>ONZH01016644.1:600000-1086386 GCA_900303285.1 Rhinella marina
GGCTGCATTTGACATTGAAGGAGGACGTAACCTCCTTTCTAAACAATATAGATTTAACTCCTAGCACCGACACAAGACTTCCTGATTTATATCCGGGCAGATCCTCCAGGTGGCGCTATACTAGACTTTTTGGCATAGTTTACTACAACTTTCCCAAACACGTTACATATTCCCAAAGTTTTAGGTCCTGATGGATCCCTTTTGAGAGGTGACCTGGGAAACTAAGTAGCACAGAATGCTTCAGATGGAGGCATCAGTGCATTGTTACCATCATATTACAAGTATAGTGACATTAGTTACATGGGCGGAGCTGTGACAACTCCTCAACAAATAGGTGACTGCTGGAAAGGGGAAATAGAGAGACGGCAACAAACCAGGGGAACTGAACATTCTGGATGGAGAGCTCTTTACATTAGGCTACTTTCACACTGGCGGCAGGCCTGATCCGGCAGGTGAAGGGTGCTGCCGGATCAGGCCTGCCGCAGTGACATGTGTGGAGCCGGAACCGCTCTCCGGCCCCACACATGTCACACAGTACATACATACACATAAACATACACACACATATAGACAAACAAACACACATACATACTTACATGCTCCCCGGCAGGTCTTCGGAGCGTCAGAGGGACAGGACGGCTCACACAGGTCACGATTCCCACAGCGCCCTCTGCTGGGCGCCTGGTGGAATCGTCATCTGAATCGTGACCTGTGTGAGCCGTCCTGTCCCTCTGACGCTCCGAAGACCTGCCGGGGAGCATGTAAGTATGTATGTGTGTTTGTTTGTCTATATGTGTGTGTATGTTGTGTCTGTATGTGTCTATGTGTAGCCGGATCCGTAATGGACTCCATTGAAAGTCAATGGAGGGCGGATCCGGTTACCATTATGGTCACACCAGACGGATCCACCCCCATTGACTTGCATTGGGGGTCATTCCGGATCCGTCTTGGTGCGGATGCCAGGACCGGAGAGCAAACCGCAGCATGCTGCAGTTTGTTCTCCGGTCTGAAGACGGAACGGAATGCTTTCAGGAGCATTCCGTTGTCTTCAGTTCAGTTTTGTCCCCATTGACAATG
This sequence comes from Rhinella marina, assembly GCA_900303285.1. NCBI lineage: Eukaryota > Metazoa > Chordata > Amphibia > Anura > Bufonidae > Rhinella > Rhinella marina. The sequence goes on from ONZH01016644.1 coordinate 601,078, forward strand.
AATGGGGACAAAACTGAAGCGTTTTATTCCGGTATTGAGCCCCTATGACGGAACTCAATACCGGAATTTTAAAACGCTAGTGTGAAAGTAGCCTTAGTCATGTACGACTAGCTGGTGCTACGTATTGTGTTGGTCCCAGGACATTCCGGCAGTGACAGGGTTAAGGCGGCTCGGTTACATACACTGCTGGTTCCAGGCAGCTATAGGGAAATGGCTGTGGAGTTTTCAGGGAACCTGTAGCCTTGTTGACATGAGCATCGCAGCATAACCCCTGCAGCCTCTTGATATGAAGCATTGATTTTGCTGTCTGGACAGAGTTCTGAAGCCATTCATTCTCGATGGTCAGGACTTGCTTGGATAAGAAGAGAGAAAAGGAAATAAAAAAAACTGTTCTTTTTCATTTTTTCATTCTGCTGCCTGCAGGTGAAAGCATTATACCTTCTGAGAGACAATTTGATCACTCCACATTTAGCTGGGGCTGATCACCTAACAAATGTTTTTGCAGGACCCTAGATACAAGACCACTTACCGCCTGCTGCATTTCAAGCCTCTCTATATAGACCCCCAACGTTTTTCCTTGCATGCCATGTAATAAGAGAGGATGTGCTTTCATATGCACATTGTATACCAGGTATTTTGCAGGGTTTGATGGAGCCAGGATTTGTCCTGTTCTGCCTTGTTTTCCTAGATAGAAATATCAGCAGCTTCAATGCCTGGATATAACCGAATGCCAAATCACTGTCCTACATTTTGTTTTAGAGAAGATTAATACAGACTATGTAAGTAAAAGTTACCACCTTTATTGTCTTTTGCTGCATTTTGCGCTGTATAGAGTTAATTTCCAGGTACTGCATAGAAACAATCAGCAAGCTGGTTGACACAGGTCTATCCTTCTTCTTCTTTGTGTATCAAATTCATTTAATGCCTTTAAACCCCGTTCTCCCTCATAAATCCAACAGATTCCATAATTCTGGCAGTTAAAGGGGTATTCCGGTTATATCAAGTTACCCCCTATCCATGGGATAAGGGCTTGGTAGGGTCCTACTGCTGGGACCCCAACGAAAATGTTAACAGGGGCCCCAAACCCAGAGGAACCCCAAGAAATTTATGGGGTGGGTAGGCAGAAATGGGCACGGCCTCTCAATTTATTTCTATGGGAGATCAAGAGATAGCAGAGGCTATACTCGGCCATTAGAGGAACTAAACTCTCATAGTCATGAATGAATTGACCACACGCATTTCTGGCCATTTGCCCCATTCATTTCTAGGGGCTCCACGGGGTTTGGTGCCCCCGTTCTCATGATCGGTGAGGGTACCACCCATCAATCCAGTACATATCCCCTATCCTGTGGATAAGGGATACAACTAGAATAACCCTTTGGTAATAAGTCTGGAATAGAGGTTGGTCGGACTGCATGATCAGATGATTTTCTGCCTAGGAACTGTATACACAAGACAACAAGAGAGGTTTTTTATTATGGTAATGTTTTGTTTACTTACTATATATATATATATATTTGGGACAGATTTGATTCATTAGGACTTTCACCTCTACAGTCCGTAGGTCCCGAAAATACCGTCCCCACCTGATTGAAGGAGGTTGGGCAGTGGGGAATAGTATCACACTAGTTCTACCACCAAACATATAAAGTTTAATCAATGTGCAATAAAAACTGCTGTAAAAATTTCATGATATATGATTGCTGCCTGTGAATGAATATATTTATTAATTTACTTTCAGCGCCGGAAATCCGGGCCAGTCTGTGTAGGTAATAGCCATGAGTCTGTAGTCTGTCTGTACTAATACGCTGTAACACGTCTGCAGCTGTGCTAGCCGGACCAAGTCAGGAGAAATTTCATACTCAATAGAGATTTATCAAGATTCCCAGTCTTGATCTCCCAGATGCCTCTTAATAAATTGGTCGCAGCAAGGGGCTGGCATAGACTTCAGCTATGACTTAAAGAAGAACTCCCGCAAAAAATTTTATTCTCTGACCTGTTAGAAAGATGCATGATATAATCTGTAGTGAATGTCATCATCTTATCAGTGACTGTTTCTGTGAGTAAAAACCTCTCTTCTTATTGTAGCTGGGTCATGTGACCAACTCCCTGACCTCCAACTGACCCAGGACAGAAAGCCAGTCACTGCTCTATTCATTCATATGGGAGCCTCACTTTCAGTCTCATAGGAATACATAGAGAATTAGACTTCCTATCCACACATAAGTCTCTGTGTGAGTTGGTGGGTCTAATTGCTGGTCACATGACACAGATAAGAAACTTCAGGATGATATAAGTCATAAATTCAGACACTGGTAAGAAAATGACATTCACTACAGATTACATCATGTACATTTCTAGCAGGACATGGAATAAAATTTTTGTCGGGAGTTCTTCTTTAAGCCAGTTTCTGGCGTAAGTCTCAGGCAGGCCATGAAAAGCCCCGCTCCTTCCTGCTAAGCCCTACCTTTTTTCTCAACATTTTAGAAAACTGACAAGATCAAAAAGTTGCAAATTATGCCGCGAATGTGTCATTTGCCAAAATTTAGACTGTTGTGCTGTATTATACAATAGACTGTTTATGATGTATTATACAATAGATATACTGTAGAAGGCGGTTGTACATTTTAGACAGCCCCAATTATAATGCAGCCACTGCAGCTGATTTCGCAGCGGGAAGGTACAGCCAGCAAAATGAATGATTGTCAAAGGAATACTCAAGTGCTCCAGAGTCAGAACCATTCTTAAGGCCCCCATACACACTAGTCTTTTGTCGGCTGAACCTGCACAGAACATCAGATTCAGCCAACACTCTAATGTGTGTGGTGAGATCCCAACTCTCCACCAACAGATGATGTTGGCGGAGAAGGATTGATTGAAATCAATATTTTTGCCTGATCCTTTTGCTCCGCAGGAGATAAGCCACAGCCAAATGTCTCTGGTAACAGCTTTCTCCTCTGTCCCCATAGAATACACATACATGTTCAGCCGAACGTGTAAAGGTATGGGGCAAGCCATGAGGGGGTTAGGCGAGAGAGCTGTCATCCTAACGATTGTCCGACAGCTATTGAATGTGTATGGGGGCCTTTACAGAGCATTTTTCCATTCTAGCTCAAAGAAGGGTCTGGAATGTCCTAGTAGCAGATTGTACATGACCCAACTATACAGTCCTGAGGTGTTCCAGTTGTAAAAATTCCCTGCCCTTTCCTATTAGGCAAGAGAATAATTGTAGACGTAGTTATACATGTGATCTCCCTAGGATACATCCAACATATCTCTATAACGTAAGCTAAATGCTAAATTCCTTATGAGGTTTTCGAAATTTTGAAAAGAAGATACCAATACCAGATGCAGCCCAAAGACAGAAGTGGTGCTACATGGGAAAAAGACTATTTTGTCTACCCTTTAAGAATGGGCATGAGTATAGTGGGCTTTATCACAAAACATTCCCCTTGAAGACTTCTTATGTGTAAACTGAAGATTATATTTCAGAGATGCTTCCCATACGAAAATTAATGAAGCATACTAAATTCGAGACTGTAGGTCGTGTGTGATTGTAGGAAGGATGCGCAGACATCTCTGCATATTACATAACAGTATGTTTTTATAATATTGTTTTTGCTTTTTTTTAATGAAGGAACAGTCTCAATATCCATCTTTCTAAGACTGCTTTATGACCAGAATTGACCATTTATTAACTCATTAGAGCCCAGTCCAGCCTGGATGTCAGGGGGTTAAAAGCATTTCGTATCCTCTCCTACGGACAACGATTTAAGAATGGAAATAGACCAGAAACAAAATTAATGCAAATAAGAAGATGATTTTTTTTAGCTTGATTAGCCAAGCCAATGGAACATTCTAGAAAACGTATACAATTACTTTAACTGTCATCCGCTGGCAATTGTAATTGACATGATTTGTACAAGATGCAGTGTAATAACTGAATATATTAAAAAAGGAGAAAAAAAAGCTCATGGCTTGATTACCAGGAGAACATTACTAGTGCCAAAGTATTATTAACAACACAATTATCATGGCTTCCCTAGGATACGCTCTCAGCCCTTCAATGCATTAGCGAACCTTTGCTAACGAAGAAAAAATTAAAGTACAGCAAATTTCAAAGCTCCCGTTGTACCCAATATCATTAAAAATTTATAAAACTTCCCCTGTACATGACAAGTGTTTGGTTTAAATGAAGATCAGCCGGCAGCACAATGCAGAAACCTTCTCGATGTCTTTGTATCTTCCTTCCTTAGTGTTAGTCTTTTTTTTTTTTTGTTCATTGTAGACCTCCCCCAACAAACACTACCTCCATCCAGCTGAAATATGTAACCATTACGGAGTGACAGCTTGACACGCAATGACCTGTCAGAACATTAATCTCTCAATGTTTTATTTTAGTGAGGAGCCAAACTGCAGAAAAAATAAGCAAGTTGTTTCAGGGCTTGGAATCAGATCAAACATTCCTGGCATCTCCACTTACCAGACCTTTGATTTACAATGGATCTGTCAGAGGCTGATTAGACACTGTGTGTTTAAAAACCTATAGATGTTCTTCAATTGCACAAGCTCTCCCCTTGTGTTAGGAGGGAGCAGCCCATCTCCTTTTGTTGCAGTCAGCCGTCAAGTCCGGGTGATGTATTGTATGTGGCGGTACACCTTGCCTTACATGTACTCAGGAGGCTTCAAAAACAATGATTAGAACTTCCAAACTCATTGTGCCCATTGATATGTTATTGCAACAAGATGGGGCTGCCTTGTTCCAATGGGTTCCTCTTGGCTCAGTTGTGGTTTTCAGCTTTCATGAAAACATTGAGGCCTCTCGCACTTGTTGGCAGGTTGCGGGAGTATCATGGGCCACCAGAGAATTCATTCTTGGTGTTGGCTCTACAGTCATACAGAGCTCTCTCTTATTATATGTCATTGGACAATTAGGGTTGTCCTCTGTTGGACCTTAGTGTAACATTTTGAAGAAACATTGTCATATTGAAACATTCAACAATTTGGACAAGATATACAGTAGGTGGGTCGTTCTTTGGTTTTGCAAGTAATTGTCTAGTGATCTTATACTGTATATAGGGAGATGAAAACGATGATAAATGAGTGAGCACAACAAATCACAGATTTGCTAGGTCTTTAAGAAGGAACTTCAGTATCTGGTTCTGTGTTCAGCTTGTGTCTTGCTCAGTTTCCATCGCCTCCCAGCCCTAGCCAAAAAAAAGGCTACAAAAAATGATGGCAGGTATTATTTCTTGTGCTTTTAGTGTTCCTGCTACAACATTATCCTTAAATGTATTTCTCCTCTACAAAAGTGCTGGTTTGTGGAACTGAAGCTTTTTAATCAGGACAGGATCATTTCATGCAAGGGAACTGATAATGGCTGCAAATATATGCAGTATGTGGCTTACCAGCCCCGAGTGTATGGCCTAGAGTAACTGCACGATTGTGAGGGCAATATCTCAGTTAAAATCATGCGGCTATTGGCCGTCCACAACATTTGGGTGGGGTTTCAGTCGCTCATGAATGCTGCAACATGTGTCCCTACCCTCATAGTCTGGGAGCCCCTTATTCAGAATATTTAGACATTAGCAAAATCTGAAAAAATCTGTAATCAGAAGAGGACGAGAAGATTTTTCCAGTCTGTTTTTCCTTCTGTCTGCTTTCTGAAATACGTTCACTGATTGCAGGTAAAATGTCTCATATGATTACCATTCCTCTGATTAGTGGAAACATCATGATACATTGTATTATGAGTTGAGTGCAATTAACACTCCTCCAAAACAATTGTTTCTTCCACTGGTCAATGTGTTGCTATGGAGACCGAGCAGTCACTTAACTAAATTACAGCATTATCAGGAAACGATGCCTTTTGTTTCCAGCAATATCATTTGGTGCTAGTTACCATTTTTTACAGTGGTCCTACCTCCAATCCCTCATTATGTGAATTAACAAACAAATGCTTATTTTGCAGATTGTATTAACGATATTGAAATGTTCTGCTTAGTCTCCCCAGAGTGTAGAAACTTTAATTAGTCTGACAATTTTCTGGGCTTAGGACGATGGACAAAATCCCTACAGAAATTTCCCACCAGAGAAGAGATGGAGCGAGGTTTGTGGCTGCACAATGACACCAATTAAGTGTTCATTGTTAATGATGCTGAAATGACGCGGGATATTCTGGAGATGCCGGTCTCCTATCTAGGCCGTTGCATCGACGCAATGTGTTTCCTATTTTACCGTTTTCAGAGTATATCAATTACATGAATATTTTACAAATAGTCATGGAGCCTTCTGATTAGTCAAAAGTAGGAAAGTTCAAATAGGCCAAAGGACGTCTTCATGGTGTCTAAGTTGCTCTTACAGAAATTTCAGCAACCACGACACCGACAACATGTCTGAATTATATGGGTGCAGTGTTTTTTGTGCAGCCGTTTTTCTTCATATTTACCATTTTTCATCATATTTAACGGCCGGATCTCCACTGGACCCCATTATAGTCAATGGAGGACTTCGGCAGGCTGTTCTATCCCGAAGCAACCTGCTAGAGAGGCAGCCACAGGTGTGAAACTAGCCTTAGAAAGCCCATTTTCAAGTATGCTATTACAGCATTTTGACCTAAGAGGAAGGTCTGCCATTTGGAGTCCCCCATCTGTTTGTTAACTAAAACAGAGAAGGCCTACAAAGAATGATTGTTGCTCGGAGCAATGTAATGTTTCATTCCTCCTGTGTTGTAGGTGCTGTAGGTAGGTTAATCAGTTGCTTCTAGGTTCTTCTTCAGATTACAGCTGAGCTTTTATATGGGCCAAGGCCTGGACTGATCAATTATGTAAGAAGTCAGTCAGGGCTCTTGCAAAGGACTTTTTACACCAAATGTTCTATTTCGTCCCCATCACATATAGTTTGCATATTGTCAGCTCATTTTCTGGCTGATTACTGCTACATTTACATGTCAGGAATGCTTGTTTTGCCAATTATTGGCCCATGGAAAAGGGCCTCAATAAAAAAGCATTGTCTAAATCCTGGTTTACTTCAACGTATATCCTCAGAACAGGTCATCAATACAGCCGATCAGCTGTTTGAAGAGGCACTTTGGCCTTTTCCCCTCCTCCTAGGCCAGAGATGTCACATTCATTAGTCGCATGGCTTAGGTGCAGCTTAATCCCATTCAAGTGAATGGGGCTGAGTTGCAATTCCACTCACAGCTACTATCTAATGGACGACACTGTGCTTGAGAAGCTGTCAAAAGTGCTGCAGCCTCTTCAAAAAGATGACTGGCAGGGTTGCCAGGTGTTGGACCCCCACCGTTCAGGTATTGATAACTTTATTTAGTTTACTCTTGCTGTGAGGGGAAGATGTTATCTGCTAGTATAATAGTACATTGTAGAATATGGATAACAGTATGACAGCTCTGTTGTTCTCTTGATGGGCCTAGATAAAGATGCCCACAGAGGAGTGATTAGGGACATGTGTGATGCTCTAACAGAGTCACTCACCCCCCTTCCCTCTCTGGTCACAGCAATGGTCTGCCTGAGACTGTTAAATTAGACTGTTCTCCAAACAAAGAGCCAAGGCAGGAAGTAGAATACATAAAGTGACTTAAAAAAATTATAACCAGAAACCCATTCACCTGTTTCTTGTAAATAAAAAATAAAATATTCACATTGGCTCTAGGCTGTTAATATGTGCTAAAATGTTTCATGGTAGTGTCCCTCTAATTCTTATGAAGTCATTTATCCATATTCCTTCACCAGGTTTACCAAACAATCACATTTATGCAATTTAATCAAACTAAAATTACTCAGCCAAAAATAAAATCTTATATCAATAAATGATAGTCCTCCTCTCTTCTCACCTGCCATTAAGTGTAAAAACTTAATCCAGGGCTCTTTCCCCTCCATACTAGTTCTTTATTTTTTAAAACCTTGTCTCCAACCCAAATAGGACTGTTAACCAAGCAGTAGAAGTCATCTTAGTTAGTCCGACACAAACAGCCATTGACCACAGCAACCTAAAAGCCAGATTCTTATCTTCTTGATCATTGGAATTATATTCAGTCCAGAATCATAAGAATAAGAAATATTAAGATAGTTATTCCCAGCTATTTAAATGACCTCTCTCTTTTCCAGGGTCCTCACCCCCGGGCAATGGAGATCTCCATCAACTGGCATGAGAATGGTCTTGAGCCAGTTTATTTCTAATTAACATTTCCAAAATTTGGAACTGTAGGAATTATTTTAGGCAACATCTCCTCAATATTATTCGCTATCATCTGCGTAGGGAGATATCTTGGCTTTTTAAGACTCTTTTCCTAACCCTATACCATTTTTCTAGTGTGATCTCTTTTGTAGGATCACTCTGTAGTCAATAAAATACACCTGATTGAAACTTTATGTGCACAAGTAAAATATTCTTTGGTTCTCAATTTTATAATATCTTTATGGTTATACATTACTTCCAGAGTTACCTGAATTTGGTGGAATTCACCAACGATATAGTGTGTATTGGTGAAATCTACACACCCTTTACATCTGCTTTACATGGAACAATTAGATTTGCCTTGTTTGTATGCTCAGAAGATCTTGCTTTCCGTGTCCCTATTCAAGGTAGGAGCCACAGTTATATATGTGGCAGCCGCTCACCTCTCCTGCCTCCATTGAGATTTACTTTGCATGTTCCAATAATGCGTGATTTCAGGGATGACAAGGGCTGCTTGAAGCAACGTACATGGTCAGTATATATAATCCTTTGACATATTTAATATGGTTATTTGAATGAAGCAGATAACAAAGAATGACCCCACTTTTAGAATGGGTATATACCGAGTTGTACCCTAACCAGAACACAACCTAAACTCATCATATTCTTCAGGTAATCTCATGGTCTATATTCCAAGGGCTTGTTGGTAAGAAGTGAATTAACTCTCATTCGAGAGTGGCTTTCCATCACCGAGAACCTTTCTTCCTTTGGCTTATGCACCAGCAAACATACTGATACAATTTAAAGGTCATGTTCTTTTCAAACTGACAAGCCCCTCCGAAATTTTGACGAGAGTCCTTCTAAGACCTGCACCACTTTCAATGAAATGGAATTAAGTTAAGCGTCGGTTGATGTGAGCTCGATCATGTGAGCTGATTACAACTCGTAACCATGGAGAGAAGCAATTCAAAGTGTGACGGACAACCTTTCACAGCCAGAAGACGATGTGTTGACAAGAAAAAGCAACTAACTAGCTCAGAGAAAGAAGAGAGGAGAGGTGGTCATCGCCATATGGAGACCACAAGAGCTCAGCAGCATCTGATACAAGTAAGATGCTTTTAACCCCTTCCTGACATGCGCCGTACATGTACTGTACATCGGAAAGTGAGTTCCCAACATGCACCGTAATAGTACTGCTCGCTGAAAGGACAAACAAAGGAGTTGTGCTTGCTAGATTAGCGGCAGGGGCTGGGTGTTACTAATAGCAGTGCCCTGCTGGAAAACTCTGATGCCGACGGATCAACCCCGTAGATGCCACAGTCAATGCCGACCACCACAACCAAAGGCCTTGGGGGCCAGGCTGGGTCTCATAGGCAAACTGTCAGTGTAAAACTGACAGTTCAATGTAGTACAATAAAGCATGTATGTTACTGCATTGGAAAAGGGATCAAACCCCCAAAGTTGAAGTCCCATAGTGGACAAAAATAAAAAGTAAAAAAGTATTTTATTAAAAAAAACAAAAAAACATTTCAATTAAAAAAGCACCCTTTCCACTCAACAGGCCATTCAAAAAAAAATTAAATAAAAAAAAAATAAAAAATAGACATTAGGTATTACCATGACTCAAAATATCACATGAGCTGAACGCCATAAAAATGGTACCAGAACAGCCATTTTTGTCACCTCTCCTCACAGAAAGCGTTATATTGAGCGAAGTGGTATCAATCAACACACGAAAACAATACCCTCACACAAGACTATTGTTGGAAAAATAAAATTGTGTAAAATTGAAAAAATATCTGATTTATAAAAATATCATGACCAACCATGTCAGGTAAAGACAGAAAATAGAGGTACTACTACCCCACAGGATGTTCAAAAGCAACATGGCACCCATAAAAAAATTTGCACTGCAAAAGACAAAAGTTGGTCTCTCCCTTATGAACCCTGCAGTGTACCGAAACAGCAGTTTACGTCCACATCTATGGCATATCAATAACTGGTAGAACCCACCTAAAAATGTAAAGGTGTGGTGCGTCTTAGATAGGACGATCTTGGCACAACATATGGGCACTAAAATGCCATATCTGAGGAAAACTTGCAATTTTCATTTTGCACAGTGCATTTAAAGGGTTATTCCTATCTCAGACATTCCTAGCGATATGCCTACAATGTCTGATAGGTGCAGGGCACCTAAGCTTAGAACGGAGAATGGAGGCGTATGCAAGATGCGCCCTCCGGGACTTTGTGGGCTCCCTTGTAAGTACAAAAGGGAGCAAATTCTGCCCTCCAAAAACCCAAACGGTGCTCCTTCCCTTCTAAGTCATGCTGTGTGCCCATACAGCGGTTTATGACCACACATGGGGTGTTGCTGTAAACTGCACTTAACCCTTATTGTGTTACAGGAAAATGAATTAAAATGGAAAATAAACATTTTAAAATTTCACCTCCATTTTCCTTTAATTTTTGTAGAATATCTAAAGTGTTAATAACGCTTGTAAACTTAGTTTTGAATAAGTTGAAGGGTGTAGTTTTTAAAATGAGGTGCCTTCATCAGGCCTCAACCTGAAATGTGTTGTCTCAAGTACCAGCAGCACGACCAAGTCCCTACTTACCTCTTGTTGTTTATTTAAAAAAAAAAAATTTAATGACATTTACAAAATGATGCTAACATAAAGTAGACATATGGTGGAAGAGCCTGGCGGATCTCAAACCGCAGATGTGAAACAGGCCTTAAATGGGTTGCCCAAATAATTTTTTTTGTTCTTTGTATGTTTCTACGGATCTGTTGTGCAGCCCATAGACTTCTATTATGACGGAATGAATAACGGAATGTCTCTAAAGGCATTCCGTCATAGAATTGCGTTATGGTCCGTGGTAACTGAACCCATAACGTAATTCACCTTTTACCAACAAACGAAGCGTGAACGAATTTCAAAATATGAAAATTCACTCATCTCTAGTTATGAAGCTAGAATAAATTTAAAAGAAAAATACACCTAAAAATAAAATAGTAACAAAACGCTCCTCACAGTAATGTCCCTTTAAGGCAAAACAAATTGTGATTTTAGTGTTTGAATAGAATTAATAAAAGAGAGATGTAATTCAGGAACCAGCACTGCACACATGAAATGCTCCATATACATTCCACATACATTCTCTAAGGATTTATTAGTCTAAACTAGTTTTTTTTATCTGCCAAGTAGAAGGGAGACGGCGTTTGAACTATTTTGTTTATCTGCCTGACACAGAAATCATTCATCAGAAATTAAATCAATCCAATTTCATACATTTAAGACTATATTAATTTTTGTCGTGCTCTTTGAAGTGGGCTGTCAAATGAATAAAATAGAGAGCAACTTAAGTAATTATTCCAATGAGCTGTTAATACTTCTCTCTGTATGATGTAAAGGATGGAGATGTGCTCAACTGTCTTAAAATAGCATTTGCTAAACACTGAGGAATCCAGGCGGAACGTGTATCCCTGGATATGGCCATCCAGATTTGGGTATTGCACCTTGGGGGATGTTGTATATTAAAGGAAATGAAGGTCAGAGGATATAATGACTTGTGAAGTTAAGGAAAATGCATTTAAATTTAAACATATTTTTATCAATCTAGAGAAGACAAAGAGAGGGCTGCGGACACGAAACAAAGAGAGGGCCGCAGACACGAGGCAAAGAGAGGGCCGCGGACATGAAGCAAAGAGAGGGCCGCGGACATGAAGCAAAGAGAGGGCCGCGGACATGAGGCAAAGAGAGGGCCGCGGACATGAGGCAAAGAGAGGGCCGCGGGCATGAGGCAAAGAGAGGGCCGCGGACATGAAGCAAAGAGAGGGCCGCGGACATGAGGCAAAGAGAGGGCCGCGGGCATGAGGCAAAGAGAGGGCCGCGGACAGGAAGCAAAGAGAGGGCTGCGGACAGGAAGTAAAGAGAGGGCCACGGACATGAAGCAAAGAGAGGGCCGCAGACATGAGGCAAAGAGAGGGCCGCGGACATGAGGCAAAGAGAGGGCCGTGGGCATGAGGCAAAGAGAGGGCCGCGGACAGGAAGCAAAGAGAGGGCTGCGGACAGGAAGCAAAGACCAGGCCGCAGACATGAGGCAAAGACCGGGCCGCAGACATGAGGCAAAGAGAGGGCCGTGGACATGAGGCAAAGAGAGGGCTGCAGACAGGAAGCAAAGAGAGGGCTGCGGACATGAGGCAAAGAGAGGGCCGCGGACAGGAAGCAAAGAGGGCTGCGGACAGGAAGCAAAGAGAGGGCCATAGACATGAGGCAAAAAGAGGGCCGCGGACATGAGGCAAAGAGAGGGCTGCGGACAGGAAGCAAAGAGGGCTGCGGACAGGAAGCAAAGAGAGGGCTGCGGACAGGAAGCAAAGAGAGGGCTGCGGACAGGAAGCAAAGAGAGGGCTGCGGACAGGAAGCAAAGAGAGGGCTGCGGACAGGAAGCAAAGAGAGGGCTGCGGACAGGAAGCAAAGAGAGGGCCACGGACATGAGGCAAAGAGAGGGCTGTGGACAGGAAGCAAAGAGCGGACATGAGGCAAAAAGAGGGCTGCAGACATGAAGCAAAGAGAGGAAAAATTGTGAGAGACAGTTCAAGAATGAAATAAATGAAACTAAATCCTATTAGCCACATTGTATTTTTTTTAACTTCAGCATGGATCCACTAAGCCAAAGTCTTAAGAGCCAATGAAACCCAGCAGGCGTGTTCTCTATTCAGTCCTGAATACCTGAGTTTCCAAAAAAAATAAAGTTTGCATAATGGTTTGTTTGTACAATCATAACTGTGAAGGAACTGGTGTTTTTTTTTTTTAGCTTCCCTAAAGTTTCTTTCAGCCTTGATGCATTTCACTCAAAAGCAGGTGGTGTCCCCCTTCTGTGGAATCTGTCAGTACTAGTGACCTTACTTCCCACTATGTTTATTTCCTTGTAAGAAGCTCAGAACGCTGATAACATCACCGTTATTTTTCCGTTCTTCTGAGCATCAGAAGAACAGAAAAAAAGAAGAAAATGGATCCTGTAAAAAAATATTTTTTTTAAATTAAGTGATTTAGACATTTGCTAGTTACACTATTCTCTACTAAATGAAATTAATATGCTGTGACATGACCTGAAGAGGGCTGTGCACAAAAGGCATCCCAAAAAATGGTGAGGAACTGAAACACACTTGCAGGGAGGAATAGACCAAAATTCCTCTTTATTGTGTAAATCTTTTTTGCAACCACAAGAAGCATTTGGTGGGGTCGATTAAGGCATAGTCCACTTCTGTGAATTAAGCAGGGATATAAATATACACATTCAAGGGTTGACTTGTTTTTTCCACCTGCACTGTGTTGTACATGAACGAGCAGTTTAGGTTCTGTGCCTATAATTGTGAATTAGATCCACTAACAATCAGAACAGATTTTCTTAGTAGTTGATGCAGAAAGTCAGGTAATTCCAAATTGTTCACTTTTTCTTGCAACTGTAAATCATGAACCTGTAATAGGACCTGATTAATACATTTTTAAAGCCCATTACACTAGGTTTTCTAATAGGTTCAGGCGTACCTTGCAGAAGTACAGCTATTGTTCTGCTTTGTGCAACTGCACTGCATGGAGGTATACTGAATGTTTGCCTGTAAACAAATTCCTATAGAATTTTTGAGTGACACACTGAAGTTATTCGATGAAGTCACGTGCAAATTTGTGAATAACTAACTTTGGCTCATCGTAGTCCATACATTCTAATATTGTACGGAGATGAATCAGTATTATTACCAAGTTACAAAGTATTTTGGAATACCCTTTTAAAGGGCAGAATTAGCGGCATCATTGTGGATAAGGATTGTTTTGATATTTTATGGAATTTTTCAGTGATAAAAATGAGTCTAGGAAACCCAAGAAATGATGAAGTAATGATATTTGGAGTTTAGTGGGGCTTATGTTCTCCGGATAACTCCGCTCTGTGAACTGGTATTTAGCCAATTACAATAAGTTGTTGTCTTTTGTTTCCAGTAGATGTGATATAATAATTTGATCTCTTGCTTCCTTACGGCACAGACTGGCAGCAGGCAATTTAAAAAAAAAATTACAGAAAATGTGTTATTAAAAAAAAATCCAATGGAAGCGATTAGCTGTTAGAAGGAATACAGGCTATTAATATTCCTGACTTTCCACCCCACAATTTTCACTTCACTCTGTAAACAGACATAACCTGCAATCAACTTGTAACCAAACTTTTTATTCAATACTGTAAAGTGACATTATATAAAATAAATTAAAGGTTCAAGCACAAATTAGAGATTTTTCACAAAACCCTTGACAAACACTGTCAAAAAAATTACACATTTACCTTAATCAGAACGCAGCAAAACTTCTCAGTTTCCCCTCTTCTTGCCTCAAATTCTACATTAGTGCTATCATTAAAACATAATTAAATGATGGAATTATTTGCATCAAATAGTGATGTAGCATATTCTGACCGACTTCGCTGGGACTGAATACAACGTGAATGAAGGAGAATTTTTACTGTAGTTTATGAGCCACTAATTGATAAGCGCTGACATCTGTAATAACCCATTTAGCTTCTACTGTCATATTGAATTTTTTTTTCTTTGGAATATAAAAGGAACAGGAGATCCCTGCAGCTTAATTCACAGAAATGGAGTGCGCCGCCATGTTACCAAAACACTAATCTATACATCAGACATGGAGGATTCATGGATTTTTGTTTTTGCCTTATTCATTGGTGAAATAAACCTAATCCCTTTGGGAATTAATAAGTGTATGGTACAGGAAGTGATTCCATTGCTGAGTATACAGTATATGGTTGAGGAATTGCTTTATTAGTGACAGTATACTAAAGGGCAGCCTATACTTTAAAGGGGTTGTCCCATTACGAGTTATACCTTATCCATAGGATCTGACCACTGGGGCCCCAACCAATCACTAGAAGGGGGGGCCTGTGTTCCCGTTTGCACAGAGCGGCAGGCACACATGCGTGTCCACTCCTCCATTCATCTCTGCCAGGCCGCCGGAGATAACCAAGTACAAGCACTCCACTATCTCTGTCGGCCCCATAGAAATGAACGGAGAAGCGGACACTTATCCCCTATCCTCTGAATAGGAGATAAGTTGTTGTTATGGAATAATGCATTTACAGGATAACTGGATGCAGATATCCAACAACACAGGGCAGCACAGTGGCTCAGTGGTTAGCAATAGGTTTGAATCCAAACAAGGGCGACATCTGATTGGAGTTTGTATGTTCTCCCCATGTTTGCGTGGGTTTCCTCTGGGTCCTCTCATACTCAAAAGACATATTCATAGGGACTAGAGATGAGCGAGCATGCTCGGCAGAGCATGCTCAAGTGCCATTTTTGCGTATTTGCGTACGCATTTTAAAATTCCTACGCTATTCATACGCATATTTTAATCTATACGCAAATGCGTACGAATTGCGTACAAATAGCGTACAAATTCAATTTGTACGCTATTCGTACGCAATTCGTACGCATTTGCGTATAGATTAAAATATGCGTATTAATAGCGTAGGAATTTTAAAATGCATACGCAAAAATGGCACTCGAGCATGCTCGCTCATCTCTAATAGGGACCTTAGATTGTCAGCTCCACTGGGAGACTGATGATAATGCCTTTCAGCACTGTATGAGTAACAAATAAATATTGCACCAATTCAGAAAGCTATCAAGAAGTTGATGTTAGCAAAATTTACAACAGAGGAAGTGTTCCTAGATGGTGGAATGACAAGGATGCCAGAGGTTCCGTAGACTGTGCAAGACTTGTTTGGCCATTCTCCAAGAAAAGAAGGTAATGCTGACAAAGCCTTTGCCATTGGTGCTGCTATGGTGTTTTGGCTGGAGATGTTACAGATGTTCTGTTATTAGATGTCATTCCTTCTGTCTCTTGGAATTGAAACATTAGGTGGAATCTCTACATGGTTTATCATCAGGAACACCGCTATATCTACCAAGAAGACCCAGGTTTACTCTACTGCTGCAGATGGACAGACTCAGGTGCAACTTAATGTTTGCCAGGGTGAAAGAGAAACAACTGATGACAACAAACTTCTTGGACGGTGCACAGTGATATGAATTCCACCACCTCATAGTGATCATCAAATAGAAGTTACTTTTGACATAGATGGCAATGGAATTGTGCTTGTATCCTCAAAAGACACAGGAACCAGCCGTGAGAAGCAGAATGTTATCCAGTCTTCAGGTGGACTTAGCAAGGATGATATTGAAAATAGGGTGAAAAATACTGAAAAGTATGCAGAGTAAGATAGAAGGCGAAAGGAACGTGCTGAAGCAGTGAGTCCAAGATGAAGTAATTCAAAAGACAGCTACTAGAAGACGAGTGCAGCTAGCTTAGAGAGGAGATAAGCAAAATAAATGAGCTGTTGGCAAGATACAGAAACTGGTGAAAGCATCAAACAAGCTGCATCCTCACTTCAACAAGCCCTCACCATCAAATCTTTAGTATTTTATTGTATACATGTTAAAAGCAACAGTAGACACACTGGAGGTATAGTAACCACCAACATGTCTGCTGATGCTTTTAACATTTATACAATAAAAGGCTGGATTTTATGGTGAGTATGGTTGGATTTTTTTATAATATCGGTGTAACGGGCAATGGGTATGAACCCATTATGCCAACTAACCAGCCTGATTTGGGGCTAATCCTAAGGGTGTTATCCTGGCAGTCCCCTGATTTTTACAGTTAAACTGTATACAGGGATCTGGCCTCGCTGTAGGGAACCTACCAGGCCATTACCTGTTTTAAATAGTCCCATTGTAGTTGGCGGCTGACCTAGGAGGGTCAGAAACACCAGTGTGAAGCAGCAGGGTTAGGCAATACTCATAGTCAGTAAATCAGGGCAGGCAGCGTACATGCGATTCCATGATATTACAAGGTCAGGGCAGGTTAGTACGATTAGAAACCTAAATATTTCCTAAAGGTAAACAACCTGATAATTGCAGTTGCCTTTGTTCTGTTGATAACCATGTGCACCTTCATGTAACTTTGTGACAAACGGGAATTATTTTATAAAAATGCACCAAAACCTTTGCAGCCAAAACTCAAATCCAAGCAGAAGTACACACAAAAGAGTGAAAAAGTAATATATCCAGATCAACAAGAGCTACTGCTCTTAAAAACACTGAAATAGAGACCATGCAATATTTGTCCGGGCAGTACAATACACTGTACTGCATAAGCAGTACTGTGTATTATAGAAGCGATGAAAAGATTCGTGTTAAAAGTCCCCTTGTGGGACTAGTAAATGGTTTTATCAAATAAAATAATTTTTTTAAATGGGTCTTTATTGTGCAAAAGTAGTAAAACTTCAAACAATATACATGTATTTGGCATTGCTGTAATCATACTGACCCAGAGATTTTTGCCAGAAAATGAACGCCACAAAATTTCTAACATAAACACTAATTGACAGTTTATTGCTGTTTATTTCCATCCCGCCCAATAAAGAGTTAATAAAAGTTAAATAGTAAGTTATGTGTACCCTCAAAAGGTGCTACTGTTCTAGCAAAAAACAAGCCCTCATATGTCTACGATAATAGAAAAATAAAAAAGTTCTAGCTCTTGGAAAGCAACGATCAAAAAATGTAAAAAAATTAAATTTAAAAAATGGTTGGCAACAGTCACTGAGTGAAAATGTGTTTTCTGACTTCTCCATCTGTAATATATTAGATTTTCCTCTAGTATCGCCATTACTGTAGTGTAAAAGGATATCGCCACAGAATTGGTCTGCATATTCTAAAGATATGACAGGACAGGATAGGGATATAAAATATAAACTTTGTTGATGTTTGTTCCTTGAGGTGTGTTGCAAGAGTTTGGTCGGACTTATTGATGCCGTGATCCTGGCGCTGGTAAATTTCTGGGTCATGGCATCAATAAATGGCCTGATTAGGTGCAGAGGGATGATTAGATGGGCACAGGGGCGGATTGGGAACTTAAAGTGGCCCTGGAAAAAAACCTAAAAGTGGCCCCATGTTGTAGATGGGTTCAAACTGACAGGCCAAAACAAGTAGGTGAGGACAACCAAAGTAGATGGGGCCTGCAATACTGTAGTGCAGCCCAGAATACCGCCCCAGCAGAACCAAATACCACAGGACAGCACTCACCACAGTATTTAACTGTATCACCATCATGAGGACAGTAATACAGCTGAGTTCAGGAAGGCACATGCAGCATCAGATCATTATGTACCTGGCCTGCAGCCATCAAAAGGGCTTGAGTGGCATCGGCCCACCGGGAAATTTCCCTGTATGGTCTATAGCCAATCCGCCCCTGGATGGGCATGCACTATGGGAGCAAGTATGTATCTGATTGATGGCGGGATTGGCAACATGCACAGAAGTCCATATTACCCATTCCCATGTGGCCATGTATAGGGATAGGAGGATCTGTGTTTCTCCACTCTCTGCAGCCTGTCTCCTACTGCTCCCCTCCTCCATGCTGGCCGAGATCTCCGCCAATTGAAGGGGTGGTGGTTTAACCTGGTATATCTAAACTTTAATACAAGACCAGTATCATTGCCATACAGCCTGAGATACAACCTTTATAAATTGAGTTGAGAGTAAGAGTTGCAGCTCTCATTGCGACCTGTTTCTATCAGTTGTATTTCTGACTGTATGGTAGTGATACTGGTCTTGTACTAAAGTTTAGATTGTGAGCTTTAAAACAAGACAATGCCATTAGACATATTCCAGGTTAAAGCAGCCATCCCTTCAGTTGGTGCTGATCTCAGCCAGCATGGAGGAAGAGGAGGTGAGCAATAGGAGACAAGCTTCAGGGAAATGATTGACACAGATCCTCTTTTGCCTATACATGGCCACAGTAATCTTCGAATGGCAGTGTCAGGGCATCAGTAGTTAAGTACTGCTTTATTTTCTTTTAACCCATTTTGCCCCATATATAAAACTATTTATCCTACTAGGCAACCCCATTTTTACTAAAATGTTGCTGAAAATGAGTATTGCAATGTGATCCATGTTACTGCCCCACTGTTCCCCCTTATCACACATAGAACAATGGTACAATTAGAAGACCCTGAATTATCTAAGAATTGGACGCAAACCAACTCACAAAAAAAAAAAAAAAAGTGCCACACGTTATTAACTTTCTAAAACTAACACAGTGAGCAGGATTTTAATCAATGATGTTTTCCACTACAGTCACGAGGAGACATCCAGTCACCTTCAATTCCCCAGGCTGATATTAATATCATTAAACATCTCAAGTAAACAAAATAGAACGGTCTAACCTGGAGATCAGACAATCCCCGTCCTGCTGTAATTCGGGTTCACAAGATACATTTATCTGATGCACACCCAAGAGAGTCTTAGAAATTAAATGCCAATATGACGTATCTTTTCTCTTTTTAAGCACGACTTTCAATCACAGCGTGCGGGTGGTTATGTGGACAGGTCAAATTGATTTTTTGTTATTTTGTTTGCTTAAACTTTAATATTTTAACAAAACTTTTAGCATGAAAATAAGGTAATGTATAATATAACAGAATGATGGTGACACCTAACAAACATACTTCAGTGTTACTGGAAAGTTCTGGATTACGCTATGTACAGATTGCATTGTGAGCAGTTTATGCAGGTCTACGATCATGTTATGGATGTATTGAAGCCCTGAGTTATACAGAACCACAATACTGCACCCATAGAAATGTGAGGGCCTTTCTGTATAATGTTCAATTATGTTATTTCACCTCCTCCGCCTAGGGCAACAAAATATCGGCCCTGTTCCTAACTGAGCAAATGAAAGGGATTTGCATTTGACAAACTTCATCTACAGTGGCTCTGTTCTAGTTAGCTGAGTGTCACATGAACTGCGATGTCAGCTTCTCTCCCTGCTCTGATGATGTTTTGTGCAGTAAGCCTGAGGGAGCAGGCCGGCCTCCTTACACAGAACGTCACTGTGAAGGCTGTGCTGAGTGGAGCAACAAGCCATGCCCCCTGCACTGCCCGATCTGCTGGCTGAGTCATCTGCCCTGTGATTCCCCTCCTACTGGATTCTTCAGCACAGTTTAACCCTTTCTACCATCAGCAGTACAGACTCAGGGTTGGAGGCTCTGCCTTAGGTACTGAGCAGCTGCAGGGTTTCCTCTCCTCCAGGCACTAAAGAGACAAATGCTGCGTACAGGATCTTCCCTTCCTCCTCGCCACTGCAGACACAGATCGGAGGAGTTCTTTCCTCCGTACTCTTCTCCTGTCTGTGAAGAACTGTCTGCAGAGCATTGTGCAAGAATAGGTAGGGAGAAGATCCTATGTGTATCAGTAATGTCATTGTACTGTACAGCCGGGACTTGTATTTCCACACATAGAACATGAGTATCCCAGCAGTCAGACTGCAGACAGGGCAGCACTTTTATTCACTCCCTTTGCAGAGCGGGCAGAGAGGATTAGGCAGAGATTATTGTTACACGCCCCCACAGCTCTGCAACTGCATGCAAACAAAGGGAACAGAACTAGGGAAATTAGTAAATCTTTTTTTTTTGCCTAAAACTTGCTTAGTTTATGTATATATTGCTGATAATCAGATTTACAGTGCTTATTTTTTTTTGCGCACAGCAGTGCAACAATAGGGCCTTAGGGTATGCCCACACAGCATGGTTGTGAAGCAGCTGTGCTGCTCTTGAGTACCACAGGACTCCAGTGGGCTCTAATAAACTAATGAAGACTGCACTGTTCAGTGGGTCTGTATTGTTAATGGCTGCATGGTATTGGAGGTGCTGCATGACCATTAGCAGTATAGACTCACTGAACAGTGCAGTTTTCATTAGATTAGTTAGAGCCTGCTGCGGCCCCTAGACTCAGACAAACCACCCGACTGTGACTTGACTGTGCTGTGTGGTTGTACCCTAAGGTCCTGGTGTTACTCTACTGTGTGTATGGCCCCCTAAGGCAAATTCACATGGCCCAATTATTGGTTAGTACAAACACACATTCCTGATAAAGGTGCTGCAGATCACCCAATGATTCGCAAAAGATCTTTCATGCGGACATCTTAGTCATCATTCCTAAGCAGCAGATTGTGCTGTGTAAACAGGGATCTGCGGCCCAGAAACAATAGATCTCTATGGGGACAACTGACTGCAGTAGCCCTTGCTTATCCCCACACAGTGCAGGTGATTGTTGCATTTAGATACAGCTTTTTCCTCCACTGGTGAGGAGACAATTATTGGGAAGGAACAATCCCTTCTCGATAATTATATGCTCAGTCAGGCAGTGTAAAGGGGGCCTTTCCTTCCCAGCAATCACCTGCTTGTTGCTGAGGAGACCGCTGCTATTACATGCAACAATCTCCTCAGCAACATGGGGAGGAGAGATCACTATGCCATGGCTCATCCCCATGCTGTACAGTGGTTTGCCAGCGGCAGATCGTAATTAGACTGCACAATCTGCTGCCAGCAAATCCTCATCTTTCAGCATGCTGAAAGATCTGGAATGCCCAATGAACTTGTTAGCGATCATTGGGCAGAAAATCTGTCCATCTAATGAACCCTTAAAGGTTATGTACACCTTTGGAGTCAATGTTTTTTATGATTGCATTTAACTTATTTTTGGCTAAAAATCATATTTTCAATTGACCTTTATTAAAAATATTGAGCTGTTCAGTCACAAAGGGTTAACTGTTTTTCTAAATGTGTGACTGGTACTTTCCCTTTGTGCTGGTCATCTAATTACCCTTATTTCTAAACTACTGAGAGGTCATAAACACTTATTTAAGCCACATTCTTATCGGTAAGGTAAGGATTGAGCTTTGATGAGTGTTCAAAATGTCAGAGAGCAGAGATAAGGAGTCCTTCTGCTCCTCTGATGACGGAAAGGACAAAAAATCCACAGGCAGCTAGTAGTACATATCAGCTCTGTACACAAAAAAGGATTTCATATTGTTAATAAAGACCAAATGAAAAATAATTTTTAGCTCAAATAAGTATAATGCAATAATAAAAAAAAATGCCCCCAAAAGGTGTACATAGCCTTTAAATCATCTTTTAGCCTGGAGCTGCTATCAGCATAATACATACTCTATATTTTCTGAATAATCTGTTGGCACATAAGGCCAGTTTTCTGAATATAGGCATCTATAGCCTGCTAACGGAGCC
Organism: Rhinella marina; assembly: GCA_900303285.1. NCBI lineage: Eukaryota > Metazoa > Chordata > Amphibia > Anura > Bufonidae > Rhinella > Rhinella marina. The sequence continues at coordinate 623,425 of ONZH01016644.1, forward strand.
TGCAAAACAACAGCGGGAAAATTATATTTTCAGGAATGGGTTTTTGTAAACAGAAAACAGAAAATTTTGTAAACAGAAAATTAAAAAAAAGATTATGGTGGAACTGCTCCTAAAGTAATTCTGTTATATAGTAAGTGGCATCACTTTATCTTCTCAGTTAAAGGGTTATTCTCATTTTAGACAATGGGGGCATATCGCTAGGATATGCCCCCATTGTCTTATAGGTGCGGGTCCCACCGCTGGGACCCGCACCTATTTCCAGAACGGAGCCCCCGAACTGAATGAGGGCGCACTGCGCATGCGCAGCCGCCCTCCATTCATTTCTATGGGGCCGCCGAAAATAGCCGAGCGCTGGCTCGGCTACTGCCGTCGGCTCCATAGAAATGAATGGGAGCGCACCGCGCATGCACGGCCCGGCTCCCATTCATTTCTATGAGCAGCGCGGGGAGCTGCGCCTGGTGGTGGCCGGACCCCCGGAAACCTGGGGTCCTCCAGGCGCAGCGCTCCCTGCTCCGTTCTGGATATAGGTGCGGGTCCCAGCGGTGGGACCCGCACCTATAAGACAATGGGGGCATATCCTAGCGATATGCCCCCATTGTCTAAGATGAGAATACCCCTTTAAAGGGTGTCCAGCCACATTTGAGTATTTGCAGGTGGCATATAATGCTATAAAATAACTAAAGTAACCCATACCTTACCAATCCCCTGCCGCTCTTATGCCAAAACTTGCCATGTTCCTCACCACTTTGTGTTCTCTCTACTCCACTTTTCATGTGTCGACATGACATGTAACTGATGGAGTCAATAAACTGCCCCAGCAGTCATGTGGTAGCACCACTGATGTCAACCAATCACTGGCTGCATCGGTCACATGTCATGTCAACGCATCATTGCCGGATAGACTGGTGTGGGACCTAGGAAGCAATGGCACTGGAACAATAGGAGTGGTAAGGTATCATTTCTTGTGACGTTTAATAGCATTAGAAGCTATCTGAACAGAAGTAATGTGGATGGAAAACTAATGAACTGATTTAAGGATTTGATCTACAGTAAAAGTATTTTGGGGAGGAAAAAAACAGGGAAAGTGCTTGAAAACTTTTAAAGCTTGGTACACGTCATGGGTGATAAGACTTTAACCCGGGCATTACAATAATTTCATCACTTCCATTTGTAAAAGCCTACTATCTTTCTTTTAGGAATACATTTTATCCACCGTACACTGTGATGGAAAGCCAAGACACTGCACTTGACATTAAAAACGGTGATTTTACAAACCATTTAATGCACTCTAAGGATATTGTTAAAAAAACATTGGCATGTTGATGTGAATTGTTCAAAGGTCAGTGATTTGGAAGCTCTTTCAGACAATTTGCCAGGATTTTGGCATTTTGTAAGCACACATAGGACATATCTCTAGCAAGCTGACCTTGACAGTGAATTGGATAAATAAACCGTCAATTTACCCCCTCCAGCTCCTAGCTTGCCTGGCTAATCCCCCTGGAACCATCACCTGTCCATATCGTTCAACCGGCTGCAAGTTTCAACTGACGAGTCTCCTCAGCTATCCAGGTTCTGTGACAAACACTATCTAACAGATAACGTCAAAGTCAATACCGCTTCCATTGAAAATTTAATGTCGGCTCCATCTTTACCCATCATTCTCTTTGCTGTTACATGTATCCCAGGAGGCACTTCAAGAAAAAGCTTTACTCCATAACTAGCAATGACGTGGCATTTAATGATACTGTCCACAGTGATACAAGGCCGGAGAAGGTAATGCGCTCTTATGTACAAGATAGGCTTGGTTGGGTATACGATACTAGAAGTATCATTCTTCACTCTGTCACTAGATACAAAGTGACATACGTTCTGCAGTCATGCCCAGCTTACCTCCTCTAATTCACCATAAAGGAAAGTGAAGGGGGGGAGGTATTATTTTCTGGAGCTGTGCACCAATGTGTTAAGGAAGAGGTAAGAGGGGAACGTTTCCGTAATTAAGTATTCACAGTCTCTTTAATACTTCAGTGCTCCTGGATTCGCTCGTAGGATCTGTGAATTATACCTCATTGAAAAATGTCCTTAATCGACACTGACATGTTTTATAGGAGGCAGAAAAAACGTTTCAGTATGATAGATAAGGTTAAAAATGTTACTACTCCGATCATTTACTCTTGTGCCTTACACAAAAAACCCTCCAAAGCCAGAACCCATTTTCATCACTCATTCGGTGCAGGGGGAGAGAGCGCGCCCGGCTGACAGCCCATTTTAACTGATGGGACAAAGTGCACATTCTCTATTTTCTGACAAACTTGCGTTGTTTATGTAGATAAGAAAAAAAACAATTGTAATGTTTCTGCCGGTTTGTCAGGAGGAGGGGAGTTCTTATTTAAAAGGGCATATTTCATTACTGTAGTGGATACAAAACACCTGAGCGTCAAGGCTTCTCGCAAATGTGAGGTTTTCCAAAAGGACCAGGGTTCCTTCCTCACTAGAGGGTCAGGGCACATGTAACCGTGGAAGGGACAGAGTGACAGCTGTCATAACCAAGTCCTGTAAACCCATTTTACAGGAGCCCAGTGGGTGTTGATTTTTTAGGCAGTGTTAGCTCTCCCAGGACTTACATCAGGGTTACTTTATGTAATTGCTTTTGTAGAGTCAGACTGACGGCACAGTTCTGGCTCCTTTGGACTCCAAATCTTTTCCTTATTTATTATCATGATCGGAGGGAATGTCTTGGCTCGGGTACACAATAATATTCAGAGAGTTACCGAGGGGTTTTTTAACAAATGTCCCAGAATCTGTCCGGATGATTAAACTGGCCAGGAAGAGAAGTCCAAATCCCCTTTACAGTCTTATTAAAGGCGCTGCACCCTCTCGCATTCTCTTAGCTTAATCGTCCTAAGTACTGGAAGTGATTTTTTTATGTCATTCGGTGAGGACTATGATCTGTTCAGTTGTATCTACTATTGATTTTATTTATTTTATGCACTTCTATAGCGCTGTAATATTCCGCAGCACTTTACAGACATTAAAGCTGTACCCAATGGGGCTCACAATCTAGATTCTCTGTCAATGTCTTTGGACGGTGGGAGGAAACCCACACAAACACGGTTAGAACATACAAACTCTATGCAGATGTTGTCCATGGTCAGATTCAAATCTAGGACTCCTGCGCTGCAAGGCACAAGTGCTGACCACTGAGCCACCGTGCTGCCCATATTGATGATTAGGTCAGTGACCAGCTAGCGGTGGGCCACACAAAATGGCATTGCTGAAGGCAGGTTGCACAACCCTGCTTGAGAGAGAGTTCTGCAAAGGGAATAGATGGATGGACCCCTTTCTTTAAGTGACCATACAGGTAACCTATCTGGCAAGTATGCCCTGCTCATAGATGTAGCTATGCTTCAGTATAGTTGGAGGAGGTGAATTAGTAGGTTCCTATTAGCGTTAGGTACTGCCATTCACCTCCGGATCCCCATTGGCCACTTTATGGCATAAATGCCGGGTTTTGGCCGGACAAGTACCACTGCCGGTACTTGTCCGGCCATAACGCTAGTGTGAACTTAGTATTACCTGTAACCAGAAAGAATGACAGTGCTGAGAGTTGTCAGTATAGAATGGCTTATCCTGCTAATCATATGGCTTGATAGAGCTTTATACACTGAGCCTATATACGGTGGTTTGTGATGTCATTGGTGGTGAAACCAGGTATAGATTTTGTCCTAGGGACTCTTTGGCCTCTAGCTTCAGTACCTTCACAGCATGACATGTACACATGTGATCTACAGATAGTCCTAAACTGAAAAATCATTCAACGGTTTTGTATAGATGTCATTTTCCTTTAAAATGTATAATTTCTTTCCAATGCTGATCAGAATAGGAATTTTTGTTTGTAATGATTTGAGATAAATTTTAGATTAAGAGAGAATGCAAAATAATTCTCGGGACAGAGAGCGATTAGAATTTGTGAGGAAAAAAAGCAAACCTTGGAGAACCTGAAGGTTTTTCTTTCACATTGGCGAATAATTACAGTTTCACATTGCTGTTTAATGAAGGGAAGTCGCTTTCTGGCGTCCATGCCTAATACGTTAAAAAAAAAGAAAACAAAGGCGCTCAGCTGCATGTAGGTAATGTAATTGTGTAATTAGTATGCTCCAAAGATGAGTTAAGATTGTAGTTTATCTAATAACCACCTATTGGGAAGCTTTACCCTCCTGTCTTTTTAAATGTTCCCTTCCTCATGAATGGTCTGTAAGCTCGCACAGCGGGGGGCACATTCGTTGTCGGTGGGAGGAGATGGTAGGTTGCAGATGAATGCTTATGTAAAAAGTGATATAATAAGGCCACGAGTCAGTACAGGTGCTGGATGTGGTTCAGTGGTGGGTTGACACTGGTGCGCTGTGGTAAGAACGATCTGGTCACTGAACATGGGCCAAAATACAGAGAAACCTGAACATTACATCCATATGTGCTTGTTACTAAGGATTTATTACCCAATTTTTCTCCTGTACCACTAGATTTTGGAACATGGCTGTTTTAACTACTCGAGCCCATTTATCCTCAGAGGTTATATTAGTATGATTGGGTTCTCAATTGTAATTCCAGCTGATCCTGTAGGTGATCAATTGAGTCAGGGCTTAGTACCGGCCAGTTAAATAAACAGTGGTGACAGAGTCTGTGATGGGGGTCTCTATTGAAGCCTTACCTCTGTGCATGTCTTTAGTTCTGGTCTTCAGATATCTCAATTTTTTCTTATTTTTGTGACAGTAGTAGCTAATAACCAGTCGGAAGCCAGACTACAGGAATCCCTCTGTGTATAGATTATATAGTTATAATATGTTCCATTTATTGCCACTATGTCCAAATAATTACTGTGCCCATCTCATATATATATATATATATATATACAGTTATCAGTCGGGTCTTGTCCTCTCATCTGTCTGATTGCTGTACTGTTCTGTAGGCATCAGGCCCCATCTATATATTCTTCATATAAATGTATTGTCTAGAAGATTAAGTTACAAATGTAAGGGGCACAGGAAACATCTCCTAACTTACTTGTAGTTATCATTCCTCCCATGGGTGTTTATAACCTCCATACCTTCTGTAACGGACTGGCTGAATAGGTAAATGGGTTACGTGAGGCCAGGAAATCAATGAGTAGACTTTGTTCTTGGCCCTAGACGAGCCGCTTGTCGAAGCCGTTTTAGTGAAGATCTGGAAACTGTATTGATCTCACAATGAACAACAGCGAGGAGGCTGGGAGGCCAATGAAGATGTGTTTATAATATCGGACTGGAGAGATATTTCCATTCCCTGGTGGCCTCTGCACACTTCAAGTTGCCCAAATTAATTTTTGGTTTTACTTAACCAAAACATAGTGCACTGAAAATCAACCTAATTAAATGAACCGTTTATCGTTTTGAGAACTGTCATTACTGGGCGGCCATTACCCAACCAATTAACACCCAAGTTAATCTTTGTTATAACAAGCTCTTGCTCTTTGGCTTTGGATTTCTCATGATCTTCAACATGATGTCCCACAGACATAACAAAAATCACAAAACCGATGTTTAATCACTCATTAACCGTGCGGGAATAAATCACCTCCTGTACAACAAAATAAAATCACTGCCGTTTGCCCTGACTGCTGAGCATTTTTTTCTACATTATAGTGCAGGTTTATAACAATTTCCCAGCAAAACCTTGTGGAAAATAACTTTTCTGCATTGTCTCTGTTCTACAGTTGGGTTGCACTGCTCCTAAAGGGGGTGATAATAGAGGAATAATAGTAAATGGTTTTGTATGCAGTTTGCATAAACGGGTTGTCTGGTCTAGTACCCCTATGGTCTTTACCTGTACCCTATAAAACAACAAAGCACACTCACCTGTCCACAGTCCCATGCCGCTGCCATTCCCCGCAGGACCACGAAGTGGCTTGGTCCCGTTAATAATGAGCACAGTTACAGGCCTTAGCGTTTATATGTCACAATAGTGACATTTTGTTTAAGCAGATGTGACCGCTGAGTCCTGTGATTGGCCACAACAGTCACAGGACAAAGCCACTTCATGGTCCTGCATGGAACGGAGCGACAATGGGGCTCAGCTTAGGATCTTGAACAAATCTGTAAATCATTTTGATTTAAAATGTACATATTATCCATCCTTAAAATAATTCTAAAATCTCTGCCACTAGTAGGTCTCCCTTTTCGCCATGCCCTCACCGCTACTAGGTGAATCACATCCTTAGCAGCATAGACGGACCAAAGGAAGTGGACATATCTTTCTTCACTGGCTGGCTCCAGAGCTCAGTGTGCTTCTGAGCTCAGTGCAGAGGCCCCTTCCCACAGCTCAGAGCTTTAACACCGCAGAAAGCTCAGCATCTCAGTTATCTGCGTATGACAGCCACATCTTCCCCCCTGTACATAGTAAGTGCAATCCTTACTCCAGTCATAACAAAATTCATGTATGACGGGCTTGTGTGCCTCTGCATATTTTGGTTTTATCTTGTTTATTAATTGCAACCCTCATTGGACTGACTGTGCATCAGTTCACATAGTCCTTACCCAGTCTATGCTGTAATCAGTCAACCTTGTGTGCTGGATCTTTCCTCTCAAACTCTCCCTCTTCCCCATAAACTGTCTTCTGTGACCTGCAATTATCTTCTCTGATCCTTCATGATAATGTGTATTCTGAGCACCAGATCTGTGTGCTGTCACTATGTACTGTCTCTTACACACCATGTGTGCTGAGGATAGGGACATGGATTAGGATAGGTCTCACTGTTGGTCGGCCTAGAAGTATTAGAAAGGAAGTCTACTCCAGTATAGTACTAGCAGACTGCCTTTATTAGGACACCCCCAAGCTTGACGAGAACTTCTGAATACAGGAGCAGCTAGGAGTCAATATAAGCAGACCAGAGCACTGGGAAAGGCTGTAACGGATCCTCACACTGTCGCCAGAAAAACCACAAGTTAATTTGTGAGAAGCTCTAAAACACAGTTTCCTTTTACAGCAAAGTCCTGATTTACCACATTTGTATAAATTTCCGATTTTCCCTTTATGGCTTACAAGAGCCTCTTTCAAATGTTGTTAATCTCATCTGGAAATCTGACCCAACAGCTTTGCTTTTCTTAGGGCAATCTCTCCCTTTTTTTTTTTTTTTAAATAAGGAATTCCTGCCAATAACCTATCCAGAGTGGACCCCGCTGCAGCGCCACCAAAGGGAAAATGATGCATTGAGATCCTTGAGCTGTCTGTGTGATGCTTGGATTATATATGACGGTCCTGAAGGAGGAACCTTTTCTCAGAATTTCCTAAAGATATGTTTGAAAACAGGTTTTCACTTTAAGATGGACGCCCATTCTTCAATTCTGATGGCCCCTAAGAAATTCATTTTCATTTTGTACACACTGTAATTTCGTGGCTTCGGGAGCTCAGAGTTCTCTTCTTAGTTATACCTCTTCTCTTGGTTCATAATAACTCTGCTCCTGGGTTATACACACAACCTGGCTCCAAGCATCTTAAAGGGCAACTAAATGCCTCTGATCAATGTCCTAGCGCCTCAGTCTTTATCCAGGGTCCTTCCCACATCATTCTGGGACTCAGCAATAAGGTCCGTTTTTTCTTTGTTGTCTGTATGGTATTGACTGCTTGTTCTCATGACTTTGTTCTCTTGCCTGCTGCCAGCGCTGACCTCTGCCCTGAACCACTTTTATGACTGAACTCTGTCTGACTTGCACTTTCTGAATATGATTCCTGTCTGCCACCTCTGTACCACGGTTTGGGAACTTTAGTTCATCTGGGAGTCAGCTTTACTAGAGGAGACTCCAGAAGTAGCAATCTTGAGATGATCAGTCTCCTTTGGAGGGCTTAAAAGTGTTTTACTAAATTTTAATGCTGATGACCTATCCTCAGGATAGGCCATCAGTATCTGATCAGTGGGGGTCCGGCACCTGGGACCCCTGCTGATCAGCTGTTTGGGAAGACACTGACTCTGGTCTTCTCTGTGCTCACCAAGCACAGCGCCGTACATTGCATAGTGGCTGTACTTGGTATTGCAGCTCAACCTCATTCACTTCAATGGGGCTGAGCTAAACTGTAGGCCTCGTGACCTTTGAATGTGTAGTCATACGGCCTAGGGATGGCTACTGTGAGTGCTGCTGCCTTCCTGAACAGCTGATCGGTGGGGGTCTTGGTTGTCAGACCCCCACCAATCAGATACTGAGGACAGGTCATCAGTATTAAAAAGAGAAAACCCCTTTAAGGGTGAAGAGTGTAAATCTGTTAATAACCTAATAGGTCCCTGTATCCAGCCAGTATTTGCTACACACATTAAAGACATATGAGAAAAAAAAAATATGTTGAAACCCGTATGACCAGAATATTCATTAAAATATGAGTCTGTCAGGGCAGAGAGACATATTTCATTGTGTGAGCCTTGGAGAGTTGTGGTGCAATTAGTTTAATCTCATCATTATAATATACCCCACCCCAACCAGTTTCAAGCCGATCGCTTCTCTGTAGAGAGATTTCATCTGCAAATTATTGATCAACTTGATATCTGATCTAATTGTTCCAGGCATGCATTAATAGGTTAATAAAGCCCATCATGTTGAACGGTTGATGGTAATGAATACCGCCAGATTCTTCCTTCATAGAAACTAATAAAGAAATTTAATAAGGTTGTTAAAGGGCAATCCATGTGCAAGGTGTCAGATTTTTTTTTTCTTGCGTTGATGATTTGTGAATGGTGCTAAAATGCCTTCAGGTGTTAAAAACAGATTTTGCAAACAGAACAATTAGCATGTTTTGCCAAATTTTACACAAAAAAAGTTGCAAAATGTCTAGGGGCTTAATGAGAGTCACAGTACAGCACATCCAGGTAGCATAGCGACTAGAGCAGGATAGGATAAAGCCAGAGACGTACAGATAATTCAAACTGTGGGACAGATTTACTAAGCTTAAAGGGCATCTGTCAGCAGTTTTGTACCTATGACACTGGCTGACCTGTTACATGAGCACTTGGCAGCTGAAGACATCTGTGTTGGTCCCATGTTCATATGTGCCCATATTGATGAGAAAGATGAGGTTTCAGTATATGTAAATGAGCCTCTAGGAGCAATGGGGGCGTTACCATTACACCTGGAGGCTCTGCTCTCTCTGCAACTGCCATGCCCCCTGCACTTTGATTGACAGGACCAGGCAGTGTCATCACACCTGGCCCTGCCAATGAACGTTTAGAGGACGGGGCAGTTGCAGAGAGAGCAGAGCCTCCAGGTGTAATGGTAACGCCCCCGTTGCTCCTAGAGGCTCATTTGCATATATTAAAACGGCATTTTTCTCAGAAATGTGGGCACTTATGAACATGGGACCAACACAGATGTCTTCAGCTGCCAAGTGCTCATGTAACAGGTCAGCCAGTGTCATAGGTAGAAATCAGATGCTCTTTAAAGGGATTCTGTCACCACGATTTTGACTATTAAGTTATTTATAGCACTGGATTCAGCTAACTATAAGCATCTCCAAAACGTTATTGTTATAGGGCATAAATGAAGATCTGATGTTAAAAATACCTTTTTTATCAACTGTCAATCTCTTTCTTAAGGAGCCCAAGGGGATGTGCCAGCGATGTTGGAGCCCGGGCACGGCGATTCAGTTGGAGCCCAGGACCGCCCACCTCATTAATATTCACTTCACTGCTTGAAGCAGTGAAGCTCCGGCACGGCTGTAATCCCGCGCAGGCGCAGTACATCCTGTGAAGCTGTAGCCGGCAGACCGCACGGCGCAGACCACTTAATGTACTGCGCCTGCGCGGGATTACAGCCGTGCCGGAGCTTCACTGCTTCAAGCAGTGAAGTGAATATTAATGAGGTGGAAATCAGATGCTCTTTAAGGCCCTTATATATGGTCAAAGAATCAAGGAATTATCAGGAACAAGAGTTTGTAAACATTGTATCATTCCTGATAATTGCCTCATGTAAATGGTGCAGCTGATCCATTGGTGATCACACCAAAATCATTATTTGCTGGCAGTAGATTACCCTGTATAAACAGGGATGTGCTGCTGGCAAACAATGAATGGTTATGGGAATGAATGATCATATTGGTGATCATTTGTCCCCATGTGGAGAAGGCCTGCGATTTATCAATTTGGTGCATCTTTAGACTGTCTTCTTTAAAAGGGGTTCTGCAGTTGTTAAAAACTGATGATCTATCCTCTAGATAGATCATCAGCATCTAATTGGCGAGGGTCCGATACCTGGGACCCCCACTGATCAGCTGTTTGAGAAGGCAGTCGCGCTCCAGGAGTGCCGCGGCCTTCTCACTGTTTACCGCAGGCCCAGTGACGTCACGACTAGTATCACTGCCCTGGGCGGGGCTAAGCTCTGCTCACATGAATGGAGCTTAGCCCCGCCCAGGCCAGTGATACGAGTCGTGATGTCACTGGGCCTGCGGTAAACAGTGAGAAGGCCGCGGCACTCCTGGAGCGCGACTGTCTTCTCAAACAGCTGATCAGCAGGGGTCCCAGGTGTCGGACCCTTGCCCATCATATGCTGATGATCTATCTAGAGGATAGATCATCAGTTTTTAACAACTGCAGAACCTCTTTAAGTTTACATCACATATTAGTTGGCCAATTGTTGCCTCTTAAACCACGCCCCCTATTTAATGCCAGCCACACCCCACTGTCTGACAAGACATGTACATCAGTTTTGTGCTGCAAACTGTGACGCCGTAATTTGCACCAAATTTATGAACTGTTGTTTGGTAAATTGTACACATTTAAAAATAACACATTTGTCTAGAGAAAGTTGCAAAAATGGCATGCACCAAAATCTGTGATTTTTTTTTTTTATTATTATTCCAGAAAACACCCATCATGGGTTTTTTTTTCTGTTTTGTTCTGAACTTATTTAATTTGTGACTCGGAGGAACCTGTATATGATATGTGTGTGAAGAATTTCACTGGCCCATGCGTGGCCGTCCCTGATACCGTCAATTGTTTATTTGTCTTGTCATTTTCTAATAACTAAAATGTAAACCACAGCATGAAAATGGCCAAAATGATCACATTTATTTATTATATAAATTCCAACCTGTCCCCTCGAACACTGACATTGTAGGAGCCGTTTCTCTGTAGAGGCATTTTGCTATTAGTCAGGCGATAATGACCCCTTTGCTAGGCTAACCTTGGCACCTTATGTTTTAGTCCCCACAGAGACATTCCCGTAATTGAATTTATCAGCTATTATCAGAAATTATGAGCCGCTAGTCTTGTTGCACGCTGGCATTAAAACTCTTAACGTTTCTTTCAAGCTCTGGAGTCTGAAAAGTATAATGCGAGAAGGGGAGGTTTGGATCAGCGCTGCAGGTTCAGTCGCTGTACAGAGTGCACTAGATTGAGCCTCCTGGAATCACAGACACTTCTGCTCCACACTGGGGCTAATTGAGAATTGCTGTAAAGTAAGTAGATATGACAAGGAAAATTAACCCTTCTGTGTCTAAAAGGAACATTTTCACTGCTACAGATTAAAATCGGGGGGAAAAAAAGGTATAGTAGATTTTGCTGTTGCACTGGGCAGGATTTTCAGGTTATGCCTCGGTTCTATAGGTACGGTAATGTTCTTTTAGGCCAAGGCTGTGTCACACTGAGTAATTTTGTCCCATCAGATGAAATGATTCATGCAGCTATACCTATAAAAGTGCCTATACCCAAACCGCAGTGTTCAGTAGCTTCATGGATCCTCCATCATGATCCGGGGTTTTGCTGGAGGACAGGAGGGTTTCTTGTTCGTTGCCACCTTTGCACCCTTTCCCCCACCCTCATCTACGATCCAACAATGCCGACCCTATGAAAGGAGTCTTGCACAGGTTCTTCCATCTAAGGGTCCATTCACACATCCGTATAAATGGTTCCACATCTGTTCCATTTATTTTCAATGGGGGCACACAGTGTGCCGTCCGCCTCCGCACTTCCGTTCCACGGCCCCGCAAAAAAGATAGAACATGTCCTATTCTTGTCCGCAGCCACGGACAAGGTAAGGCATTTCTATTGTGCCGGCTCATGGGCGATGTCCATGTTTTGACATGACATGCGGATGTGTAAATGGTCCCTAAAAGGGCCACATGGGCCTCCTCTATGTACTGCACAGCCTTACATCTGTATAACAAAAATGACCTTCTAATAACGCTTTCATATTTTCTCTTTCACCCAGTTTGACTGGAAATATCCCACTACCGACTGCCAGCTCTTCAGTCATCACCGTACAGCGCAAGCTCAATGATCCGTCAGCCTCCAAACTCCTTCCTGCACGACAACAGGCTTTGTCTACAGATAAGATCCGAACCGAGCGAGTCAGACTAGGAAACATTTATTTTATGGAAAAATGAAAAGATCCTGCAATCTGCTGTCTGCGGTACATATGGCCGAAAGAGAGAAAACGGATAACGGCGATTCTTTAGAAATAATCACTAAAGCTTTATATAAAGACACCCGGAAAAAATTATCTGTAACTTAATATCCTTGTGATATGGACAGATCATGTACAGCTGTTCACTGTATGCAGATACACATCTTTACTATGAAAAAACACCATCTGCCCATTTGTCTGCAGTGAAAGAAACGCCGTCTCCTCTGTGTTTCTCCCGTACAGATAGGAAATCTTTTAGTTATAAATGTATTTGCTGGAAGAACGAAGAAAAATATAGGTGCCACTGCCTGGTAACAATAAAAGCCTTCACTTTGTCTTTATGAAGCGACAGCGATTAGTTTGGGTGAAAGTGGCTGCTCTCGTCTGCGCGGCAGACAGGCCGTATTTCACTGCTTGAGTCCCAAAAAAAAAACAACACATTGCTAAATAAAATATTAATATTACCATTATTTTGTCAAACACGGTTTGAACAATGTGGATCTACATGTGATTGGACGCGGCACAAACTGATCATTATTTTCAAACAAATGCCTTGTAAATCCTTGCGGCCTGACAAATATGTGGATAACTGAGCCGGGAACATTGTGTATTTAATAGCGCAAGCGCTACCCTTCTGTGTTTTCTGCAAAGAAATGACCACCTACGTCAAAGGAGCCTGCCATATTTTTGCCCGCCGTCACAGAAGGGGCACGCTCAGTTATTCGGGCTACAATGGACATTGTAGTATCTGTCCAGTTTTCTTAACATTGCTTTGCATTAGTAAAGAGCAGATTAAGTGCTCGTGCACACGGGCATTGTTGGCAAACAGCAGGTCCGCAATATACTGGCACCGGCCCTACAGGAGTATTCCAGGATTGGCATATTTAAGGCCAGTCCATAGGATAGGCTTCCAAGATCAGTGGGGGTCTGACTCTCAGTACTGCCACCGATCAGCGAGTTATGCAGTCTGCTCAATGTTTACCCAGCTACTTAGAAGCAGTGGTGCAGTGTGCACGTGAACAAAGCTGCAATACCCTGCACCGCCACTGCTACATGAATGGTGTGCAGGTAAACGAAGAGGCTGCAGAGCTCACACAAGTGGTGCAGCCACTTTAAACAGCTAATCAGTAGGGATGCCAAGAGGTCTTGCCCTTCTGATGGCATATCCTAAGGACAGGCCATCAATATCCTGATCCTGGAAAACCTCCTTAAAAGGGTTCTCTGGGAATTACTTAAAATGTCCACCAGCAATCTGTCCTAAATGTGAGCAGGACTGGTTGGCTCCACTTCCTAGAAGAGTGAGGGGACGGGAAATCACTGCTGTACAATATAAGGTAATGATCTGATCCTGCCTATGATATGCCATCATGGCTGAGCAGCCTGACAGGACAACTCACCAATATGTAGTAAAGTGCTGGAATGTAGTATGTGGTGACCCCACAGGCATCTCTGCAAGTGGAGGCGGCCAGTCCTGCTCACATTCTAGGGAATTTTCGGATAACCCCTTTAATTATGCCTCACAAACTCATCAGAGCCATGTGCAGGAAGCTGTAGGACAGAACAGGGTCTCTGCATCTCCACAGTCACCCCCTGATGGAATTATTCTTCCCTAGAAGCAATGATGATAATAGCCCCATACTAAGGTGTCATAGGGAAAGTATGCCACAATTTATTTTGGATTCATAAGGTAGCCGACCGAAAACAAAATTATGAAGTTGGAGGCAAATGGAATTATGGTAGGGTCACATATAAGTTTGTTGGTGCCACATTACAGCTCTGTACAGAGGTTATGGGGCTGTAATGTATTCATGCACATGAGGCCTGAGGTCATTTTCACAGAACAGTTAGAGATGTGCCTGACAGCATGTCTAGTAGACAGTAGCAATTATGGATGGCGGAGACCTACTAAAATTTCCAAAGAATAACTAGGTAGATCTCAGTATGGTGACTCAGTGGTTAGCACTGGTGCTTTGCAGCACTGGGCTCCTGGGTCCTATCCGATCAGAGACAACATCTGCATGGAGTTTGTATCCCTAGTTTCACACTTCTGGTGTGAATTTCGTCTGGCTGTTCTGGCAGACAATGTCCGGAATTGTCCAGACACAAACCGCAGCATGAAGTGGTTTGTGTCCAGACATTCCTTTGTCTGACCCCATTATACTTAATAGAGTTTGGTTGGCATTCCATCAGCAAGCAGCAGTGTCGGATCCAGGGAATTCCAGCAGGCTGTTCTCTGCCAGGACAGCCTGCCGGAATTCACACCGCAGGTGAAACTAGCCTATGTTCTCCCTGTGTTTGCGTGTGTTTCCTCCGGGTACTCCAGTTTCCTCCCACATTCCAAAAATATACAAAAAGGCAAATTGGCTTCCTCTGAAATTGACCCTAGTGTGCATTGTGTGTTGGGGTTAAGCACCTATACAGTAATCACCAATTTCCCAAAAAAATAGAACATGTCCTATTAATGTCCACATCACGGACAAGGATAGGACTGTTCTATTAGGGGTCAGCCATTCCGTTCCACAAAATGTGGAATGTAGACTGCTGGTATCCGTGTTTTGAAGACCCTTGGATTATGTCTACAATCGGCCATAACACCAATCGCAGACATTTAACCATCCCTAGAGGCTATGTTCAAATGTGACCACTGCATCTGAGAGCTAAAAAACCCGGGAGCACCCACTCCTGGGGACAGAACACCCTCTTCTTACTGATATCAGGGAAGGCATCCCTTAGTAGTAATAGGCCTATGCTTGTACAAGACTTACAGGCCTATAACTGGAATATTCCATAAATAAACATTTCAGGCATTTCCTATTCAAAATTCAATAAAAAGTGATCAAAAAGTAATACACACCCCAAAATGGTATCAGTGGAAAATGAAAGATTGTCCTGATAAAAATGAGCCTTCACACAGATCCGTAGATGTAAATTTAAAAAGGTATGGGGGGTCAGAATATGGCAATACATTTTTTTTTCAGTATCAAAACACAAGAAAAACTTACATTATTTGCAGATTTCAGATGTGGTCCCTTTAATTTCTATGGGGCCGTAAAAAGTGCGGACAACACGTGGATGTCATCCGTGTGCTGCCGGTCCACAAATTATAGAATGTGTCCTATTCTTGTCCGTTTTGTGAACAAGAATAGTCATTTCTATAACGGGGCTTGTGGTAAGTGCGGGATGCACCAGACCGGTATCCTTCTTTTCTGGATCCGTGGTTTGTGGCAGTGTGAATGTAGCCTTAATGTATAAAGTGGGTAGTCACTATTCACAACTCTCATATAAAGACCATCTGCATCAGTGCCAGGCGACCTCTGCTCGATGGTTGGTGTTGAAGAGGCCTTCTCAATAACTGTACAGTCAGGCATTCAAGACAAAGGTTTGTGACGGACATTGGTGTAATTTATCACTAGACGTCCTGCCATGTGACACCCACTGCCGCACACACAGGCTTTACATATTTACAAGCAGATCAGACTTGGAACGCCAGCTAGGAGGATATTCTGAAACTGTGTCGAAAAGCGTGCCACTCTCAGCTCACTCAATTCTTCAAGCTTTGCCAAACTTTTGAAGGACTCTTTCACTTCATAAATCAGCCAGCAGTTTAGATTATCCTGGCAGCACCTTTAAGGAACAAATCAAGATCATAGGAAAGGAAGGGGATCACATTGAAAGCTTGACTGGATACAGGTGTTTACGTGTACAGATGAGCCACAAATGACTGGAGCTTTGACAGCCGTTGATGCTATCAGCGGTGTGCAGCTATTACTGGCTGCGGTCACAGGGGCTCATAGACCCTTTCCCTCGGCAAAGACTCCGCAGCTGATAACATTTGGCTGAACTTTCAGATCATAACCTCCCTTCTGACTTCGTGCCGTCAAACTGGCTAAAGCGATGAAAGGAGACACAGAGGGAAGACGAGTGAGGGATCACTGAGTAGACTGTCTCACGTCTAGTAAGAAACTGCACAGCGGTCGAGAAGGATGTTCAAGTTGACAGATTTCAAGCTAACCAGACTGAGGATCTCGCTCCTATAATATAAAGGACGTAGGATCGTGACGTCACCTATCAGGCAATGCCGTTTATTGTATTATGGGCTTACAAAATATTATTGTCATCAAACAACCTGCAGAACAGATGGTGCAAAGGCATAAAACTGCAAGTTCCTAGGCCCCAATGCTAAATCTGAGGTAGGGCCCCACGTGGGTCAGTCATGATACCAGCATCTTGCAATTTGGCAGAAGGCCTTTGGGTCCACTCAGGCAGCAGGACACAGGTGCCTCTGCTATTTCACATCCATTATTTATACATGTGAGAACCTATATCTGTAATATATGAGGATTTCAGAAGAATCAAGGAGTTAGGTAACCACATACAGATAGTGCTCCTCGAAATGAAAACTGGCTACAGTGTGCTGACTCCTCGAGATGTGGACACGTGTAACGTCCACCTCTAGAGAGTTCATATCTCTGATGGATTGCAAGTTAAAGGGGTTGTCCGGGTTCAGAGCTGAACCTGGACCTACCCTTACTTTCACCCAGGCAGCCCGCCTGAACAGGGCATCGGAGCATCTCATGCTCCTTTGCCCTGCGCTAATTAGCACAGGGCAAAGGCATTTAGCACGGTTCCAGTGAAGAACCGGGCTCTGCCAGGCAGAGGCTTCCGCCCAGCAGTGAGCCCAGTGACGTCACCGGCGCTGATGGGCAGGCTTTAGCGCGGCCCTAGCCAGTAAAACAGGGCAGCGCTAAAGCCGGCCCATTACAGCCGGTGACGTCACCAAACACACTGCCGCGCGGAAGCCTCTGCCCGGCAGTGTGTATAATGTAAACAAAAAACCCTTGCCCTGCGCGATCCAGCGCAGGGCAAGGGAGGGCATCGGAGCATGAGATGCTCTGATGCCCTAGTCAGGCGAGCAGCCTGGGTGAAATTAGGGGTATGTCCGGCTTCAGCTGTGAACCCGGAAAACCCCTTTAATATCAAGCAACATGTAAATTGTAACACGGACAATGTCACTTGTTCTCAGAGTCAATGACAATATGTGGGTTGAACCACTGGCAACCTGAAAACCAGACTGAGAAGGTATCTCCCTGACATATGTAGACCACTAGCAAAGGGAGCTGGCGTAGATTTAGTCCGGCGTTGGATGTGCCTAAGCAAGGGCGGACTGGGAACTTAAAGTGGCCCTGGAAAAAAATACGAAAAGTGGCCCTGTTTTGTAGTTGGGTTCAAATTGATGGAAGGCAGGGCCAGCAATACCATATTGTGGCACATTATACCGCCCCAACAGAGCCAAATACCACAGTCCATCACAAAATACTGCCAGCAGTACAAAATACAACCCCAAAAACTACCACTGGTCGGCCCCCTGGGCATTGGCCCTGTAAGGTCTATGGCCAATCCGCCCCTGCGGCTAAGATCCCGGCGCATCTAGCGCAGGGGTATTAAGATCAGGGCCTAAAACTGTGGTCTTTATAAATGACCCAGAAGTGAACTTGCAACTTATGAGAACATATAAGAATAATGGCATTACAGCCCAGAGCTGCAATCACAGTTCTGCTAACTCTTATTGGAAACAGCTTATATACAACTTTAGCTGAGTTAGTTTTTCCTACATCATGTTATCTGGTACACTAAAATTCATATAATCAGAACAAACTCTGTACTGACGTAGAACAAGCATGGAAGGCCTACAGACTGAGTGCAGCTCTGCAGGTGGACGAACTATAATACAGGCAGTAACTGGGAATCAATGCATGATTACTGCTGCAAAGTATTTATAATATGCTTCATATTGTCCACTTGTGTAACCAAAATTTGTATCTGCCAGTTAAAGGGCGGTCATCTTGCCTAAGCTGTTCTTAACAGCATTTAGAAACCATTAAGAAAATTGCTTTACAACAACCTCATGGGTCATAGACACAATGGTCTGAATGGGACCTCATTGACTTGTATAGGAGAGTTTTCTGGACATGCTCTGTGACCTGTCCAGAGGTAATTGTACAAGAAAAGAATAGATAAGTTTTGACATCTCCTACCGTGAATAGAGGACCCTGCCTAATTATATGCAGGCAGGATTAGAATGACAGATAAGCAGATAACTGCAGTAAAGTGATCTGTACAGATCAAGAAGTGGTGCCTATTATTAGACTTAGTGGTCAGTGCGAAAACTGCAGGATTTTATGGTTTTTGTTTAAATATAGATATTGACATGTAAAATTAAAAATCAAAAATTCTTACCAGATACTTAAAGGGGTTGTCCCACGAAAAATATTCTACAGTTTTCAAACCAGCACCTGGACCTGAATACTTTTGTAATTGCATGTAATTAAAAATTTTGTACAGCTACTGAGTTATTCAATAAAATGTATCTGTACAGGACCACTTAATTTATTATTTCTTTGACCTATTCACTGAGCAGGCCGCACATGCTCGGTTTCAACTTTTAACTGCCTAATGAGCTGTGATAGGGAGAGCTGAGACACGCCTCCAGAGCTGTGATAGGGAGAGCTGAGACACGCCTCCAGAGCTGTGATAGGGAGAGCTGAGACACGCCTCCAGAGCTGTGATAGGGAGAGCTGAGACACGCCTCCAGAGCTGTGATAGGGAGAGCTGACACACGCCTCCAGAGCTGTGATAGGGAGAGCTGAGACACGCCTCCAGAGCTGCAGCAGAAAAGACACACCCCCTGAGCGGTCAGCTTGATATAAATCTAGCAGAGCCATGAATGTGGAAATCTCTGGATCCATGTGAGGTACAGGGCTGGTTCTAGCTTTGTTAAAAAGAGGTTGTCATCTACTATATGATGTCTGATTTTCATTTTTTACATTATTTGTGGGATAACCCATTTAAAGGGGAGATTCAGCATAAAATACATTGTAAGGGAATATTTCTCCACTAGCGAGATCACTTGACGTGTCAGAAGATCGCATTTGGGTTTATTCCACCTTTATCTACACTACTAGCCCTATAAGAAAATACACCGATGCCTGCTTTATGGAAGCTCTTGTGATTGAACTTGTTTATATTCTTCTGCCTCTTTTATAAATTATGACTTTGAAAGTGCACAGGAAAAAAATCGTCCCCTTCTCGCCATAAGACGGCGAACAAATAAATTAGCTAACAAAATGCTTGTTTATCCATCTCTGAAAAGTTTCTTTGCTCATTAATCTTAATCAACCCCCAGAATATTCAGAGTTCCTTTCGTCATTGCCTGGGGCTACTCAATGCAGCAACTCATGACAGACAAATCTTAATTTTATTTGAATTCTCCGTTAGGGCTGATAGATACACAGTAAAGACTGATTTACAAATATCTTATTCAGAAGCTCAGGGTATAGGAAAGCTATTAATGGAAGTGCCGGGTATTAAACAGTGGAGTCTGTTAGTGGAGTCGCGAGGATGATACCAAGAAAATATACAAAAAATAGACTGTCTCTCCTATTATCAGGATAATACCGATCCCTTCAGGGGCAGTGCACTAATACATACCTTTAGTCTTCCAAATTTGCTTTCCTGCACTTGGTGATAAATAAGACACCTAATTGGGGGACATATCACCACTATGGCTGCAGCGGCCATGTCAGCCCTGTCAGACAGGAAGTTTAGCAGTGGGAACTGTAAGATTCAGAACCCAGCGGTGGGTTGCAGGTAAATATGCTTCCCTCCACAGGTCCATAGACCTGGGGTGGGGTGTCTGGCTAAAAAGGCCCTTAAAGGTGGATAACCCCTTTAATGGCTTAGACAGGAAGCTATCAAGACTACTTAGAACTCTTCTAGATAGAATATCAGTCTACTTATCATCCATTTTTCCAATGTCATCAGTAAATCTTCCTTGAGTTAGGTACCTATATACAGACTGGTAAAATATGTATAACCAGAAGGTAGTAAGAGAAAAATAAAAACTGTTCTTCCTCGTCTCCTGCTTGGTATACTTTGTGGACTTTACTAGGGTAGAATACTTCTGTACGTTAAAGAGGACCTCTCCCCTCGCCTGACATGCCTGTTGTAATCGCTTCATGCATTCCCCATGTAATAACAATTCTGGAACATCTATTCTTCTGGCTCTATGTAGTACCATTCCTTTATTATTTCTACTAGAAGTTATGAATGAATTACTAGCAGTCTGCAGTAAGGGAACAGAGGGGAGGTAACCAGTTGGGGGTGTGTACCTGCACAGACTCACTCTATCCAATCAGTGCTGCCATTGTCAGATGGTGAAGGTTCACACCTCCAACTGGTTACCTTCCCTCTGTACCCTTATTGTAGACTGATAGTAATTCATTCAGAACTTCTATCAGGAGTAATAAAGGAATAACACAACATAGAGCCATAAGAATAGATGCTCCAGACTTGTTATTACATGGGGAATGTATGGAGCTGTTAAAAGTTCATATATAGCAGGCATCATTAACCTGTTCTCGCCCCTTGACATAATTGTACATCAGTGTTGCGCAAGGGGTGTATGGAGTGGACTGACGAGCTAACCCACTCATATGTGGTGGCTGCTGGCTGTGTAATACAGCTGACACCCAGCTACAATGACCAGGATCAGAGAGAACACCTATCCCGACCATGTACCCCTCAGAGGCCACAGTCAATAGTGATCATGGCATCTGAGCACGGATCCGGTGGGACCCTTCACCCGCCGGATCCGTGCTGCCGCTAGTGTGAAAGTCGCCTAACCGTAGAAATAGGGACAAGCACTAAAATGCTCCATAGACTCATCCTCCAGTTATGGGTATGGACTATTATGACCCCAGCTAATGGTAAGGGAAAAGATTTAGCAATTTTGGCTTGCTCTGTGTAGAACCGGTGCATCCTCTCCCTTTACCCAATGTATTTCCCTGTAAGCTTGGCGAATAGATCTCCCGTCACAGAACACTTGGTAATTAACTGCGGTTATGTCAGCAAATTTTTTGAAAAATTTCCACGGTGCACAGAAGCTCATCCTCTCCCTATGAAATACACATCGACTGCAGTGACTCTGCCATGCATTACAATGTGTGTGTCTTACTCTTTAACCAAGCCGCTAATCACGCAAATTATTGCAACTAATTACATCTGAAGGTCTAATTAATTCTTTCAGTACCACATCATTTAGTGCGCATTCACAACACAGCACCTGTTTGGAAAATCCTCGCGCTTAATCTGTTTATAAACAAACACTATTTGCATAAAAGGTATAATGAATGGTTTGGCGGGGAGCGCCATGCCAGGGCTTTGTCTTAGCAGATTTGAGGTCATCGAAGGCCAAGATAAATTAATTTTAAACCTCGTAAATGAATGTAAATAGAATGTGTGAGTTTCTCATTAATAAAGAAAACATCCCTTCCATGTAAGCTAATGTGTTAATTATCAGCCCACCAATCAGCTTGTGTTTTGGGAGCCAATGAGATTTACTGTTGACTGTGATCTGAAATTACAAACTAAGAGCTCGTTAGAGAATTACAAAATTCGAGACTTGACATAAAGGGGAATAAAAATTGAATTGTAATTTCACAAAAATTTTAATGAATGGTGGCAGGAACAATGAGGAGGAGGAAGAAGCCAAACCTGTCGTTATTTGTAAGAGAATTAAAATTTGAGTAGTTGAGATGCGGCTGTATACAGGGGGTATACGAGCTAACAAGGTCCTCTGTTACTATCATGGTAGCGGCAGGGGTTGTAGTACAGTTTTTATTTATTTTATGCACTCATATAGCGCTACTATATTCCACAGCGCTTTACAGATATTAGCAGCCAACTGTCCCCAATGGGGCCTACAATCTAAGCTCCCTATGAGTACGTCTTTGGAGAGTGGGAGGACTCCATGCAGATGTTGTCCTTGGTCGGATTCGAACCTAGGACCCTAGCGCTGCAAGGCACCAGTGCCAACCACTGAAGTTCTTTATGATTTTGCCACTTGGAGCCAAGCATCTGTTGGCAGTTTGGCCCACTGCCACCTTAGAAATAGTTTCTATTGTCCATTAGGTAGTATGTAAGGGACCGCTTTAATAATTCCCTAAGCTCACAGTTTATCCAGCAGAATAACTGGACCCCCATTAAGGGAATTGGCGCAGAGGCTTGGGAGCGGTTCTCTAGGAGATTCCCCTTGACTAGTGAAGGCCCCGTTACAGTTTGTGTACATACAGCCTTATCCCACATGTGTCCAAACCTATATGCATTAGCTGTTGGATCTATATAAATGATAAAAGAGTTATTGGTAGACACGGCTACATTTTATGGCTCTTGAAACACGTTAGACATTGTACTGATTTTCATAACCTTCTCCTGTATGGATATTTTAACCCCTTCCCGACATGCGCTGTACATATACGTATCTGGTCTTTAAAGATGGCTCCTGATCCGGAGCAGAGTAGGTGCAATTGCAACCGGTTGCCTGCTGTTTTACATAGCAGACACCCAGAGCTAATGTCTGTGATCGGTGATAACGCAGATCACAGACATTTAATCCATCAGGTGCCGTGGTCAGTTTTGACTATGGTGACTGAGGGGCTTTTCCCTGGGAGCGCTGCGCTTCCAAGGCCCGAGCGGTGTGGAGATCATGGGAGCCGTTCAATCGTTGTGGTAGCCTTGAGCCTTCTAAAGGCTCCAAGACAACCATAGCAATGGTTCCTGTGGTCGGTCTCCATAGGAACATGGAATCTCTCATAGACTGCAATGTGAATTAATTTCGGTCAATGAGATAAGTGATCTAAGAACTGCTTGTTCAAGTCCCCTAAGAGGACTTAAAAAAAAAAATTAAATCACCTCCCTTCCTAAAGATAATTATACCCATGCATCCCAAAACACCTAAACTATTGTACATATTTATATATTTATCCCGTATAGTGAATCGCGTACCAGGGGGGAAAAAACTAAAAAAAACTATTAATGGCTGATTCAATGTTTTTTGTAGTTTTTTCTCACTTCACCTCCCAAAGTGATCACACTCCAAAATGGTATAAATAAAGACTGCAGAATGTCCCACAAAAACGAGCCCTCACACAGCTATTTTTTTTTTTTTTGGGGGGGGGCAGTATTTTGTTCTTTCATACATATATAAATCAGATGGAGAAGCTGCCCGGAGCTCAGCCAGTGATATATGAAGCATAGGTTTCTTTGCCTCAATCGTGAACTTAAAAGTTACACTATTTGACCTGTTTATAAATTTTTGATTCAGATTCTGCTACAGACCTTTAGGATTTATTAGTGTGAACACCTATGCTTCCTTGCAATGAAAAAAGGTAGTGAGCTTGACCGAAAACTTTGCCATGCTGGGTGACAGTGGTGTCCATATGCAGATTTAGTGGAGCTAAAATTGACTCTGATAACACATCACAGGGTTATCTCATGCCATCTTTTGACGAAAGCCATTGAAATACATTTTTTACTTAACGTATTAACCGTCAAGTTTAGCTCAGTAAGTGCCTGTTCCCTATGTGTTGTGTGCGTAAACTGGGAAATCTCCCTAAGTGTGTCCATACGGCTCCTTTAGTCAGACAGAGGTCAAAAGAGGGTCCATTTGACCTCTTCTGTCCACCACGCAAAAGTATGGAACAGCACAGTAGACTGCTCCATCCATCCTGCAGAGATCTACGCGTCACCCCCTCTGAATATGTTGGATATGATATGAACAGACCCTTCAGTCCAGATTTGTCAGAAACAACTATAGGACGGCTTTAACAACCTGACAGAAGAAGACAACACAAGAACCTATATCTCACTGTATCTGCAACTCAAACCTAAAATAGGTTTATCAAGATTAATCCGTAGGAAATATTCTGTATCTAAAATAATATTGTATTAAAGGGTCACTGCACCTAAAGTCTCTTAGAAGTGCCAGAGGCCTGTGCCTTTACATGAAACTAGGTAGGTACCTATGGTGCATGAGGTTTTCGGTCAGTTTTTTCTTTTGTATTGTCTTTTCTGCCTTTTAGATACTGGGCGGAGGTAAGATGCTTAAGAGGCTATTCATTACCAGCGCCTACAGTAAATAGGTGCTGAAATATAGAAGGGCATTATCAGCAGCCCGTTCCCGGATTAATAGCACATTTCTGGAGCCTTCATCCCACCTTTGTCCTAAAAAACACTGATGAGGATGGGGGTGGTGTTCATATTGAATTTTTGCACTCAGCCCTTCTCCTCCATTCATCAGGCTCACATACGCATGGAAATTTGCATGTGTTAAAATTGGTCTCACTAATTTTCTCTTTCCATCCAGCAAACGAGTGTCATGCAAAGGCAGTTATATCAGAGGCTGATTCATCAACGTCAGATTTGATGTGAGAACGGATAATTAATTATGTGTATTACCATGCAAATTTTTCTCACCTATTTCTGCCTGGTTAGATGACAATGAAAAGGCCACAAATGAGCGATAGTCTCCGGGAGCGGCTGGGAGACGACACGTCCTATATGGACACATATTTATTTGAATCCTATTTTTTCTGGCTTTGGGTGGAGATCAGTGGACGGACATGTTTTTGATATAAATCTCTCCATCCAGATAAATGGTTTTTGTGAACTAGAATTGACCGTCCGGCCGGCAGTCACGTGTGAACATAACTCTACTGCTGATGAACACCTGTTGTAAGGTTTTCTCTGTTCTGCACGCAGACGGTTTGTACCACAGACAGATATAATGTATCGCCAAGAAATTCATCAGCCTCACGTCTGCGGTGGATTAGTCTTGCCATTAAAAAGTATTTTTTTTATTTTTTTGCTGCAGGAACAGGTAAAATGCTATTGAGCAGACGGTGGACAATACATAAGACATAACCGTAATATCTGGGTGCAAATGGAGATGCACAAAATAAGGTGGTAAGGCTGATCCGGAGCTACTATGTCAGTGTACAGTATGTGGAAGTCCGGATCTGCTTGGGCTGAGTAAATGGTTTCCTCCACAATAAATCCAAATCTACTAAAAGACATAATAACAGTAACACATCGGATGTTACAGATAGCAGTGAGGATCCAATAGGGGCATAATTATACAGGGTGCGGATATACCGGTCACCCTTGAGTCTGAGGGGACCCAAAGGATGCCATATTATCAGCCACAAGTACTGGTGGGGGCACTGTTACTGTACGTGAGGGGCCCAGAAGATTCAAGTTATGCTTCTGACCAATAACCAACCCAAAAGTGTGCACTGAATCTTGGACAGCACATATTTCTTGGCTTAACTCCTTCCTGACCACTGCATGGCCGTACATGTATGGCAGAGGTCAGGTCATTAAATATGATCCCTGCTTGTGAGCATAGTAGGTTCCATAGCCGCTGGGTTTTAAACAGTAGACACCCTGGACTAATGTCTGTGATCGGCAATAACGGCAATCGTAGACATATAATGCCTCAGATGCTGTGGTCAAATGTGCACAGTAAGGCTACTTTCACACTTGCGTTGTGGTTTTCCGGTATTGAGATCAGGCAGAGGATCTCAATACCGGAAAAAAACTGATCAGTTTTGTCCCCATGCATTCTGAATGGAAAGAGATCTGTTCAGGATGCATCAGGATGTCTTCAGTTCAGGCAGCTTTCAGTTTTGTGACCGGACACAAAACCGCAGCAAGCTGTAATTTTGTGTCCGGTCATAAAAACTGAAAGAAACTGATCAGGTACTGAAACCAATGTAAGTCAATGGTGACTGATCAGTTTTTTTAGGAGACTAAAAAAACGGATCCGTCACCCATTGACTTTTAATGTATTTAGTGCCTGATCAGTTTTCTTCAGTTTTGATTTCACACAACTGCATCCTAACTGAACTGATGCATCTTGATGTGCAAAATCAAAACGGATCAGTTTAATTCAGGTATAGAGATCCTCTGCCGGATCTCAATACCTGAATTAACAACGCAAGTGTGAAAGTAGCCTAAGCAGGAAAGCCGTTAGTTGTCTATTAAAGCCCTCGTCTCTCTGGAGAAACCATGACTTTTGGAGCTGTAGTTCCTATGGAGTCCTGCAGGTGGCAGGGC
Source organism: Rhinella marina (assembly GCA_900303285.1). NCBI lineage: Eukaryota > Metazoa > Chordata > Amphibia > Anura > Bufonidae > Rhinella > Rhinella marina. The sequence continues at coordinate 649,791 of ONZH01016644.1, forward strand.
TCCGTAAGAACATGGCAAATCTGCAATGAATTGCAATAGCAGTTCATTTCAATGTATTGTAGGGATAATCTAATGATTATTTATTATAGTCATCTAAGGTGAAGTAAAAAGTAAAAAAAAATTTAAAAAAGTTTTTTTTTAATATATTAAAAATATATAACAATTCAAATTATCTTCTTATCCCAAAATTTTATCATATAAAAGTATTTAAAATGGTATCAATAAAAACTACTCGACCCGAAAAAAAATGGGCCCTCACACAGCTCTGTCGACATACCTATTAAAAAGTTATGGGGGTCAGAGTATGAAAAAGAAAAAATAATTTTTTTCCCAAAGTTTTCGTTTTCAGTATTAAAACAAAACCCATAATTTTTTCCCAATTCCACTTCCCACTACATTGTATGCAATATTAAATATTCAAATCCTAAACTCTTTATCAAAATTCCTGTGTGAATGCAGTTAACGAGAAAGTGTCATCATAAAATGACCTATTGTTTAAATCATTTTCTTATGGTAAACATATTTTTAAAGACTTTTTGGTGACAATTTTTTAATTTTTTGTGTCAATATCTATTAAAAAAGGAATCCTGCAAATTTTGCACTGGCCACTAAGCCTAATAATAGGCATCACTTCTTGGTCCGTGTAAATCACTTTACCGCAGTTATCTCCTTATCATAACAGACAGGATTACAATGACAGATATTAGATAGATAGATCCACCATTCACAATAGGTGATATCACAGCTTATCAGCTCCCTCCTGACCTACACAGGTCACAGAGCATGCCTAAAAAAGTCTCCCACAGAAACCAATGAGTTATCTCCAGACCATTGTGTTTATGGCCCGTGGAGGCTGCTGTAAAGCAACTCTCTAAATGCTGTTAACAGCTTAGAGTAGATTAGAATTTAAAAAAAAAAAAAACCTGCAATCAGAAAATGAAAAATGGCCAATAAAAAGGATCACATCTGGTTTTAACTGGCAAAAAAAAACAAATTTGATGACACATTTCCTTTAACTCCAAAATCCCAATATATTTCACATGCAAGGTCAAGAAATGGTAGGGGTAAAGATGAATTTCTCTGAATGCAAATCACCAGAGTAAGCTTTGTGCAGGCTCTGAACAAGCAGAAAGCAAAGAGTGATTAAAGCCTGAAGAATTGAGAATGCAGCTCTGGAGTATAATACAGGATCAGTACAGGATAAGTAATGTATGTACACAGAGACTCCACCAGCAGAATAGTGAGTGCAACTCTGGAGTATAATACAGGATGTAACTCAGGATCAGTACAAGATAAGTAATGTAATGTTTGTACACAGTGACCGCACCAGCAGAATAGTGAGTGCAACTCTGGAGTATAATACAGGATGTAACTCAGGCTCAGTACAGGATAAGTAATGTTATGTATGTACACAGTGACCGCACCAGCAGAATAGTGAGTGCAGCTCTGGAGTATAATACAGGATGTAACTCAGGATCAGTACAGGATAAGTAATGTATGTACACAGTGACTGCACCAGCAGAATAGTGAGTGCAGCTCTGCAGTATAATACAGGATGTAACTCAGGATCAGTACAGGATAAGTAATGTATGTACACAGTGACTGCACCAGCAGAATAGTGAGTGCAGCTCTGGAGTATAATACAGGATGTAACTCAGGATCAGTACAGGATAAGTCATGTATGAACACAGTGACTGCACCAGCAGAATATTGAATGCAGCTCTGGAGTATAATACAAGATGTAACTCAGGATCAGTACAGGATAAGTAATGTATATACACAGTGACTGCACCAGCAGAATAGTGAGTACAGCTCTGGAGTATAATACAGGATATAACCCAGGATCAGTACAGGATAAGTAATGTATGTACACAGTGACTGCACCAGCAGAATAGTGAGTGCAGCTATGAAGTATAATACAGGATGTAACTCAGGATCAGTACAGGATAAGTAATGTATGTACACAGTGACTGCACCAGCAGAATATTGAATGCAGCTCTGGAGTATAATACAAGATGTAACTCAGGATCAGTACAGGATAAGTAATGTATATACACAGTGACTGCACCAGCAGAATAGTGAGTACAGCTCTGGAGTATAATACAGGATATAACCCAGGATCAGTACAGGATAAGTAATGTATGTACACAGTGACTGCACCAGCAGAATAGTGAGTGCAGCTATGAAGTATAATACAGGATGTAACTCAGGATCAGTACAGGATAAGTAATGTATGTACACAGTGACTGCACCAGCAGAATAGTGAGTGCAGCTCTGGAGTATAATACATGTGTGCAAAATGGTGCTCAAAATCTAGGTTTATTTTGTTTTTGATCGAGCATATGAAGAGGTGGAAACTGGTAGTAGGTACCTGTCAACTGAAAACGAGGCACAGATTAGGAGTCTGGGAAGCAGACAGGATATATAGAGATTTATATGTACGTCAGGACATACTGTATAATTTTTAGAGCAGGCCAACAGTTTAGTTACTTATGAATCAGAGGATCTAATACCATTAGATATAAGTACAATCTCCTGTTACTTTTATCACACTTATTGTATCTCCCTGACAACAAAGCAATAAAATAACCAGCTTGATATTAATTCTTTACTCTAAGACATCCACATCCCTACTGCACCCCACAAATCTTCCCCCTGCTAACTGTTTGCCTATACTGTCTATGCCTTCCGCTCAAGTGATACATATGATCCCCTCTCCACCACCCCCCAGAGCTGTGAATAACCAGTGGCTCACAAATGAATGCGATCACCGGGTGAGAAATTATCTTTTTAAAATAGAGCCTAATTTGCATATAAGGAACATGAGATTTATGAAAGGAAACATAGAGGAATACTACATCTGCCCAGGATCAGCCATAATTTACATTGATTGTGAACGATCTTAAATTGTAAAACACATGCAAGATGGAGTGCAGCGTGGCCGCGTTATTGTCAGGAGTCTGAGACTTTCCAGAGATTTATTAATAATCTCATCACTAACATGGCTCAAGTCCCCCCCACCCCCCTGTAATATCGTGGAAGGCTTCTCTAAGGAATTTACTGACATTACATTTTTCACTTCATGCATCTTGAAGCTTGCCTGATCTTTTTGCAAAATAAAGCCACCTATCATTACGGTACAGTTGTTACATTTTTTTTTTGCGTGTGCACTTGCTACTTAATAATCAATGTATTCATCATTAAAGTCTGAGCCCTCGAGCGATGGGTTTTAGCATATTCTAATGACTAGTGACTTGCAAATTACACTGACCTTTCATGTACATTCTGGAAGCACCTTGTTCTAATGCGAACTGTATTTATAGTTTGCCAATACAAACTAGCCAAAGATTGGATAATTACTGTAATCTATTAAGTGGATTGCATTGCCTGCTCGTTTTGTAGCATGTGCCATACAAGCCATTTTCAAAAGCCGGCCCTATCTTTCATCTCTCGCAAGGCCGGCGACTGAAGAATGCCTCGTCTCGACTATGTACACACTTACTAATGTATGAAGAAAGGCCCATCAAAGCTAATGGATCTTTCGAAAATGAAGAATCCACTTTGCTGTTACTGTCATAATGCTATTTGTGACTGACAAAAGACACAGCGCGGGGAGTGTAAACTGAGCTTAAGAATCTCAGGCAACCTCCCATTGTCTGCCTATTATACTGACCTCCGAGCAGCACTTAAAGGTGCAGAGCCCGCCTGGCACCACCGCTGTCGGGAGCATTAATTACAGCCCGCTTTTAAGAAATATATCGAAATGTAATATCGTTCCATTGCTGGGATGACAGGTAGCCCAGCAGTGAAGGGGTAGACGTGGATGCATCGGAGACTATACTGATGAAGGACTCATGCTCATGACTGTATTTTTGGTCTGGATCCGAAAATAAGCTATACTCACCTGATACATCCAGTGCCGCCATTCGGTCTTTGTTGCATTACCTGCAGCAGCTCTAGAGCACCAGAGAATTTATCCGGCGAATACGGGTTCTTTTATTTTATGCAATTTCCTCCCCCAATTTTGGAAAACACCTTTAAAGGGTACCTGCCATTTTCACAAATATCTGAAGTGTCATAGTGATGTCAGAAGTTTGGAACGGTAAGTGTTCAGGTGCTGTGGCCCTATCGATGGCTTAAACTAGGGGGCAGAATCATGCGCTCTGTTTGGCTCCCCTAGGAGGGCAGAATAAGCAGTATATGGATTCATAGAAAGTCTATACACCACAGATGAAGGGGTACTGCTACTATCTCCTCGTTGTATCAAACATGGAAGACTCGGCAATTCCGCCACCAACAATCAAGTTCCCTGTATATCTGGATGGCAGAGATCGCTGCTGTGCAAGGAAGAATCAAAGGTGCAACATTCTCCAAATGGGTGTGTGTCCCAGTGCATGGACCCCCAACAGTCATACAGTGATGATGGCATATCCTAGCAATATACCAGGTGAAAACACCCCTTTAATTACAAAATAACCTATAAGACCTCCATAATGATACAGTGGTCCCTCAAGATACAATATTAATTGGTTCCAGAACGACCATTGTATGTTGAAACCATTGTAAGTTGAGTAATCGGTTCCAAAGCCCCAAAATGTCATCTAAGATAAGAGAAAATGAAGATTTAAGAAAAATAAGCAGATAACTAAGACAGATAAAACAAGTCCTTACATATAACAGTCATGAATAGCTGAAAACTAGTAAGTAATACAACTATTTTACCAGAGAAGTGACCTTGATTGGATGGATCTGAGTCTTAGACATTGTATGTCGAGTCTGGTTTCAACTTACGATGGGTCAGAAAAGACCATTGTATGTTGAAAATATTGTATCCTGTTGGACCACTGTATATCCTTTGTGTGCAATGGTAAAATTGGACGTGCAGGTCTTCTGTTTAGACCAGTTTCAGACGAGCGTGTTCACTCCGTGTGGGAGCGTTATTTCCCGGCCTGAACTCTGCTCCTCTCTACTTTATAATGATTTATAATGCTGTCCCTGCCTGACATCAGCTGTAAGTTACTGTACTGACATAATGCCTTCAGTACAATTCATTGAAGCCAATGTCAGGTAGGGACACACAGAATTATAAATCATTATAATGCAGAGAGGATGAGAGTTCAGGCAGGGAAATAACTCTCCCACATCGAGAAAGTTTCCCGCTGTGAACACTCTTGTTGGAAAGTGGCCTAAGTTGGAGATCAAAACCATTTCATCCGGTGAGCCCAAGTCATTGAAGTCTGACACTAGATACAAAGTAGGTGGCCATTACACTGTAGGCCTGGTGCTGGTTAGCAGTAACACTGAGCACTTAGGCTACTTTTACATTGGCGGCACGGATCCGTGCTGCCACTAGTCCACGTGTGAGGCCGGAACTATGCTCCGTCTCCATTCACTATAATGGGGACAGGCAGGAGTTCTGGCCGCAGCAAGGCAAACATGTCGAGAGGCGGCCGGACTAAAATTACAACATGTCATAATTTTATTCCGGCCGTCTCTTGGCATGTTTGCCATGCTGCAGCCGGAACGGAACGCTGCCCCGTTCCCATTATAGTGATTGGGGACGGAGCGTAGTTCAGGCCGCAGACCTGCAGTAGCGGCAGCACGGATCTGGCAGGCTGCTTACCCACCGGAACAGCCTGCCGGATACCCGTGCCGCCAATGTGAAAGTAGCCTTAATCTGTCGCCATGTTATTGTAGTCCAAACGACTATGGAGCAATCTTTTCTAGATTAAAAAGTGAATGACAGGATTGAAAGGGGTGTCCCCATGTAAGAACTTTAAAACTGGTGGGGGTCAGGGACAATTTACCAAAATCTGAAAGCACGGAGAGACAGCCATGATGACTCCACTACCGTCTCTGCAATACAAGCAACAACAGTTTTACAAATCTTACAACGTGCTCGTACAACCTCTCCTATAATACAGTAGTCAAGACCTGTTTTTGGACACTTGAAGGATCTGAAACCTCACTGGGAAAACCTTCTGAGATGCAAGAAAAACAGGAGAAGATAGCAATGAGCAGAACTTGGGAAGAAGTTCATCAAAGCTGGTCCTTCAATGATCCTCCAAGACTAATCAGAGTGCTGAACTGCTCGTCTTTATTAGAGCCCTGTCCTACCATTAAAAACGATAAACAGTTTTACATAAGAAATATATATATGTATACGTATATTGCATTTGCCTACATTTTACTTGATCTCTTTCTATAGTAATGGCGGCACTTTGTTTTAAAGTGACAGAGCGCTAATAGCCCAGCAGTAATGGTACCATTAAACCATGAAGACGTATGTGGAGCTACATCTGCACCCTGGATGCCATTCCAGAATAGCGCTGATATCCAGAGCAATGTTTTACGGGAGATGATTATGTAACGGGACGCAGAGCACTTGACCTCCAGAGATTTTGCTGTGAAAACTTCCCCCGACCATATTTCACTGATGTCTATACAATATTCATGACAAATAAAAACATCTAGTTATCCGTAATTAAACCCATTTGTTCTACAGACAAGAAGTGGAATCCTAACTTAAAGGGAATATACCATACAATTATGAAAAATTAATTTAATACTAATTAGTTTTCTGTGATTATCAATCTGCATAAACAAATTATTTATTGCGACAATTTATTGCAGGCTTTCCCTTCCTCCGGCAGCTTGCACGCCCCCTTTGCTGGATGCGTCAGCCGAGGGGGCGCTTTGATCATTACACTTGGGGCTGCGTTCAATCCTAAGTTGTAGACGGCAGTGGGAAACACGAGGAACATCCTCACCGATATTGTTAGCACTATTTATGACGCCCATTTTGTATTATTGCCTTTGCAGTCAGTTAATTATTGTGTCTTTTATTAAGGGCGAGCTGATGATTTAAGGGAACACCCCCATTGCTTTCCCAATGTCTACTCGTAATATTGTTGCCTTTATTCATTGCCTGTGGCTAAAGTAATTAGACAGGAGGAATTTACATATTTGCCACCGCAGGCCATTTTAGTGGGATCATCCCCCTCTCCCTCGCCCGCCATTTTGACGTTCAATGTCAAGTGAATGTGCCCCCCACTTATAGATACTCCTGGTCCACTCCATGTTTTAGAGGTTTCGAGCACGTGACAGTAGAATTGTGGTCGTACTCACGCCCCTTCCTCCTGCCAGTAAAAGTTGTCAGGTGTCAGACACGAGAGTGTCTGTGGGCAGAATACAACATGGAGAGCCTCTGTTTCTGCCCCCAAAATTTGTAGAGGCAGAACGAGAAAGGACTATTATAAACAGCGACGGGCAGGACGATAAAGACTGCAGACAGAAATGTATAGCTTTTCCACGCTATATTACAGCCGTAGACAGAAGATGTCTGCTCAGATGATGTCACATGGCAGCAGAAGATCTTGTCGTCTCGCGGCGGTGACAGCGTATTGTACGACAGTAATGGATGGGCCACATTACAGACACTGGTAATTAAAACAACACTAATTTTGTCTCAGTGGCTGAGCTTTGTTGTTTAGAACCATCTATCACAGACTTCATGCTCCATACAATAAGAAGACATTCGTCTGCTCGCTGTCTGCTTGGTCAACGCATCCAAAGTGAGTCTCATCTACCTGAAAAATGTCGCTCTTATACTCCACTGTACAGCAGGAGGATTCTGCCCCTGCAGCTTTATTACAGCCCATGGTGGTGGATGAATGAGACAACGGTCAGCTAGAGAGGCGACAAGTGGCCCAACAAGCCAGTTCTATCCTTCCAAATACAAAGATCATTCCCCTAATTAGAAGTGACCAAGCTCAACACTTCTGTCAAAGCTCAACACCAGTCTAAATCCATGGCTACACATGTAGAGATCTCGTCGAATTTCATTGACCTATGAAGTTAATTTTACAGAGTGGTGACCGACTGATAGCCGCCACATAGATATGAGACCGCCAGACTGTTCTCTTGCTGCCGGATGAATGAGTAGCTGATAGCTGGTTCGAGTAGAAGGGAAAACCACGGTCAAGTATGAAGAAGGCTTGTTTGGCCGAGATCAATCTCTCGTTACACCCCTTCCCCCATACGCATCCATGGTCAGTTGGCCAAGCATGCACGTGTCCTTAACGGGGGAAGAGGAAGAAGTCTGCTGACTGTTCTGATAGGGGCTTAGCTCCCTGAGAACAAAAGGATGGGGCTGCTGACCTACATGATCCTTATCCTTTTAACACTGGCCAACATCGGAGGGTCAGGAGGCCGTGTTGAAATGGGCAGGTTTGGCTGACATTTCTCTAACGTACATGGCTAGAGTCAGTGATTTCTGTTGTTTTGCTCCTTTCTAGGAGCAGAACAATGAAAATAATGGAAGTGTCTGGCACATAACTGACACAAACGGAGCCCAACATAGTTGATCCAGAGGAAGGCAAAAAAATCTCAGTGAGGTAGAAGCCACTTTTCTTTATATTAGGGGAAAAAAATTCCTTCCCTACTCCAATCAGGCATCAGAATTACTCCCTGGATCAACGACCCATCTCTAGTAACTATAACCTGTAATATTATTACCTCCAGAAATATATCCAGGCCTCTCCTGATCTCTTATAGTGAACTTACCATCACCGCCTCCTCAGGCAGAGAGTTCCATAGTCTCACTGCTCTTACCGTAAAGAATCCTCTTCTATGTTTATGTACAAACCTTCTTTCCTCCAGACGCAGAGGATGGCCCCTCGTCACAGTCACAGTCCTGGGGATAAATAGATGATGGGAGAGATCTCTGTACTGACCTCTGATATATTTATACATAGTTATTACATCTCCCCTCAGTCGTCTTTTTTTCTAAAGTGAATAACCCTAATTTTGATAATCTTTCTGGGACCTGTAGTCCACCCATTCCAGTTATTACTTTAGTTGCCCTCCTCTGAACCCTCTCCAGCTCTGCTATGTCTGCCTTGTTCACAGGAGCCCAGAACTGTACACAGTCCTCCATGTGTGGTCTGACTAGTGATGTGTACAGTGTCAGGACTATGTTCTCATCACGGCATATATGCCCCTTTTCATGCAACTAATTATCTTATAATAGGATCCGTTTGGTTTCCGTCCAGGAGTCTACTTTTTTAGCGGATAAAAAAGTACTGCATGCAGGACTTTTCTATCCACTATTTTTGATGGAGTCTGTCACAGAGGCACTCATATTTCACACACCTCAGCTTTCTAATTATACAGTTTGTACTTGCCATACAATAACAAAAAAGGGTAGGACCAACCAGTCCTAAGCCTACTCTCCCAGGGGCCCCAAAGAAGCTACATGGTCTTGTAGATTGTAAGCTCTCACGTGCAGGGTCCTCTCCCCCTCTGTACCAGTCTATTAATAGTTTCATGTTTATCATATTTGTATTTTTTATAATGTATGTGCAGTACCCCAGACCTGGGGGTATCTGCAATTGCTGTTATGTATTTATGTGTATTTTCTTATGTTTTGGCAGTTCATTCCAGCAAGAGAAGGAATGGTTGACAGGAACAAGGCGATCCACCCTGTTTCTCCGCTCTTGGTGGAGGTGGGCTGGTCCCACCTCCTGCCAGGAAGTAGAGTTCCTGAGTAGACAGCAAGGAGATAGGAAGCACATGCCAGATCTCCTACTATTAGGAATCAGATCCAATTCTCCTGTGAGACCATCACTCCAGAGGTCATCAGAATCAAGAACATGGCTTCCAAGAAGGTTCAGTGTACAAAGACAGCAGTGTGATCACAAAAATCACAGCTCTACAGACCCTGCTGCAGGTGAGTGTCTACGGCTCAGACACTCATCACCTACAGTAATCACCAGGCTAGTCTAACATCAAGTCTGTATCACAGTGGACACATATCTGCAAGTGACATTAAATTGTCATCCAACCAGCCACCATGCCTCCTCATCTAGTGCTAGAAACTTCACTTTGTACTTTATACTGCTGGATCTGCCACAAGTTATATTGTGCACTAAGTAAAGAGAGACTTGTATATGTTTTCTTCTGACCTGAGTCTTCAAACCATCTTTCCACTGCATCAATCCCCAGGGAGCAACAGCCTGAGAGTACATCATAACCGAACATTAAGGCTACTACAACTCCCATCCTCTGCACCAGGTCCTCAGGGGCTCGCTGCATATCTGTAACCCCTCTTGATGCAAAGCACCATGGAATTAACGGTGCTTTCAAATAAATAATAATAATGGTACGTACAACATTGAGATATGAGATTTTAGGAGGTGCTACAGGCTCATTTGGTTGCTTTATGAATGGAAATCCCAAAACACATATTTACAAGTTTCCAATCTATATAATGTCACATTCATCTGGATATAGCTCCCATCTACTAATGCATCTAATATCCAAGCCCCTACGGTACCACCCTCCTCTTACTACATCATCCCGGGATGAGACACAAGGTTACACTACACAATGTGAATGGTTATGTTCATAATCACTGGGCTGGTACCTGAGCTTATGTTATTTTCCATTGTATGATATTTTTTGTCCTAACAAAGCAGTAGCTTTTTTTTTCTGAACTACAACTCATTTCCACAGATTTACTTTTTCGCCTTAAGAAATTGTTGTAATGTCTCTCACACCCCTCTAAGCAATATCATCTCCATAATCCCAACAACAAGGTTCTGATTTAGCAAGAGAAGTCAAATCTAGATACACGGAGGGCTGACGATGTCTGAGGCTACGCATCTTTCCTGCTCAAAAGCGCCACCCATGGGCGAAAAGTAGTTGCGAAGAGAAGTCTTTTGTTTTGCACATTTCATCAGCCTTTAAATGTAAAAAATGACTCTGCCGCAGAAGCTGACAAAGGTATTTGATGGAAATGACTGATTTCCTGCGGCTGCACCTGCAGAAAATTGATGATAATGCTGTCTAACCAATTCATTATGATTTGTGACTTTATTCGCAAGCAGGTTGAATTTATAAATGTACCAGTCATATGTTGTGTATAATTTGACAAAGCACCGTTCTCCTATGAAAGGTTCGTTGACCTTGTTTTATTAATCTTGTACAGGATCCGGCATTAAAGCATTAAAATAAAAAATAAAAAACCTCAGTAATTAGGCAGCAGCATTGGTCACAATGGTCGAATGTAGATGCAACGGAAACAGTCCTAAGAATGAATGACTCTTCTGTGACTAATGCAGAAGAACTAGAAACTCAGGGCCGGACTACAGCACGGGCAAAAGATGTAACTGTCCCGGGACCTTCACACTATACATTTCCTTCCTGGTGTTTCATCATCAGTCTTCAGAAAGGGTGGACTACACGGGCAGACTGGGAACTAAAAGTGGCCCTGGAAAAAATACTAAAAGTGGCCCCCATTTTGTAGTTGCGTCCAAATTGATGGAAAGCAGGGACAGCTATACCATATTGTGGCACATGATACCGCCCCAACAGAGCCAAATACCACAGTCCATCACAAAATACATCCCCAAAAACTTCCAGTGGTGGGAAGTGGGAAGGACCCGGGCGGCACCCTGGGCATAGGTCCACCAGGAAATTTCCCTGTAAAGTATATGGCCAATCCGCCCCTGGTGGACTAGGTATGACAATAGTTAAAATCTCTGCAAAGGCAGTGAATATAAGTGCTGTGAGTACATGTCTGCCTGCTGGGATACTCAGCAGCATGTTGTTTGTGTAGGACTACAAGTCCCAGCTGTACAATGACACTGCTGATACACACAGGAAATTCTCCCTACCTGTTCTTGTACAATACAATTCTTCTATAGCTCCTTGCCCAGCGAGAGAGCAGATAGCAGGAGCCCATCAAAGAAAGGGGGCGTGGCCAGTGACATCTCGTGCACAGGCTGTTATCTGAACTCTGAGGCTTGTGAACGAAACATCACAGACCAGGGAGATATGGTGACATCACAGGTCATGTGACCCTCAGTCAACTCTGAGAAACCAGCAGCTTTAGAAACACAAAGTATATGGGAAAGTTGTTATACCTGACAAGTTAGAAACATATAAAGAACAAAAAAATAACTCGGACAACCCCTTTAATAAGTAGAATAAGTTATACATCTTCTTGTATACAGTGATATGGAGCATGCTGGTATAACCTGGGTATCTCCTGTATATAATTATATATGTACAGCTGGTATAAGTTATACATCTTCTTGTATATAGTGATATAGACCATGCTGGTATAACCTGGGCATCTCCTGTATATAATTATATATGTACAGCTGGTATAAGTTATACATCTTCTTGTATATAGTGATATGGAGCATGCTGGTATAAACCTGGGTATCTCCTGTATATAATTATATATGTACAGCTGGTATAAGTTATACATCTCCTTGTATATAGTGATATGGACCATGCTGGTATAACCTGGGTATCTCCTGTATATAATTGTATATGTACAGCTGGTATAAGTTATACATCTCCTTGTATATAGTGATATGGACCATGCTGGTATAACCTGGGTATCTTCTGTATATAATTATATATGTACAGCTGGTATAAGTTATACATCTTCTGTATATAGTGATATGGGGCATGCTGGTATAACTGGGTATCTTCTGTATATAATTATATATGTACAGCTGGTATAAGTTATACATCTTCTTGTATATAGTGATATGGAGCATGCTGGTATAACCTGGGTATCTCCTGTATATAATTATATATGTACAGCTGGTATAAGTTATACATCTTCTTGTATATAGTGATATGGAGCATGCTGGTATAACCTGGGTATCTCCTGTATATAATTATATATGTACAGCTGGTATAAGTTATACATCTTCTGTATATAGTGATATGGAGCATGCTGGTATAACCTGGGTATCTCCTGTATATGATTATATATGTACAGCTGGTATAAGTTATACATCTTCTTGTATATAGTGATATAGAGCATGCTGGTATAACCTGGGTATCTCCTGTATATAATTATATATGTACAGCTGGTATAAGTTATACATCTTCTTGTATATAGTGATATAGACCATGCTGGTATAACCTGGGTATCTCATGTATATAATTATATATGTACAGCTGGTATAAGTTATACATCTTCTTGTATACAGTGATATGGACCATGCTGGTATAACCTGGGTATCTCCTGTATATAATTATATATGTACAGCTGGTATAAGTTATACATCTTCTTGTATACAGTGATATGGACCATGCTGGTATAACCTGGGTATCTCCTGTATATAATTATATATGTACAGCTGGTATAAGTTATACATCTTCTTCTTGTATATAGTGATATGGAGCATGCTGGTATAACCTGGGTATCTCTGCATATAATTATATATGTTACAGCTGGTATAAGTTATACATCTTCTGTATATAATGATATGGACCATGCTGGTATAACCTGGGTATCTCTGCATATAATTATATATGTACAGCTGGTATAAGTTATACATCTTCTGTATATAATGATATGGAGCATGCTGGTATAACCTGGGTATCTCTGCATATAATTATATATGTACAGCTGGTATAAGTTATACATCTTCTGTATATAATGTGATATGGACCATGCTGGTATAACCTGGGCATCTCCTGTATATAATTATATATGTACAGCTGGTATAAAGTTATACATCTTCTTGTATATAGTGATATGGAGCATGCTGGTATAACCTGGGTATCTCCTGTATATAATTATATATGTACAGCTGGTATAAGTTATACATCTCCTTGTATATAGTGATATGGACCATGCTGGTATAACCTGGGTATCTCCTGTATATAATTATATATGTACAGCTGGTATAAGTTATACATCTCCTTGTATATAGTGATATGGACCATGCTGGTATAACCTGGGTATCTTCTGTATATAATTATATATGTACAGCTGGTATAAGTTATACATCTTCTGTATATAGTGATATGGGGCATGCTGGTATAACCTGGGTATCTTCTGTATATAATTATATATGTACAGCTGGTATAAGTTATACATCTTCTTGTATATAGTGATATGGAGCATGCTGGTATAACCTGGGTATCTCCTGTATATAATTATATATGTACAGCTGGTATAAGTTATACATCTTCTTGTATATAGTGATATGGAGCATGCTGGTATAACCTGGGTATCTCCTGTATATAATTATATATGTACAGCTGGTATAAGTTATACATCTTCTGTATATAGTGATATGGAGCATGCTGGTATAACCTGGGTATCTCCTGTATATGATTATATATGTACAGCTGGTATAAGTTATACATCTTCTTGTATATAGTGATATAGAGCATGCTGGTATAACCTGGGTATCTCCTGTATATAATTATATATGTACAGCTGGTATAAGTTATACATCTTCTTGTATATAGTGATATAGACCATGCTGGTATAACCTGGGTATCTCATGTATATAATTATATATGTACAGCTGGTATAAGTTATACATCTTCTTGTATACAGTGATATGGACCATGCTGGTATAACCTGGGTATCTCCTGTATATAATTATATATGTACAGCTGGTATAAGTTATACATCTTCTTGTATACAGTGATATGGACCATGCTGGTATAACCTGGGTATCTCCTGTATATAATTATATATGTACAGCTGGTATAAGTTATACATCTTCTTGTATACAGTGATATGGACCATGCTGGTATAACCTGGGTATCTCCTGTATATAATTATATATGTACAGCTGGTATAAGTTATACATCTTCTTGTATATAGTGATATAGAGCATGCTGGTATAACCTGGGTATCTCCTGTCTATAATTATATATGTACAGCTGGTATAAGTTATACATCTTCTTGTATACAGTGATATGGACCATGCTGGTATAACCTGGGTATCTCCTGTATATAATTATATATGTACAGCTGGTATAAGTTATACATCTTCTTGTATATAGTGATATGGAGCATGCTGGTATAACCTGGGTATCTCTGCATATAATTATATATGTACAGCTGGTATAAGTTATACATCTTCTGTATATAATGATATGGACCATGCTGGTATAACCTGGGTATCTCATGTATATAATTATATATGTACAGCTGGTATAAGTTATACATCTTCTTGTATACAGTGATATGGACCATGCTGGTATAACCTGGGTATCTCCTGTATATAATTATATATGTACAGCTGGTATAAGTTATACATCTTCTTGTATACAGTGATATGGACCATGCTGGTATAACCTGGGTATCTCCTGTATATAATTATATATGTACAGCTGGTATAAGTTATACATCTTCTTGTATACAGTGATATGGACCATGCTGGTATAACCTGGGTATCTCCTGTATATAATTATATATGTACAGCTGGTATAAGTTATACATCTTCTTGTATATAGTGATATAGAGCATGCTGGTATAACCTGGGTATCTCCTGTCTATAATTATATATGTACAGCTGGTATAAGTTATACATCTTCTTGTATACAGTGATATGGACCATGCTGGTATAACCTGGGTATCTCCTGTATATAATTATATATGTACAGCTGGTATAAGTTATACATCTTCTTGTATATAGTGATATGGAGCATGCTGGTATAACCTGGGTATCTCTGCATATAATTATATATGTACAGCTGGTATAAGTTATACATCTTCTGTATATAATGATATGGACCATGCTGGTATAACCTGGGTATCTCTGCATATAATTATATATGTACAGCTGGTATAAGTTATACATCTTCTGTATATAATGATATGGAGCATGCTGGTATAACCTGGGTATCTCTGCATATAATTATATATGTACAGCTGGTATAAGTTATACATCTTCTGTATATAATGATATGGACCATGCTGGTATAACCTGGGCATCTCCTGTATATAATTATATATGTACAGCTGGTATAAGTTATACATCTTCTTGTATATAGTATAGTTGTATATATGTAGAGCTCCTAATGTACAAAGTAAAAACGTATTCTGATCTTTTGTGAGATGATGCAGATAGGTTAGTTGATTTCCATTTCTATGTTTTGTGCATTACAAGAATGATTAATACATTGAATACTGTGGACTGATAATGAGGCTGATTTTCGTTATAAAGTTTAGATCAGTAAAATGCTGACACTGGGCGATCAGATGAGCTCTGGAGTAATGGGTAACATAAGACGGCACATTGTAGTAACTGGCTAATAATGCTCTTTATACTGTAAAATTGTGTAACCTAATCCACCTGTTAAGTACTTTTCTTCAATCTTCTTTTTATCCAGTTTACTTTTATGTCCGGTAATGACTGATGATTTATCACTGTGACAAATATAATGTTTTCTGAGTGGGCAGAAGTGAGCAGAAATCTGTCCTATTACATTTATTAAGATGAGGTGTAATGGCAAAAGTAAGATCATTTCAGCATATATTGATGTGATCTCAATAGTAAGAAAAACTTACAGCATTACTATGAAAAATCTGCAGCAAAAGGAGGGGGTGACTCTGCTAATCACAATATATTAGGGTATTGTCCTAAAACTATAGCTACAAACCAAATCTACAAGTTTTAACCCTTCACACTTTATTAAGGGTGTCTCCACACACAAACAATATTTTTTGGAAAAACTTCACTAAAGTTTTTGGTAAAAGTTTTTGAGCCTGTGCCAGAAATTGATTCAAAAGGAATGGAAATATAAAGGGTGGATCTTTATACTCTTCCTTCTTGCTGAATCTACTTTTGCCTTGGGTTAAAAAATGTAATATATATATATATTTATGTGTATTTATCCACAGTCAGCTTGTATAACAGTGTAAATTTGGTGTGTCCTCAAAATAACTGAACACACAGGCACTGATATATAAACCGCTGGCAACAAAAGTGATTTGATCATTGGTCAGTGTTACTGATTCAGTGAACGGTTCCATTAGTCTAATGGGGAAGTGATAATTTTGTTCTGTTCTTCTTCTTCTTTAAGGCCCGCCCCCTTCTCCATGCATGTGTCCGGAGCTGCGATCCTTGTGAATGCAGCTTCTAGTACAACGATGGAGATATATGCAGACCGTGCAGGACTGGAGCACTGTGGCCTGTTGGAGACTAACAATGCTGGGTTGTGCTCAAATTACATATATATATATATATATATATATTTTTTTTTTTTTAAAAGAGCCCCCTCCCTTCCCAAGGCTGAAATGAGGTGGCTCCCTAGGCGGTTGCTTCCTCTGCCTACTGGCCGTCCCGGCCCTGCTGACAGATAAATTAAAAATGAAATCTTTGCGTCAGGGTGCCTTCACAAGGGGCAGATTTTATTGCAGAAATGTGACTGAAAATCAGGTCCATTGATCTAAATTATGCACATGGATTTCAAATAAAGGGAATTCATTTTACCCTTGTATCGTCCACATAATCACTATTATTATACCTGAGATGTGATCCCCTGAAAGCTTTTCTAATGGATCCATTTGGAGGGAAACTGAACCAACAGTAACCAATAAAATGTAAAGCCGTCTACTGCTCTTCTCTGCAAGATTCCTAGGGACAACGTATCCCTCTGTATGTCTATAACACTAGGATAAGTCCCAGCCCTTGGACGCAGGCTCAAAACAGGATGTCAACAGAGTCTTAGACAGATGCCAAGTGAGAGCTACACAGAGGGGAATTAGATACCTACTGCAGCGGCTGATGTCTTATGGGAACAAAGGATGGGCATATTGAAATCAACATGCCCAGTCTTCAGAGGTTAGAAAATGTCCCTGCATTGCCAGAGACAGCCCATGCACAAGAGTGGCTCTGTTTTTAGACACAAAATAGGCATCAGTTTACGGCATTGGCATCCAGGAGTAATGGCCAGGCACAGGATTTATGGTGGGCATCTTCAGAATGGTGGCTCTCTAGAAGACATTTGTATTTTGCTTGTGGGGAGAAGGTAGGTAAAAGCAATGTATTAAAAGAGCTTTAAGGGAGTGCGTGATGTTGACAGCCGATCAGCTGTCTGAAGATGCTGCAACCTCTGTACAACTTACCAAGCACAGCGCCGTACATTATATAGTGGCTGTGCTTGATATTGCAGTCCAGGCCAATTGATTTTTGCAGAAAATAGGCCAAGTGACCAGTGAAGATGAGATCACTTGCCTAGGAAGAGTGCTGCAGCCTCTTTAAACAGCTGATCAGATCCCCACCGATCAGATACTGAGGATAGGTCATCAATACTGTACTTCCAGAAAACACCTTTAAAGAATAATCACGGCTGGCGGGTTCAACAAAGGCAAACCTTCTCTCTCGGCTTTACAAAATACTACTTTTACCAGTCTCTTCACCTACATTAGTTAAATAGCAAATCATTCTCACACCGACATTCAAAGCCGAACTGGCAGCCAGAATTAAGCTGATAATGTTAACAGAATTCCTGCCGTACAGAATAAGATTTCAACAGTAATATAATTTATAAGTAGATAAATCACCTAAAATATAATACCATTGTGCCTGGCATGAGCAATCAGTAGACGGTGCACCATTACCAGAGCTTCAGCTGTTAATCTGGGTATTTAAAGGATAGCAGAGAAGGGCTGCTCGCCCGCACAATGGAGCATGTAATAAGAGACAAGGCTGAGCATGAAACTCTGGGCACCTAAACACCAAACAATATGGACGATGACTGAATGCCCCAGCTCCAAAGGATTGTGCATTACTACAACATGGCACCAAAGGTTCAGCAACACAGCCGCCATCCCCGCTGGTCGGGAAGTAATGATGTGTCATTCTCACTGTGAAACTCAATGTGACCACTGCAGTCGTCCACTGGCCTCAGCAGTCTCATGTTCAACAACAGCACGTGAACCCGAGTCTTTGCAGTGACACGCCGTCCGTTCTCATACACAAGTGCTAATGCCGGTGACTTTGTGGGCCAGGACGGGAGCTGTGGTGCTGGACGGGCACTTCATGCCTCTGCTTAATTTAAATTTGGATTAGAAACCCCCCTTAATTCCTTTAGCTCCTCTGTCATTATGGATGTACAAGACCACATACCCGTCAACATGCTGACCTTCATGTCTATTACTGAGTTATTCTTCTGCCCTTCTGCTAATGATCTCGTCATTACTGGTTATAAATTCCAACCAGTACACAGAGTCATAAATTACCATATACCGGCAGACGTACGGAGGCGCCTACCAATCTGGACTTTCACTTCAGCACACCTTTCAGATGAACTGGCACCAGATATGGCAGCACTGTGCATTTACTTTGGTATTCCAGTCCAAATTCTACAAATATGATGAAACTGAACCAATACTTTGCAGTGTCAACCCTGTATATTATCAGTCTTGTAAAGCACTGCTTCTCTATGGACACAACACATGTTCATACAGCATCCATAGGAATAGGGTTGCACCATGTATTGAACTATTTGTACTCTTTCATTCATTTGATTCCCAGTTCGATACAAAGATTGTAAGTTTTTGATATTAAGCTGCTCAGCTGAGCTGCAGTTCTGATCATAAAACATGGTGCACACATACAACAAGTTCTTATTAGCAACCGCTCTTCTCGAGGGTGTCCTATGCCCCAACTTCACCTTCTCCCTAAAACCACAGCAGCAGGTTAGGCAGACCCTGCAGGTTACCTCCACTAGGTCCAGCTACAGGTTCACTACTTCTGTGTCCCCATCCATGTTACCAGCTATACAAGGGACCTCATATCAGACCCTAATATTAGACCTCAGATCACAGTCAGACCCCCATATCAGACTTCAGATCCAAGTCAGACCCCCATAATCAGACATCAGATCAGAGTCAGGCCCCCATAATCAGACATCAGATCAGAGTCAGGCCCCCATAATCAGACATCAGATCAGAGTCAGGCCCCCATAATCAGACCTCAGATCAGAGTCAGGCCCCCATAATCAGACCTCAGATCAGAGTCAGGCCCCCATAATCAGACCTCAGATCAGAGTCAGGCCCCCATAATCAGACCTCAGATCAGAGTCAGGCCCCCATATCAGACCAAAAATAAACTTACCTCTGCTGCTCTCCAAATCCAGCGTCCCAGTTCTCGCTCGCTAGTGTTATCCAAACCTATGCAGCACTGTCACTTGCCTGTGTACAGTGTCAGGTTTTAGTGCGCGTTGTACGTCCTGATGCTGTACAGGACAAAACAGTGTAGCCCAGAGAAGACCAGGGAGGAGGAGAGAGAACAGCGCTCACAGCACTTGACTTCCCGCTCCTCCTTCATACTAGTGAGTGCTTCCATAATGGACACCGTGTCTTATAAAGTGAAAATACAGCAGCAATTGGCAGTGCCCTTCGGAGACATATACAGTACAGACCAAAAGTTTGGACACATCTTTTCATTCAAAGAGTTTTCTGTATTTTCATGACTATGAAAATTGTAGATTCACACTGAAGGCATCAAAACTATGAATTAACACATGTGGAATTATATACTTAACAAAAAAGTGTGAAACAACTGAAAATATGTCTTATATTCTAGGTTCTTCAAAGTAGCCACCTTTTGCTTTGATTACTGCTTTGCACACTCTTGGCATTCTCTTGATGAGCTTCAACAGATAGTCACCTAAAATGGTTTTCACTTCACAGGTGTGCCCTGTCAGGTTTAATAAGTGGGATTTCTTGCCTTATAAATGGGGTTGGGACCATGAGTTGTGTTGGGCAGAAGTCAGGTGGATACACAGGTGGAAACTGGCTCACATGAGGACCGCCCCAGAAAAGTCACCTCTGCTGCTGCGGAAGTTCATCCGAGTCACCAGCCTCAGAAATTGCAGGTTAACAGCAGCTCAGATTAGAGACCAGGTCAATGCCACACAGAGTTCTAGCAGCAGACACATCTCTACAACAACTGTTAAGAGGAGACTGTGTGCAGCAGGCCTTCATGGTAAAATAGCTGCTAGGAAACCACTGCTAAGGATAGGCAACAAGCAGAAGAGACTTGTTTGGACTAAAGAACACAAGGAATGGACCTTAGACCAGTGGAAATCTGTGCTTTGGTCTGATGAGTCCAAATTTGAGATCTTTGGTTCCAACCACCGTGAAGCATGGAGGAGGAGGTGTGATGGTGTGGGGGTGCTTTGCTGGTGACACTGTTGGGGATTTATTCAAAATTGAAGGCATCTACAGCATGGCTACCACAGCATCTTGCAGCGGCATGCTATTCCATCCGGTTTGCTTTTAGTTGGACCATCATTTATTTATCAACAGGACAATGACCCCAAACACACCTCCAGGCTGTGTAAGGGCTATTTGACCAAGGAGAAGAGTGATGGGGTGCTACGCCAGATGACCTGGCCTCCACAGTCACCAGACCTGAACCCAATCGAGATGGTTTGGGGTGAGCTGGACCGCAGAGTGAAGGCAAAAGGGCCAACAAGTGCTAAGCATCTCTGGGAACTCCTTCAAGACTGTTGGAATACCATTTCAGGTGACTACCTCTTGAAGCTCATCAAGAGAATGCCAAGAGTGTGCAAAGCAGTAATCAAAGCAAAAGGTGGCTACTTTGAAGAACCTAGAATATAAGACATATTTTCAGTTGTTTCACACTTTTTTGTTAAGTATATAATTCCACATGTGTTAATTCATAGTTTTGATGCCTTCAGTGTGAATCTACAATTTTCATAGTCATGAAAATACAGAAAACTCTTTGAATGAGAAGGTGTGTCCAAACTTTTGGTCTGTACTTTACATCATATCAGCTGCTCCTCTTATTGAGAGTAAGTTGCCAACTTGCCACTAGATGGCTAAATGATGAGGGTCAAATATTATTAATGTGAGGTAGATGGTGTTACTACTCCAGTACCTTTGTGTGACTCACATTAATAGTAAGTGACCCCCATCACGTTTTACATTTCAACAATGGAAGGACTTTATATTTTTGTGGGGACTAGTTTGCCACGTATCGTTTTGGTATCGAGTATCATGATACTTTATTTGGTGTCAAAATCGAAGTTTGAATTCTAGCATCGTGACAACCATCATAGGACAACCCATCCAGACACACTGATATATAAGCAAACAATATATCTCCCACAGCAGCTTCCCCCAAATCCTAATAGTAGTTCCCTTCAACTTTAGAGACTGAATATGAAGTACCCCTTTAATATAAAGGAGAGACACAGGTGGATGTACGGTTAATGTGTATCTTCTTGATTTAATAGGGTAATGAGCTGACCTCTCGGTATCAGGACCTAAGAATGATCGGTAGAATAAGTGTCCTAACGCCGGGGTGCACTTAGGGACGTGTTTATGGGGGTCATTATGGAGAATGCACAATGCTTTGTTCAGAACGAGCAGGAAGTGTTAATTTAAACATTGTCCAAACCAAGCTGTTACATTTCTGGACAATGTGAAAATGTGATGCAGTGCAAATTAGAAATAATGCAAGCATCTTAAAAACTTAACGTTATAAGTAACATTTTAAGCTCAGTGAACCGGGCAAATATGCTGCAGTACATACTTTCATTTTCCACTTGACTTTTCTAAGTTAATAGAACAGATTAGGTTCTACCTTACGTTATAAACTCTCAGCATGTTGCGGGATATAGCTTGTGTCTTCTCTGAAAGTCATGATCCGAGTCATTGTATAACTAGACAGTCCCTTAACATAGCTTACTCTTATTATTACACAAACCCCAAAAAAGTAACATTGCAAAATTATGACTGTACAAAGTATTTCCAGAACAGATTTCCAAAGTATCACAGATGACCAGATACATGCAGTTTCAGAAGTTACCTACATTTAACTTTCTTATTACGGCCAGTACAATCTGAGTGTCATGAAGAGTAGAGAACAGTGAAACCTTGTATTCCACCTGTAACACTGTCCCTACCTGTTTGCACAATCCATCCTAAATGGCGGTCCACAACTTGGCGATGGTCCCTGACTTGCGTAAGTGCAGGAGCCTAACCTTAATGGGGTAAAAGAGAAGTCAGACAAATACCAGACAGACAAAACCAGGAGTAGATAAAAATCCAAAAGCTAAGTCAAATACACAGCAGAGTGAAACCAGGAGATAACATCAGAGACAAGGTCAGCAGGCAAAGGTGAGATCACAAGCTAGCAGATTTCAATACTTAACAGTGTCCAATATGAAGCAAGGTCAAATAACAAGAAGAGTCAAATACCAGGAGGTCATGTCAGAGAAAAAGGCAAAAGGTCAGTGAACCAGAGAAACAAACACAAAACTAGCAAGTGAGGAAGGAATACCAATCACAGGCAACTGTGGCCAGCAACAACCTTCTCCTCAAGCCCAAGATCATCAGTCAAGTGTAATGAGACAATGATGACGGAAGACAATTCAATGTCCCTTATGACACTTGAGTGAAGGACGGGTACGGTCAGGTCCCTGCGCAGTGGTGTACACTGCCTCTAAGGTTGGTCAGCCACTATTGCCAGTCATGGCACTTGTCAAAATAGGTCAGGCAGCATATTCCGAGCTGCTCACTAATTTTGCAACCACTGTAATTCATTTATGTCTGTCATTATCCTCCTCTGAAAAATGCAATATTACATTAAAAGAGTTTTCTGAGATGTTTATACTGATGACCTATCCTCTGCATTGGTCATCAGTATCTGATTGGTGGGGGTTTGACACCCCGCTGATCATCTGTTCAAGAAGGCAACGGCGCCCGCAGTAGTGGCCCAGCCTTCTTCTCTGCCTATCCTAGGCCAAGCGACGACACGTTCATGTGTCACATGGCCTAGGGGCAGCTCGGCCCCATAGAAGTAAACAGAATGGAGCTGGGATTGGTGAGCTTCGAGAAGGCAGTGGTGCTCACAGGGGCGTCAATGCCTTTTCTAAACAGCTGGTCGGTGGAGGTCCCGGGTGTCGGACCCCCAACGACCCGATACTGATGACCTATCCAGAGGAAAATCATTTTAACAAATCAATTCCTATAGAACTACAATCTACAGTCTACAATCGAAGCCTAAACCAAGTAGAATAAATTTGGACAAAACATTTGACCCGTGTTTCTGGCACAGCAAAATTATCCGCAAAATAAGTTTTTGGTTTTTTTTTAGATTTTCTGTCCAAATAAATGGAAAAGTTTAATCCATATGAAGAAAGGATGTCACACAGGAAATACTCCCTCCTGTCTTGCCTGTTTGGCCTCCTTGGTGTCCGCCTATGCCATGTGAATTGTGCTGCCTATATTTCTTCGTATGGATTGTACTTCTAGCAGTGCCATCCCGTTCTATTCTACATTTGTGTACATACAAAAGTTTGCCTGTGAGAAATACCCTTACCTGCAAACGGCATAGCAGATATAAGTCTCCAGTGAATGATGCAGATCTTAAAGTCAGTTTCTGTACTTGGACACCTTAAATAATATTTTTTTTTCTTTTTTTTTTGGCAAGGGTGAGTACATCATTTTAAAACCTGACGGATCACCTCCGCTCCAGTCTTTTGTTATTCACCCATCAAGACAGAGAAAATAAGAGCCAATGTCCATTGTACGTCTCATAAAGTGCTGCTGACTACGGCTATTAATTATCTTCTCAGCATTTGGCACCTGTCTATTTCCAGGCTTTTCAATTCTTATTTTTTTTCCCTTAAACAGCAGGATACAGCTTTTAAGCCTAAGTAAGCTTTATCCATATCAAAACCAGGTCCTGGGGTTTTATAAATGAAGACGGTGGTAATGGAACCCCTTATACCTCCAATATAAAGTCCATAGTATAATCTCTGTGCAAATCTACAGCATTTATACTGGGCTAATGAATATTTCGAAAGGAAAACATGACTATAGACCAGTGGGTACTAAGTAGCAAGAGATATTTTTGGCCGTGAATAGCTTCCAGGCTAATAATCGGTATAATATGTTTCTATGACCTGGAGAACAAAAAAAAAAAAACATAACGACTTGCTGCCATCTTTCAAAATGAAGGTGAAATGTTCTGCTAAAATCAAGTATTTTTCATTTCACAAAGCCACCATTAAAAATCACTCAAACCATATTCCTTTTTTTTTTTGCTTTTCATTATATCAACTGCAATGACTTTCAAAAATTGGTATATTCAGGGGAACATTAAAATCCTAAAATATTATATTCCACTATAACTTTAATGGCAGGAGAAGCTGGAAAACAAACTGAAAGGGGAAGAGAGAAGCCGTCATCATATATGCTAACATTTCTATAAATTGAAGCAATCTTCTGGTGACAGTGTTGGGTGTAATGGTCGGCTCCGTCAGGTCAAAGGGGTTGTCCAAGGAGATAACATTTGTTAAATATGGGGCAGAATGGGTTAAATGAGGTTTTCCAGTATTTTCACATTGAAGGCTTATCCTCAGGATAGGTCATCAATATTAGATAGGCGGGGGCCCGACTGCCAGAAACGAGTCAATCGGCTGTTTGAGATGGGCGGAGCACCGCGGCCTCTTCCCAGCTTACCAAGCACAGCGCCGTCCATTTGGTAGCAGCTGTGCTTGGTATTGCATCTCAGTCCCTTCGCTTGAATGGGACTGAGCCACACCTAGACCAGATGACTGATGAAGGTGACATCACACGGACTCTTTATACAGCTGATCAGCGGCGATGCCAGGAGTCCGACTTCTGCTTATCTGAAATTGATGACCTATCCTGAGCATAGGCGATCAACATGAAAATCCCAGAAAACCTCTTAAAAGTGACAAAGTCCAGGCATCGCCTGCCATTTTCTGTGTGTCCAATAGGGAGCAGGCAGTGGAGACCTGTCAAGGACCTGGAGCAGCGGGGAAGGTAAGGTAATTCTTTTCTTTTTTTTAACCCATTGTATTCTTTATCATACTTTTAATGAGTCCCTGGATTGCAGATTATTGTGCTATAGGCTTCTGACAAGCATGCTATAGTCCCCTGTGTATAAAAGTCTGCACACTACAAACCACAGTTTGATAGTGTACACTGTGCTGACTTGAATTGCAATTATATAATGCTTAATTTCTCCACTGGTGGCGCTGCAGGGAAATCAAACACTTCCTGCCACCTTCCCTTTGGCCTCTTTTCAGATGAGTGAGTGTCACGCTCTGGACTTGCAGCGCAGCTCCTGTCCTGAATTTGCAGCACTGCAGGGGTCGCATATTATTATATTGATTTATGATGCTATGTAACCCTTAGATTTCTGGAATGTACTGTACAGTATAACACTGACAGCATTATGACTACTGAGTTATAGCGCCACCTGCTGTTTGCTCTTTTTCTAATTTCTCTGTCCTGCTCACAGAGATGGACGCACATGCTCAGTTCCATCCTTTCAACTGCCACTAGTCGCTGCAGAAAGGGGACATTCCCTGTGAAAGGGGAGCCCCCTACCCCACCCCCCCAAGAAGTTGACTGCTTGAAAAATCTAGTAGAAATATTGCAGCAATGGGCATATTTCTGGATCAATGTGTGGCACAGGGCTGGTTCTAGCTGTGTTAGAGAGAGGTTGTCATGTACCACATGATATCTGATTTTCATTTTTTCCATTGATCATGGGATAACCCCTTTAAATGAGTTTGTCAGGACTGCCGAAAAGCGCTCACCCTGCATCTTCCAACACCCCATTTGTGTTTATGGATTTTAAGGCAGGCATATACACTATGAATGTCAGCGGGATAGGCTGAGTGACTGATCATGTATATAAGGGTGTCCCGACTCTTCCTCAAAGGTAGATGTCGGGAGGAAAAAAGGGGGCGGCATGCTGGATCTCAACACATCAAATCCTTTTGTTCTCAAAGAAGATAAATCACCACCAGATCAGCTTAATCCTGCCTCTACATTGAGATCACATGCATGCTCGACCGAGCTGAACATGCATGTGTATGGGGGTAGGAAGAGCTGTTTGCACAGTGGGGCCTTGGTTGGTAGCTATTGAAGGTCTATGGCCACCTTTAGCTCCCAATGTCCTTGGCAACTGTGGAGACCATAGCAGGGGTCAGCAACCTTCGGCACTCCAGGTGTGGTGAAACTACGCATGCACACTTGCTTGGCTGTTCTCCGAACTCCCACAGAAGTGAATGGAGCATTCTGGGAGTTGTAGTTTCACAACAGCTGGTGTGCCGGAAGTTGCTGACCCCTAGCTTAGAGGTTGGACCCCAACCCAACTTACAATGTAGGATTGGCAGTAAAACCTCCCAAAGCTGCATAGGATATTTATTAGAAAAAAATAAAGTGATGTAGGATAAATTATCAGATTTTAGTAAAAAAAAATCTGAACAATCCTTCATGGGGAACTTTGGGATAAACATCCTCCCCCTTAATAAATAAGAAGTAGATCTTAGATTACTATGTGGTAAACGAGGAGCACGAGCAGGCCGGTCGCTCACCAGAATATTGAAGATTAGTTCATTAATAGGTTCAGTAACTGATCATGCATCAGCATAATATTAGCAGCTAACAGATATCCTGACGGCAAAGCACTTTTAAGTAGCAACTTGCAAATCACTAGAAGATGCATGTCAAACTGAGAGATGACAGAGTTAAGAGAAAGCATTCTTCATCCATTCGATTAGCACAACACATTTAGAATATGCCGCAGTGCATATAATGGTATGTATTGTCTTATAAATCCTGCTCATCATTCATTAGCGCTCAGAAGGGAGAGAAAAATTGTATACACCTTTGGTGAAGTTCACCTCGGGATTAAATGAATGAATCACGGGGAAGGATAGCATCTGAGCAATTCAAAACAGCATATTAGCTGTATTTAAAAAAGCATTTCATTTATAATGCGAAACAATACCCGGATAATCTATCGCCGGCGCTGCCGTATTTATCAGCCGCGCTCACAAAACTGATTAACTGACATTCATAGTTGACGGCAAATTAGGTTTTTCTCAGATGCAGAAAAATGAGTGAAAGTGGCATCAAATCTCTAATTAAACAGGGCCCAGGTTCACTAAGTTGTGCTGTGTCCTCTTAATTATCAGCAGAATGCGAGGCTCCTGGTGAAGGTAGCAGGATTTTAATTGCCTTGGCCTGAGGCTTGTATCAGGGCCCATATGGGTGTTATGATGTCTTCTGCACGTGTCATAACCTAAGTGCTATGGTGGAAAATACCCGTCATTGTATAGTAGGACCAGAATGTAAAGCCATTCGTAAACCATTCCAACCCATCCCATCCCCAATATCATGGCCTCCATACACATTGGAGTATCGTGGTCTGAAGCCACCGTTTTCTGCAGGACCGGCCAACAATCTAATCTGTATACGAAGCTCCAAACTCTCCCCCAACAGATGATGTCAAGGAGAAAAGGATCAGGAGCTGTGAATTTTAATGCTTAGGAGATAAGCCATCACCAGAGGTGTCACAACAGGACAAGCATGCATGTGGGACCTGGGAGAGAGAGAGCTGCCATTCCGCTAACAGCTGTTGAGGGATTCCTTAATGCAGATCCTTGATCTTGTGTTCTGACGGATCCCTTCCCCTGGGACCTTGACTCTGTCTTCTAATGGAAATGTTGTCTCAGGACTTTGATTCTGTCTTCTAATGGATCCTTTCTCTCAGGACCTTAGTTCATTATAATGGATCTTGTTTCAGGACCTTGATTCTGTCTTCTAATGGATTCCTTCTCCAAGGACCTTAGTCCTGTATTATAATGGATCTTGTCTCAGGACTTTGATTCTGTCTTCTAATGGATTCCTTCTCTCAGGACCTCAGCCCTGCATTATAATGGATCTCTTTCTTGTCTCAGGACCTTGAGGATATGTTGTAATAGATCCCTTGTCTCAGGACCTAGATCCTATGTTCTAATAGATCCCTTGTCTCAGGAACTAGATCCTATGTTCTAATGGATCCCTTGTCTCAGGACCTTGATGGTATGTTCTAATAGATCCCTTGTCTCAGGACCTAGAGCCTATGTTCTAATGGATCCCTTGTCTCAGGACCTTGATGGTGTGTTCTAATAGATCCCTCGTCTCAGGACCTAGATCCTATGTTCTAATGGATCCCTTGTCTCAGGACCTTGATGGTATGTTCTAATAGATTCCTTGTCTCAGGACCTTGATGGTGTGTTCTAATAGATCCCTCGTCTCAGGACCTAGATCCAATGTTCTAATGGATCTCATGTCTCAGGACCTTGATGCCATGTTCTAATGGATCCCTTGTCTCAGGACCTTCATGGTGTGTTCTAATAGATTCCTTGTCTCAGGACCTTGATGGAATGTTCTAATAGATCCCTCGTCTCAGGACCTAGATCCTATGTTCTAATGAATCTCTTGTCTCAGGATCTTGATGCCATGTTCTAATGTATCCCTTCTCTCAGGACCTAGATTATAGGTTCTAAAGGATCCTTTTGCTCAGGACCTTGACGCTGTTTTCTTACTGCTTCCTTGTCTGGAAAGCTAACCGTGTACCCAGGTGGAAACCTTGCACCATTATGTTAAGAGTGATCAATCTGAAGAACGTCTGACCAAAACATAATACGAATACACAGAAAATATAGGACAAATTAAACTAAAAGGGGGATTTATACGATAGGCTTTTTTTTCTCTACAAATGTCCACATATGTCTAATAAATGATTTTACTTTATTATAGGATACGGTATATTGCCAATGTTCTTATTTCACTCAAAATCACAAATATTTTCACAATATTTTTACTGGACACAAAAAGTTCAAAGCAGGAGACCACGAGGGCAGTACAGATGGAGACCCGTAGGTTGTCAGAGAGCGTGTGGGCTGTTTATTTAACATGAGGGGCAGAACTATTCTATTTTCTACCCTGAGAGTTTATTTTACTGTATAATTATGTTCCAGCCTCGCACCAGTTCCTTCTCCGCATCCCACTCTCGCTTTTAGTAGCTGAACAGCTGGGGAGTAATCATATATACGTTTAATGGATGTACTTCTTGTGATTATATATTTACTTATGGAAACAGAAAATCTAAGCTGTGTCAGTTTGTTTTACTCCTGAAAAGGAACAAAGTGCGTGGATAAAGAAAAAACGACATTACACGCTGTAAGATCAGAACCTGCACAAACACAGAGTCCGAAACTAAAAATCTAGATTTCTAATTGTTGGGGGGCAAACATGTAATTAACATGTATAATACGGCACCTTGACCTCTACTAGGATGGAGGATGGAAGAGCAAGGACCTGGACCACATTTCCAAATATAAGTGGCATGAGTTTATCAAGTAGGTAAGTGATTACTTTTATTTGATAAAACAAATCGAAATCTTTTCATTTAAAGCATTTCAGGTTCAGTTACCCATTCCTAGAACGGTTGGCCACTCAAGGGTCTTTGGGCCCCTTCAGGCTCCTGGGCCCGGTAGCGACTGCTACCTCTGCACCCCTTATAGCTACGCCCCTGAATTTGATATTGATGACCTATCCTGAGTATAGCACAAATATTATTTCAAAAGCAGCGCCAACATCCCTTATAGTGACCCATCAGGAATGCAACAGTCTGGATCCACATTCAGCGCTCAGTAAACTTAAAAGGCTTGTCTCACTTCAGTAAGTGGCATTTATCATGTAGAGAAAGTCACTACAAGGCACTTACTAATGTATTATTATCATCCATATTGCTTTCTTTGCTGGCTGGATTCATTTTCCCATCACATTATACACTGCTCGTTTCCATGGTTACGGACCACCCTGCAATCCATCAGTGGTGGTCGTGCCTGCACACTATAGGAAAAAGCGTCAGCCTCTCTGGTTTCCAGGACAATGGGAGCGCACATAGGCTGGTGCTTTTTTCCTATATCGCCCTATATTTTCCTATATTGTGCAAGCATGGCCACCACTGATGGGTCGTAGGGTGGACGTAACCATGGAAACGACCAGTGTATCATGTGATGGGAAAATGAATCCAGCCAGCAAAGGAAGCAATATGGACAATCACAATACATTAGTAAGTGTCTTGTATTAACTTTCTCTACAGGATTAATGCGATTTACTGAAGTGAGACGACCCCTTTAAAAAAGAAAAATCTGTAGAGGTCAGCGTCTCACTTAATGGCTATCCTGAGGATATCCTGAGGAAGTTATCAATATTGTAAAAACCAGACAACCCCTTTAAGAGACTGAAATTCTTATTCCTATGCATTCTTATGCACCACGACATGTGAAAACATATGCTACAAGCTACAAGTTTCAATTTTATTTAGAAGAATGTTGACTGGAACAATCTGCAAGTCATTTGTAATTAAAACATTAATAATATGATATGAGATTGATAATTACATAATACACACAAAGGCAACTTTTCATTCACTTTGATAATTATATATACATATATATATATATATATATATATCAACTTGGACTTATCTTGATACTTATTGAAATAAAAAGAGAAATAAAATAACTAGAACATGAAAGCCTCTTCTTGGCTATTTCTGCTCTCGCTCTGCCTTGGCTGTGTAATCGGTAATGGCAGAATGGTTTTTATGTGATTTTATTTTGTTTTGTTCCTTCAATTTTTTTTTTTTTTTTGCTCACTTGACAACTTGTCACTGGCCCCATCACTGCCACACTGACTGTCCTTGGAACCCGACCTCTGTGGCTTTCTGTGCCAAGTGCTCATGCTGTCTTCGTTTCACTTCAACCATTTGTGACAGGGAGCAAGCGGATCCTAACAGCCAGACTTGGCACCTGTGACACTCTGGGATTACACAGGTAAATCAGCGTATTGCGTGTTGTCTCCGGGCTAACAACTGCAAGAAGATACATGACATCTCCAAAAGCAGATCTTACATTCGCATATTCAAGAGCCTCATCATGATTGTACAAGCAGATGGCCAAGATTGCGTTCCCTCTGCCTCGCCGCGGAAAATGATCCAACACCACACGCCTGATAAAATACGGTGTTCTTTTTAGTGCCTTAATTGCAGACATTGCTCTAAAAATAGTAAAGACGTGCGTCCAAAAACAACTGTTTTACTGCAGCCGCGTTATCACTTTGTGTGCGATCATTATACTGCAGCAAGGTAAGCAGGGCGATGGCGACGTACAGACGAGGCCTCACGTTTAATCACTGCCATGTCTTCCAGATTTCATTGTACATTTACAAGTAGCAAATTGTACACATGAAGCACCTGGGATGCGGCATTTGGAACGTGAATATGGTCAGTTTTTTATTGCTTGGCTAATTTTCAATGTGAGTGGGGCTAGGGGGATCTTTGGGCTCACTATTCACTATCATACATGAAATATTTCAGTTGCAATAATTAATAATAATCATTTTTATTCCAATAATTATCATGTCACCAAAACCAAAAAAAATCAGACTCTGCTCTAGGAGTTCACGATCTAATCTTCTACATAGGGAGCATCAATGTATATGCATTGTAAGTTAAAGAAGGGGAAGTATAATATCCTCAAAAAGTGTTGTTTCTATGCATGATCTACAAGGCAAGTCTTCAGTCTGTCTTCCAGTTGCAGTGGTCCTTTACGCCAAGCAGTGATTTTATGCGATCTGAATACAGAATGGGCCAATTAAAGAAGAACTCCTGACAAAAAAAAATGTTCCATGTCCTGCTAGAAATGTACATGATGTAATCTGTAGTGAATGTCATTTTCTTACCAGTGTCTGAATTTATGACTTATATCATCCTGAAGTTTCTTATCCGTGTCATGTGACCAGCAATTAGACCCACCAACTCACACAGAGACTTATGTGTGGACAGGAAGTCTAATTCTCTGTATTCCTATGAGACTGAAAGTGAGGCTCCCATAGGAATGAATAGAACAGTTACTGGCTTTCTGTCCTGGGTCAGTTGGAGGTCAGGGAGTTGGTCACATGACCCAGCCACAATAAGAAGAGAGGTTTTTACTCACAGAAACAGTCACTGATAAGAAAATGACATTCACTGCAGATTATATCATGCACCTTTCTAACAGGTCAGAGAATAAAAATTTTTGCGGGAGTTCTTCTTTAAGGCTCAGAATACATCTTAAGTTTATACAGTAAAAATGCATGCCGCAGCCTATGGGCAATGTATGCTACACTATGGATATACAGTTGGATAAGTCACCTCTTTCTGATGAAATTATGTCCAGAGATCCGCACCTCTGATGTGAGCAGAGCTTAACCTATCAGTATTTTGGGAATGTGGAAGGAAATCAGGGCGCCTAGGGGGAAACCCACGGATGTAGAGAGAGAACATACAAACTATGCTAAAGTTGCTGGGTCCCATGTGACGTGAGGCAACAGTGCAAACTCTATATACTGCACAGTACTATATGTAGAGAAACTAAAAATAGTTACACTCTAGTACAGTTTTTTGCAGGCCCATTGACTTCAATGGGTCCATCGTCCACATTTTGCGGCCAAGTATACAACATCATCCACGTGCTTCTGTATCTGTATGTCCTGCAAAAAGATGTCTGCAAAATGCAGACCACTGACCCACTGAAGCCAATGGATTCGCAAAAAACTGTACTAGAGTGTAAATATTTTTAGGTTCTATACATATAGTCCTGTGCAGTATATAGAATTTGCACTGGTGCTTCACAGCACATGACAACTTCCGCATAGCTTGTATGTTCTTTCTGTAGGTCTGTGAGACAGCACATAGACCACGTCCATATTTTGTGGATTCGCTATTTGCAGACCGCTAAATGGACACAGTCATGTGCATGAGGCTTAATTGAAATTGTCAAGAGAACAATTTTTAAAGGCTATGCTGGGGCAATTTTATATTATTATTATTATATTGTACTCATTTTAAGCTAAATTTATTTCTGCATTTGCTGTTTATTAAAAATGTTGAGCCCTTTTCTCTGAATAGCTTTGAGATTCTCTAGTAGCAGGCTCTGTATTTTTATTCTTTCCGTCAGGCAGCTCAGCTAACGAGCTCCCTATCTCTGACGACCTAAACACTCGTCATAGCTCAATTAAGAGATAAGGTTTATTATATTACTAGTGCAGAGTGAAAGTACCATTCACACAGCTAGACAAACAGTTATCCGTTTGTGGCAAAGTGGTTGAATATTTTTTAATAAAGGCCAATTGAAAAAAAAATATTTTTAGCTTAAAATGGGTAAAATGCAATCATAAAAAAAAGCCCCAAAAGGACTGAACTGTTGTCCTGGACTTATCAGAAACATGGTCTTCACTACTAACTTTAAAAATTATGGACGGAGAAAGAGACTACATGTAGAAGGTGCCAGGGCTTTCATCATCCCCATTGTCTGACGTATTCTGCTGTGATTTCAGATTTGTTTCAGATGAGAAGTCTATGAGATGTTACTATAAATAAGGTGAGGAGACGCTGACTCACCGTGTTTCTCCAAATTGCTAGGTCTTTACTTCTGGACTGATTGGGTGAAACGATGAGTCAATGAACTGGTAAGTTTTAATAGCTCTGATAGCATTTGCAGCTGAACCTATACCTATCACAGCCTTGTGTGTACATATAAAATCAATGCCATGCTATGTCTATCTGTCTCCTAGAGATGAATGGAGCAGAAGTGTGCATGCTCAACCTGACGCTCTGTTCACTTCAGTGGGCCCTGTGGGGAATAGGGCCCCTGTTGTCATGATTGGTGGGGGTCTCACTGGTGGGGCCCCCAGTGATCTAATAGTTGACTCCTATCTTGTCTATAGTGATAATTTCAAATTACCAGACTACATCTTTGTAGTCCTACCATTCTGCTTCTGCAGAGTGTGTATAAGTCCTTCACCTAGCTGCTGGTGCTGCTAAATCTGATATAGTTCAAGCATTGCTCTCCTTCATTTCTGACATCGTCCTATCTGCTCTCTCTATTCCTTCTCTCAGTGAAAGAGCACCAAGGAGGTGAAGATGGTTGTACATTGCGGACCAGAGTGCAGAAAGGGAAGGGGGAGAGAATCCAAGAAGGGCAGGTTACAGAGGCTGTACACAGGGAGGAAAGCACATAGAAGGCTGTCTGGAGGAAAATAACATACTCTCTGTACAAGTGCGGGGAGAAAACAGAGCACCCACAGCAAATTCCGCAGGGGGGAGAATCATACTCTCCTCATCATCAGTGTCTGTCAGGACAAGTGAGAGGAAATCCCTCATTAGCTGTAAAAGGAGACATCATGAGAGCTAGTGGAGGCAGCAGAATCCTGGACACACAGGCCTCATGTTCAGAAGGTGTTATAGGGAATGACATCCCGACATGAGGTAAGTCTGAAACTCGAAGTAGGCTGCAAACTGCATCTCAGATGCTCTGAAAATGAATGAAGAAATGAAGATTGCAGATTGAAACTCATTGCAACCTTTCAAAGTGAAGAAAAGTATATAATCTACTAAGAATGCTGATAATCCTGTATGCATCCCACTGAAGCTGCAATAAAGGAAATGGAACATACATATTATACATATTTCTAAATCCCAAAATGTACTTATTCTCAAAGCTCATGGGAGCCAGTCTGTCCATGTTCAGTATAAGCTGACCTAGCCCTGTTATAAAAGTAGAAATGTTTGTTCTTGTTATATATATTCTTTTAACTAAATTCAAAACTAACCATGAATGATAGTTTACGAATTGTTTTATAGGCTTTGTCAAAGGCGCAAGCATGCTGAACCTTCTAGTTCTTATTTAAGAATTGAGGTGTCGGTTCTGCTATCCTTCTCCATTATTGCTAATATAAAGAAAGCCAAAAAAAATGAAAAAAAAACGACTTGGTTAAAATCTATCAATTGCTGCACGTTTATAGTTATTATTCAGAAAATATTCTTCTGAATCCGCAGGCTTCACATATCGGGCTGAGGCGTCATGTCCCTCTTTGTCAGTGTGTCACGTCACACAAAGTAATGTGGCATGTCAGTGTAACGGGCTGGGACACGTCAACCTCGTCAGGCTTGCGGGTTTCAAAAAGACACAGTTCACTGGAAAACACAGGTTTCTAAGTGCCCCGGGGGCTTAAAACTATCCATTTAATACATGTGACAGTGTCTCAAGCACTTTCCCATTGTAAAAGGTGAGACACTGGGATACAATGATCGGCAACAAATACATGTTATGTTACAGTGAGGCAACAAAATATATATAGACACACACATATATATATATATATATATATATATATATACACACACACCTACCAATGTATGCAGTTATACATAACCATACTACACATTTTGTTTATCTATATTTTTACAATGTAATCTAAATTAGTTTTTGTTTTCTTTTGCAGGAATTCATAAGGTATAATGTAACTTACATCACAAATCACACTGCCAGAGGCGGACTGCATGATGTGGGCTCCTGCATAATGAAAGGCCATCAGCTTTGTACCAGCCATTTAGGCTATGCTCATATCTGTGTTGCGGGTCGGGATTACAGGAATTGCCATATCTGGCATAGCTGGGCACTGCCGGGGCCCGCCAGATCCCTATTCACTATAATGGAATCTGTGGGGTTTCTGGCAAGAATGTCAGCTTTCTGCTAGAAAAAAATGCTGAATGCAGCGGTATTTTCCGGCAGCAAGCTGGCATTCTTGCCAGAGACTCAAAGGATCCCATTATAGCGACTAGGGATCCGGTGGGCCCCGGTGGTGTCCGACTATATCAGATACGCTGATTCCGGTAGTCTGCTCCTCTGCCAGAACAGACCACCAGAATACTATAACGTAGATGTGAACCCAGCCTTAGTCATTATTCACTTGCACTACACAGAAGATAAAAATTTATTACTTTGCATTATTTTTTAGCCTCTAGTACTTAGCCAATTCCTGGTATATCATGCTGCATGTACATAAGAGGTAGTCCGAAGGCCACACATGCCATAACGGCAGTACATTCAAGGATGCAGCAGAGCATTTGGGAGCCGGCAAACACAGTACAATATTAAGCCATTGGACAGAATCAGCAGCGTGGACTTCAATACTAAAATACTTATATGGGGGGAATTTATTATTTGCGGTGGTCTTGGAGTCACTTTTAATTCTGTCTTTGCTTTGTGAGCTTGCACCAAATTTATAATGGCACACACACAGTAATAATATGTTTGTGCAAGTATAATATGGTGTATGCCTAGGTCTGTAAAAGTACACCAAAGTGTCACCAGGCGTGGAGAAGGGACTTTTTAAAAAGCTGCACATTAAAAATGAGACTTAAAGGGATTACCCGGCAATTTATATTGATGACCTATCCTCAGGATAAGTCATCAATATCAGATCAGCGGAGGTCTGACCCCTGGAACCCCAGCTGTTAGAAGAGGCCGGTGCTCCATAAGCACAGCTGCCCCTTCCCACGCCATGTGATGTCACCGTACATCAGTCATATGGCCCAGTTGCTGCTTAGCCCCATTGGAATGAATGGGGCTGAGCTGCAAATACCAAGCACGGCCGATATACTATGTACAGCGCTGTGCTTGGTAAGTTTCAGGAGCTCACCACAGGCTGTGCTCACCAGATCTCCGGTGAGTGTGGCGGCTCCCTGTAACAGCTCATCGCTGGGGGTGCCACAACTCAGACCCACGCTGATCTGAAAATGATGACCTATCCCGAGGATAGGTCATCGTTATCAATACCTGGATAACCGCCTTTAATGCTTCATTCACACGTCCGTATGTCATTGTGGATCCGCAAAACACGGACACCGGATCCGTTCCGCAAGTGCGGATGCGGACGGCACACTGTGTGCTGTCCGCATCTTTTGCGTCACCATTGAAAATGAATGGGTACGCACCTGTTCCGCAAATTTGCGGAACAGATGCGGACCCATTATGCGGACGTGTGAATGGAGCCTAAAGGTGTTCCTAATCTGAAACCCTGGCCTTCTAAAAGTGGCAAGGTTTCTTTGACCAAATGCTGCAAAAATTTGGACATTTCGCACGTAGGCGTCACTTGTGACATTTTTATGCCACAGAATAGGCATAGCAGATTTCATAAACATCCCCCTATGTATTTTGAGGTCAGTCCAACCCATTCTTCATGTGCTTACATAGAAAAGCAGAGAACTAATATAATGTATATACAAATATATGGAAGATAGATATAAATAAGTGACTGTAATAGAGGAAAATCCAAACTAAATATATAAATACAATCATGAATGAAATAATATTAAACACATAAATGACTGACCGTTAAGTATATACTGTATAACAAGAAAGTGCATTCCTGTTTCCCCAGTCTATATAATTTATCATGATGATGGAGGCTTAAGTTTGCTAATCTTTTGGACTCAAGCTGGCAACTGGGGGCAGGACGTGCCCCCCACCGATCTATGTAGTGTACTTTTACACTTTTACATGTATGAATCACAACTCGTTTCCTTTTGTAACACTTCATAGGTTTTAAATATTGGAGACTCTGCTATTATATGGATTTATTGGCCGATCTTGTTTTTAGAATTATATTATTAATTTTTTTTTGTGTATGTATATATATATATATAATTTGTTTTGTATTTCACACTAATTTACTCCCTTTCTTTTTTCACATCTTCTGTGTACACAATATGTATATGGATTGTGTTATGATATAGGGTCATATTGTTGTCACAGTGTTTTATTGCTTATATGTACTTGAAGAAGAGGTCTGAGCAGCCTTGAAACCTATAGTATGTTGGTGGGTTTTAACTGTCCAGTGGTACTGCCTGTAGATCCGCCATTTTTGTATTGGGTTTCCCAGAATGGAGCGCAGGTAGCAGAGTAATACAGCACCAGGAAGGGCCTATTTCTGGGTCTGCCCCTGGAGAATTGCCTAATATTCAGTTTTGAGTAGAGACCCCCTATAATAGCACACACGTGTGTCTTGTAGCAGACCTTGACAATATGCCTCCTATATGTTACACACATGAGCCTGTGCCTATCAGTCAGTCTTTCCTTCCCAGCCAGTATTTTTCACAGGATTAGAGCAGAGAGGTGTCTATATGAACCCATTAAAATTAAAGGGATCATTGTGCCTGAAGAAAAATGCATCCTGTCGAAATCTCAGTCATTCATTTAGTTACCGTAATTTTACCTGAAATTCGCTGCCACAAATCGGGAACTATTTAATCCTGGGAATAGGACATTACGCATCAACCTCATCTTCAACTTACTAAACACAGTGATAAATTGTAATGGTTTAATTCACTCCCTGCATTCGTACCAGGATAAAACTAAATTACACCTCTTGTCATCATTAACAAAAATTCATCTCACTCCTTCATTTGAAAAGCACTACAGTTAATGAATGATTATTGAGCCATGGCACTGGGATGAGTGAAGAGTGGATTATTCTTAGGTCACATAAAGCGCCTGATGTAAGGTATCAGGATTGGGGTCTTTAAAGACGACTATAAGATAATACAGTAACTGCAGCTCTATGTGAAAATACAGATAACACAATCAGAAACCCGGCTCTGCTACATCTGTATACTACAAGCCTGTCCATATGCCATGCTCCATCTATTACATGTTAACATAATGGAGCTTAAAATTGTTCTGTACACATCTTAGTGTTATCCTACTTGGAGATTCCTTTTCAACAAGCGTCAACAAGCGTCCCATAGTCAAGGCGGATAAATTGCATTTATTAATGTAAATGAACTCAGACAGTCCTTTTCAATCAGGGCTCTAGGCAGTGGTGTACATAGAGAAGTAAGGGCCCCATAGCGAGGATCAGACCAGGCCCCCACACAGGACAGAAGGGTTTCCGCCTAAACCCTTTTCAATGACCCTTGGGCCATTTTTTTCCACTGCCTCATTTACTAAAAGTTGTTCCTTTAGAGGGTAGAGTCCTGACCAAGTTTTCACCTCCAGTAGAAGAGGAGATGATCCCAACTAAGACTGGGCCCCCACTTGCCCTGGGCCCCATAGCAGTCGCGTGGTCTGCCGTTATGGTAGTTACACCCCTGGCTCTAGGTAATAAAAGCGGGTTCTGGGTTCATTTAATATGTCCTATGAAAAGGGGCCATCTGACTGCCTTCAAACCATTCACTTCTGTTTTATGGTTTCCCAGTTGGTCGATGCCCAGGGGGCTGCCCAAGCCCTCGTCAGGTCGCCAGCCATGTACATGAAGATCAGATGCTATCAGTATTAATTAATATAGAAGCATCAGGCACTGGCATCAAGCGCCCTCCTCAGGACGATGATACAGTTTCATACTGTGGACTGCTTTCTGTCAATTTGAATTTATCTACAAAATAGGGAAACTTTTAGTTTTTTTTTCTCAGGGCCACTTTAAGTTCCCAGTCCGTCCCTGTCTCGAATAAGTCACAGTTCAGGGGAGTTGGGACCAGAATTAAAGGATATATCCACCATTGCAACCAAAATGTATATGTCTCCAGTGCATCTAGAATAAAATGGGAGCAGCACTGCAGTAACCAGCTCTGTCCACTGTACAACGGATGGGTGTGTGTCCATCCGGCACCAACTATTACCGATCTTAGGATAGGTAATAAACCTCTAATTGGTGGAGATCATAAGAGTTCACACCGTGATAGTGACAACAAGCCACTATAAGTGCGCTGATCCTTACTGACTGACCTACAAACCAGCCAGAATCACTTCCCTGCCTATATACACGAGGATCTGGGCAGTGAGACTTAGGTACTGAGCATGTGTGACCACTGGCACTGAAGATATTGGGTGGAAATTCTGAAATGGAATTACGTGA
The DNA here is from genome assembly GCA_900303285.1 of Rhinella marina. Lineage (NCBI taxonomy): Eukaryota > Metazoa > Chordata > Amphibia > Anura > Bufonidae > Rhinella > Rhinella marina. Next base: position 690,166 of record ONZH01016644.1, read on the forward strand.
ACACCATTTAGACACCAGAAGTATCTTTTAAAGGGAAAGGTAATAAGCATTCCTGGGATTAAACAGGTTGTCCAAGATTTTTAAACTGATGACCTATCCTCAGGATCTGATCAGTTGGGGTCTGACATCCGGGACCCCTGCAGATCAGCTGTTTGAGAAGGCACTGGCTCTTGCAGTAGCACCGCGGCCTTCTCGCAGCTTAGCCTAGGTCATGTGACATCATGTCCATTGGTCACATGGCCTAGGTGCAGCTCAGCACCATGGGAGTGTATGGGGCTGAGATGTGATACCAGTGCTTGCTAACCTGAGAGAAGCCTGCAGCGCTACTGCGAGCACAAGTGCCTTCTCAAACAGATGATTAGCAGGGTCCCGGGTGTCGGACCCCCACCAATCAAATACCGATGACCTATTCAGTATGTGCCCCCTCTCAGAAAGTGGTGAAGGTGGTAGAAACGCCACTTATGCATAAGTTTAGTCGCAATGGTGGTTGTAAACACAGGGTTTGCGCCTTTTTTTTTTGCCAGAAAAATGGCGTAGTTAGATGATAAATCTCCCCCTATATTCCAGGATCAGGATCAGTCTAAAAATGGCAAAATATTTTGTCATTCAGTCAGCGCATTGTACGTCTCCCTGCACCTGAGAATATTGAACCTAAAACACATTAACTCGAATTCACTAACTCAAATTTTATATCCCAGAACCTTTATTGCTTCTCTGCACTTTCAAAAACTATGGCCATTCTCAGACAATTAATTAAGGATTTTAAAGTCAGCTTATTCATAGTAGGGCAATTAAAACTGACAGGGCCAAGTGTGTCTCACTCCCCACAAAGCACTTTGAAAATTTGCCTCACTTACTTAAAAGTCTAACAAGTCAAATGCACAATTGAGAAATTAGCCGACATAAGGACGGAGTCGGTGATCTTGGGAATGCTGTGAGCAGGTGGATGGATGTGATGGGGAGAAGAGAGGGGAGAGGGCTGGGTTCTCTCTAAACAGCATTTATAGATGCATTAAAGAGGCAGCCATCCAATTACAGACTGATATCCTATGCGGTGATGAGTAGACTGGAGTCAGGTGTCCTTATCTGCAGTGCAATCTTTTATAGATCCAATATGGATTTTTAGAAGCAAAATAAAAGGAATGTACGAATAAGCAACACATGGAGACGTTTCAGCTTTTATGGGTCCATTTTCATGACCGCAGATCCCTTGTGGTGAATATTTGCAGGACAGGTGGTCTATAAACAGTAGGTAGGGCCATAGGGCAGAGCCGTCTGCCCATGTAGATGGTGGAACCCACTAGAAGTCAATAATAGGGTGGAGATATTTCTGCTACATGGATTGCTTTTGAAGCTCATAGTGATAGACGTAAAGGGGTTGTCTCCTCTCATACATATCACTAGTATATGTCAGATAGGTGTGGGCCCCCCTCTAGGAACTGCTCCTATCTCCAGAATGGGCCCCCAAAGTGAATGAGAGCGACTGCGCAAGTGCGGCCACCCACCAATCACCTGTATAAGAGTTCTGAAAATAGCAGTGCTGGCTCAGCTATTTCTGGCAGTCCCATAGAGGTGAATGGCGAGGGGGCTGTGCATGTGCAGTGAGATCTACTTTCACTTCTATGGGAGTCGCAAAAGTAGCAGAGCGCGGTTCTATAGAAGTGAATAAAGAGCACGCGTGCATGCAGAACATATACACTTGAACATACAGTGCCTTGCGAAAGTATTTGGCCCCCTGGAACTTTTCAAAATTTTGCCACATTTCAGGCTTCAAACAAAAAGATATAGCATTTTACATTTTTGGTGAAGAATCAACAACAAGTGGGTCACAATTGTGAAGTGGAACAAAATTTATTGGATCATTTAAACTTTTTTTGTAATAATAAAACTGAAAAGTGGGGCGTGCAAAATTATTCGTCCCATTTCCTTTCAGTTCAGAAGTTGATTGAGGATCTCTGAATGATCCAATGTTGTCCTAAATGACTGATGAAGAGAAATAGAATCCACCTGTGTGTAATCAAGTCTCTGTATAAATGCACCTGCTCTGTGATAGTCTCAGGGTTCTGCATCATGAAGACCAAGGAACACACCAGGCAGGTCCCTGATACTGTTGTGGAGAAGTTTAAAGCCGGATTTGGATACCAAAAGATTTCCCAAGCTTTAAACATCCCAAGGAGCCCTGTGCAAGTGATCATATTGAAATGGAAGGAGTATCAGACCACTGCAAATCTACCAAGACCCGGCCGTCCCTCTAAACTTCATCCAAACAAGAAGACTGATCAGAGATGCAGCCAAGAGGCCCATGATCACTCTGGATGAACTGCAGAGATCTACAGCTGAGGTGGGAGAGTCTGTCCATAGGACAACAATCAGTCCAACACTTCACAAATCTGCCCTTTATGGAAGAGTGGCAAGAAGAAAGCCATTTCTCACAGATATCCATAAAAAGTCTGGTTTACAGTTTGCCACAAGCCACCTGGGAGACACCAAACATGTGGAAGAAGGTGCTCTGCTCAGATGAAACCAAAATCCAACTTTTTGGAAACAATGCAAAACGATATGTTTGGCGTAAAAGCAACACAGCTCATCCCCCTGAACACACCATCCCCACTGTCAGACATGGTGGGGGCAGCATCATGGTTTGGGCCTGCTTTTCATCAGCAGGGACAGGGAAGATGGTTAAAATTGATGGGAAGATGGATGGAGCCAAATACAGGACCATTCTGGATGAAAACCTGTTGGAGTCTGCAAAAGACCTGAGACTAGGACGGAGATTTATCTTCCAACAAGACAATGATCCCAAACATAAAGCAAAATCTACAATGGAATGGTTCAAAAATTAAGGTATCCAGGTCTTAGAATGGCCAAGTCACAGTCCAGACCTGAATCCAATGGAGAATATGTGGAAAGAGCTGAAAACTGCTGTTCACAAACGCTCTCCATCCAACCTCAAAGAGCTGGAGCTGTTTTGCAAGGAAGAATGGGCAAGAATTTCAGTCTCTAGATGTGCAAAACTGATAGAGACATCCCCCAAGAGACCGCAGCTGTAATCGCAGCAAAAGGTGGCGCAACAAAGTATTAATGCAAGGAGGACGAATAATTTTGCACGCCCCACTTTTCAGTTTTATTATTACAAAAAAAAGTTTAAATGATCCAATAAATTTCGTTCCACTTCACAATTGTGACCACTTGTTGTTGATTCTTCACCAAAAATTTAAAATGTTATATCTTTTTGTTTGAAGCAAAAGGTTGAAAAGTTCCAGGGGGCGAATACTTTTGCAAGGCACTGTATATATATATCTAGTATGGTGTGGGTTGGGAGGGATAGCTGTTGACTAAAGAGTGTTTGGCTGACAGCTATCTAAAGGGCATGACCAGCCATAATGAGAGCCCTGGCTGAGACAAAGCACTTGTTTGTGTCCATATACCCCACTGATATACCCCACTGATATACCCCACTGACTTTAAAGGGGTTCTCCAGGAATTAAGAACATACTAAAATATTACCTTATTATAAATGTATTCCCAAATAACTTTCATTAGGTATAATGACTCGTTTTCTCTGGGAGCAATCATTAGGAGAAACAAAATGGCTGCTGTCCTATTAGTACATACAAAACCTGTCCTAATCATACAGAAGGACACGTTGCTTCAGAGCACTGAGGTAAAGAACTGCCTCATCCTCATCTCTGCTCTGCTTGTCAGGGATTATGGTCCTAAATGAGGCTGATAAGATCTTCTGCTGAATCTCTGTAGGAATGGAGTTCATGAGGAGGCATGAAGTACAGAGACGAGGTGGGGAAGTGGCCGTGTCCTGCTGTGTGATTAGGACAGCTTTTGTGTCTACTAGTAGGTCAGCGGCCATTTTATTTCTCCTAATGATTGCTCTGTAGATAAAAACAAGCCATTATAACTAATGAAAGATATTTGGGAATATATTTATAATAAAGTAATATTTAGGTATTTTCCTTTTCTTAATTCTGGGAGAACCCCTTTAACGTAAAGCAGACATTCCCATTCTCAGGACTGAAGTGGCCCTATTGGTCAGACACCTACTCATCTGACTTTTATGACACATTTACTTAATATTGATAGGTCATAAAGGACACTTATGAGACACATCTTCAAATGTCATGAAAACGTCTTATGATTTGAGTCACCGATGACCATAGAAACTGAGCCCGTTAACTGAGGTGGTCTAAGCACAGACACTACCAAACAAATATAATGGAAATACGGGTAAGTGCACAGGCATCATCACCGATCGGGTACATCCTATGGGTTTATTGGAAAGTCGTCTTCAACATCTACAAGTCAGCACATCCTAAGAGACGCGGCCTGCAGTGATTAACACCAGAACCCCGGCAGAAATGAGATACGGGAATTTTGTTACAAGGGACATTTCAGTTTGTAGGGTTTTATGACGGAATTGTAGCTATTTCCTGTTTGGTCCCAGCTTTACAAGTCACAAACGTCAAATCATTTGGCCTTCGCTATTCATCAAATAATCTAGCCTCTGAATAGATAGGCACTATCTGCAATCTGGTATTGATCTCCCCTGGCCACAGCCATTGTTCATCTGAGGACCAAGAATGGCAGCTAGAATTAATGAATGAAGTGGGCCGGTGCATAACAATCGCCTCGCAAACAACTTTCCCGAAGTTCACTGCAGTCTATGAAGACCCAGCGTTAATTATCTGGGATAGAAATCTGCTGCAGAACTTGGTGATGATTCTCTAGTGTTCCCCTGCTTCCTATTAATTCCTCACCATGTCTAAAGGGTATTCATGGATTTTACCACTGATGGCCTATCTTCGGGAAAGGCCATCACAATCTGATCAGCGATGATCTGACACCCCACACTCAGCAGATTGTAGCTCCGATGCTGCAACTGCACAGCTCCATTCACTTTAATGGCAGCAGCACTGAGTGAGTTTTTCCATGTACTATAATCAGTGTGTTTGGGTCACATCACGGACCAAAGTAGTGTCTGTCTCTGTGGCTTTTCACTGACTCATGGTCAGAAACAAAAATACTGATGTGTGAACAAACATATTAAAATCAATGGGTATGTGTGCTGTCCGTGGAAAATGTGGACAGCACACGTTAGTGAAAAACGGGAATGTGCCCGAGGCCTCCAGGTACATTCACACCATAGTGACAAAAAATGGCCGTTAAAAACATTTTAACTCTCAGTTTTTCATGGCCATTTTGTATCTGTGGTCTATCCATTTCCCTTCGGTCTGACCATTAAGTCTGATGTTTTCTGGGATGATTTTTTGATTGATATGCCTTTAGATACAGGGTGGCCCATGAAAAAGTAGCCTGCTTCCAGTAATAGTATGACAAGATGAATGAAAAAGCAGATTGTTTTTTTAAAATTACCCACAAAATATGGTGAAAGTGGTCCCCGTTCAGGTCTCTGGATCTTTCGTCACCTCGGATTCTGTTTGCTGATACTGATTGCGGCTCTTCAGAAGTGATGCTGCGGGTGGTGTTTGTGATGTTCTCCTTGCGTTCCAGGGGATGTGGATTGTTAGCGGACACTTTCTGTTTTAAATTTCTCCACAAATAAAATTCTCATGTGGACAAGTCTGGGAAACGTGGTGGCCATAACCCCTTACTCAAAATTTGCTCCTCCGTAAACAGTTCATGAACCCGCACCAGTGAGTTCCGGGATGTGCGGCATGTTGCCCCATCTTGTTGGAAAACGCAGGACATTTTTTCTTTGGATGTTAGTTAGTTGTAAAACTGTTCAAAGACGTTCAGGTAAACTGCGGTATTCACAGCTGATCTGAAGAACATTGGACCCACTATTCGTGTTCCTGACACTGCGCACCAAACGCCAATTTTCTGGTCACGAATGGTGTTTGGTGACTCAAATGGGGATTTTTAGCGGGCCAGTACCTCGTAGTCTGGGAATTTATGTGACCTGATAAATTAAACCAACTTCTTCCGTCATGAAGTACAGCAATGGGTCCAAATGTCCGTCAGCAATCATAGTCGGCAACCAAATCCAGTAATTTACACGTTTAGCTTTGTCAGACTCTCAGTTCCTGCACACACGTTATTCGGTACGCTTGGAAATATCGGAAGTGTGCTACTTTTTATGGGCCACCCTGTACCCTTAGTTTCTGTGCCTCTTTGCCAGAAACAGCGATAGGTCTGTGTAATTTTTGTTTTCTAGAGTCTTGAATCTTGGTCCTTTAGCTTTGTTTGGGAAAGTCTACTGCTATAGGAGAAGTCAAGTTCTTCAGTCTTGCAAACAACCGGCATCATCACAAAAGGATAGGCTGAAGGGATGTTTATGGTGTTTCGCATTTGCCTTACTGCTGGAATACTCTCTAGGCTTGGCCCCTGGGTCCATCTATTTCTATAGACTGCTGTGGGAGAGTGCCACCCTCCGGACAAATTACCATGAGAACACTTGTACATTTCCAAAAGCACAACTTCTACATGATGAATAGGAAGTGGTGGTTTATCGCAGCAAGTGCTGTAATCTGTATATTCTTTTCTGAAAAACTTCTACGGGACATTTTTCCTTTAAGAGATGGCGTTTTAGTCACGATCAGGGGTAACATCTATGCATAGATTATGAATTTATAAAGTGCCTAGGCTAATATAGGCAATAAATACAATATTTCTGCCTGTGTCCATTTATTGCCAGCGCTGGCGGTTTTTGACTGCTCTACACAGCCCCAGTGGTCTCCAGCATGTCACCTCTGTATAATGCTGAGACGTCTGAAACTCACAATCACGCTGCTTGGTGTTGTTCCTAATCAAGACGAGAGACGTCGTTAATCTCATTATCACCCTGTCAACACTTTGTGTCATGAAGTTAACAGGCAGCTTGCTTCTGCTGAGTCAATCAGGAGAATACAGAGTACGGTGCAAGGAATTACTGTTCCCTTCCTGACCTGATTTCCAAATATACCCCCCCCCCACACACACACACATACATTTGACAAACTTTATCCTGGAGTAATATGGAGGGAAGAACATGTTTACTGAAACACAGAAACATCTGACAGCTAAAGTCTGACTAATCCATCATATTGAGATCTTTGACTTCAGGAGGTTACTGGAAACCCAAACTAGGGACTCCCCCAAAAGGAGGATCACCCCATTAGGGTACTTGTCCATCGTCAAACACACAGGGCAAGGTACTGCTTGAGTGTAAGGTTTCATGGAACATTGCCTGAAAATAAGTCACCATATACGTTCACTGAAAATCAGCACCCCAGAGCTGCATCTAAGGTTTTAAGGTCAAGCCGTACTCTGCTCTGAATGGTGAGGGGCAGGAACCTTGGAACGGTTGTCTACAGGTAGGTCGCTCTTCCTTTTGGAGAAGTTTCTGGTTTCGCAGACATAAGCTAATTTGCATTACATAAGGTTGAGATTGGAGTTAAAGGAGTTATCCTATGACCCCCCCCAATGCCCAGGCACCTCATATAGGTTATACTTACCCAGCTCCAAGGCACCGGCGTCGTTCCTGATCTCCACACGCCAACGCTGTATCTCCCCGCCGAGCATGATGCTGGGGGGTGGTTGTCCCAATCGTGGCCTGCTATTGGCTGACCCCCCTCCCTGCCAGATGTTTTGATCCGCGCAATGGGGAAATGCAGCGGAGGCCGTGTTGGGGAGCTGGGTAAGTATAATCTATATGAGGGCCTTGGGCATTGGGGGGGGGGGGTTCCACATAAGGGTTGGATAACCATTTCCAGCTACAAAAGCATATTCAGATGAGTCTAGGAAACTGAGATACAGGGAGCTGTTTGCAAGGCCTTGCACTTCAGAGTCGCTTTAGGTGTCACTATGTGTCTTCAAGTAAAGGGGAAGATTACAAACTCTTCAGTGCAAGCGCCCTGCACACAGAATCCTAGATCTCAGCTTCCAGGTTGACAATCCAGGTTAGGCTGTCATCATTGTGAATTACATATTTCTGCCCCATCAAACAAACAGAAAACTGGAATTAAAGTAGTGACAGATCCGTCACATGGCAGACATTAATGGCACCTGACAGACCCCTTTGAATAATAGTGGGGTTTCACAATGCAGTATGTTGTTTTTCCATAAAATATCATAGAATAGGTGATGGAGCGGAGGCTCCTGAGGAACCTTCCAACGCTTATGTGAACACTGCCTTATTATTTTATAATAATTCGTTTATCGGCGCCGTGGTATAAATAATTAAAAATAAAGTACCGTATATTTCCTGAAGCATTGCTGCAGATAATCACCATGCAGCAGGCTGACGAACCCCCTGATAATCTATTGCTATTGCTTTCCCATAGAGATTCAATGGTCCACCTTGCAATACATGATCCCACAGGGGCCACCAGAGCAAAAGCCACGCTCCTTGGTGGCTCCCAAAAAAGGGACTTTCAGAGACAGTTGATGAACAGGGCAGACAATCTTTTTGAGTCAGAACTTCTGCTTCCACTACATGGTCTCTTGTGCAGTATGGGTGGTGAGTCGGGTGATATTAGGACACCACCTGTGTAGAACCAGAGACAGTCCTATATGATCAGGGGCGGACTGGGCACATTATACCGCCCCAACAGAGCCAAATACCACAGTCCATCACAAAATACATCCCCAAAAACTTCCACTTGCTGGCAATTAGGAGGGCCCAGATGGCCCCCTGAGCATCGGCCCACCAGGAAATTTCCCTGTAAGGTCTATGGCCAATCCTCCCCTGTATATGAAGTTTTCTTCCTAGTGCTATGAGACATTGCTGGCTCCCAGAACCCCCCCCAATATGGGGGTGGTATGAGAATAGTCCAGCATCCTCTTCACACTTTCTATATTACCTCCTCCTGCTGAGCACAAATGAGAGAGCACTTTGTTAGGTATCTGACAGCTCAGGCTGGAGGTATCAGCGAGGTCCATAAATAACCTCTGATCACCTCCATTTTATAAAACTCATTTCCCAGGCAGCCAAAGACCACAAGAATCTCCTGCAAAATTTCCTTTCACGCTCTCTCCGGCGGAGCTGCTAGTGTCAGGCGCGACAGATTTATGTCCCATTCATTCACAGGAACAAAAACGCTGCCATGGTTGGTCATGGTGCAGGCAGTAGCAGTTAGTTCAGATGATAACAGTGGCAATACCTCTCTGATCCTTTCTGTTCTGCGCTATAATTATAATAAATGCCCATTGCTTGTGAGCGGAGAACAATGGCGCGCATTACGCAGTCTTGTAGCACCGATATGTACACAAAATTGCAGCCGCTATGCGTTCAGCATAACTCAAACTTTGCCTGCTGATAAATCAGGTCTTATTGTTTGACCAGTCGGCCAGCAATAAGTACACAGACGTCTCTCCTCTGTACATTGGAGACATATGGCGGGGAAACAATGGTAATTACGTCCACATCGAGAAAAGAAACATTAGCCACCTGAGTGCTAAAGGGAAGAGGGATGCAACATTTATTATGGAGGCAGGGGAGAAAGAGCTGCTTTTTATTTTTTTTAACAAAATGAGTGAACTAGTATTAGACTGCAGCAGTACTTACTCCCTGCCAGCAGAGGGCTCTCCAGCAAATGTCGAGAAATAAAGGAAAAAGCTACAATGTAATATGAACAGCTTTGTATAAAGTAGGAAATAATCATAATAATAGGAGTTTATGTAAATGTCTGATTCTCTCTCTCTCTATATATATATATATTTATATACATATATACACATACAATATATATATAATGGCTGCAAGATTAATTGAATTATTTTGATTAATTCGCTTTCTTGCAGCCAGACGATGTCCATGTTATTAAGTATCATAACATCGATTTTTTTTTCATCTGGACAGCCAAATCAGGGCAGCATGTGCTGGTCCCTGCCACCCTCACTATAAATCCAGGCACAGGCTGCAGAGAGCAGTCAGCGCTGCACTGATACAGCACTACAGATCACAGCGGGAGCCGGAAAAGGCTGTAGCCGGGATCCCGCTGTAATGGCCGGGGCTATAGAGAGCGGATGTAAGGGCCAAGGGGTAGAGACAGCACACTACACATGGCTGCTGACCAGGGCATCGCTATATCTACTGCACTGAGAGGGAGGACTGAAGGAGGGTATATAATGTATATAGAGGGAGGACTGAAGGAGGGTATATAATGTATATAGAGGGAGGACTGGAGGAGGGTATATAATGTATATAGAGGGAGGACTGGAGGAGGGTATATAATGTATATAGAGGGAGGACTGGAGGAGGGTATATAATGTATATAGAGGGAGGACTGGAGGAGGGTATATAATGTATATAGAGGGAGGACTGGAGGAGGGTATATAATGTATATAGAGGGAGGACTGAAGGAGGGTATATAATGTATATAGAGGGAGGACTGAAGGAGGGTATATAATGTATATAGAGGGAGGACTGTAGGAGGGGTATATAATGTATATAGAGGGAGGACTGAAGGAGGGTATATAATGTATATAGAGGGAGGACTGTAGGAGGGTATATAATGTATATAGAGGGAGGACTGAAGGAGGGTATATAATGTATATAGAGGGAGGACTGGAGGAGGGTATATAATGTATATAGAGGGAGGACTGGAGGAGGGTATATAATGTATATAGAGGGAGGACTGAAGGAGGGTATAAAATGTATATAGAGGGAGGACTGAAGGAGGGTATATAATGTATATAGAGGGAGGACTGGAGGAGGGTATATAATGTATATAGAGGGAGGACTGAAGGAGGGTATATAATGTATATAGAGGGAGGACTGAAGGAGGGTATATAATGTATATAGAGGGAGGACTGAAGGAGGGTATATAATGTATATAGAGGGAGGACTGGAGGAGGGTATATAATGTATATAGAGGGAGGACTGAAGGAGGGTATATAATGTATATAGAGGGAGGACTGGAGGAGGGTATATAATATATATAGAGGGAGGACTGAAGGAGGGTATATAATGTATATAGAGGGAGTAATGGAGGAGGGTATGTAATGTATAGATACTCTACAGGGCAGTATTACATCAACAGATTATCTTACCAATTTCTGTTCAATCAGAACAATAAGTTGCTGTTTATAACAAAAGATCTGTGTGTGTAACTGGTCATCTGACCAATGATTTGCCAGAAAATCAGTCAAATTAATTTGATTACTTTGCCTTTGAGATCCCTGACAATTCTGTTTTTTTAACAGAATCATCAAATGGATTTTCATAATAGCACTGTCAGCTGCCTCCTGATCCAGCCCGGTCATCCCGCTCCACTTTCCTGGTCCGCCCGCCGTCTTTTGACTCACTGCCACCTCCTTCTCATAAGCCCACCTTTATCCCACCTGCATTATCATATATGAGGAGCAGGAGCTCCTCAGTCTGCTCCCACCACATGCACTGACAGTCACGCAGTTAAAAAATTGCAGCAGGACAATGTAAAATAACTGATAAAAGAGAGATATGGCTTACAATAACAGGTACAGTAAAAAAATAATGCTGATCAGGAAGCAGAATACTGAATATCACACATTAAGGCTAATTTTAGTGTGTAAAATCCTAAAAGCAGTTCTCAATAATGATGTTCACTCATGAAATTATACAGAATTCGTCCTAAATAATCTGGATACTTACATTTTGCAGGTTGTAGCATTGGTGGAGTGTGAATGTGACACATTATCTGCAGGATTCAAAAAAAGAAACTCAACTTTAGATGTAAATGGTGCATAGGACACAATATACACAGTATCTATAGCTATTCAGTAAAAGGCCACAACCCACAGAAACCAGCACAAATCTACTGAAAGAAAATGTAAAAGATTTATATGCCAGAGAACCACAAGATGGGGGTCATGTCCTCTGTGAAAGTTTTACATGAAAGTTTGCAAAACCTTGAGTTTTCGACATTTCTGCATACATTTGACCTAAAAGTACATCAGATTTTCACACAAGTCATAAAAGTAGATAAAGATACTAAAATCAAACAAATGAGTCAAAATGTTAGACATGGTCACTTATTTATTGAGGAAAATGATCCAATATCACATGTCGTGTGAGTGGTATAAGTATGTGAACTTTTGCTTTCAGTATCTGGTGTGACCCTCTTGTTTCCAGTAATTGTAGATTAGTCCTGCACATCGGCTTGGAGGAATTTTAGCCCATTCCTCTGTACAAAACAGCTTTGCTCTGTTATGTTGGTGGGCTTCCTCCAATGAACTGATTGGTTCAGATCCTTCCATAACATTTCTGTTGGCTTACGGTCAGGACTTTGACTTGGTCATTGCAAAACTTTCACTTTCTTCTCTTTTCACCATTCTTTGGTAGAACGACTTGTGTGCTTAGGGTCGTTGTCTTGTTGCATGACCCACATTCTCTTGAGATTCAGCTCATGGACAGATGCCCTGACAATTTTTTTTAGAATTTTCTGGTATAATTCACAATTCATTGTTCCATCAGTTATGAGAAGCCATCCTGACCCAGATGCAGCAGAAGAGGTGCAAACCATGATACTACATCCATTCTAGAATTGGTTGGCAAAAGATAGGATGAGGTTTTTATGCTGGAATACAATGTTTTCCTTCCTCCAAACCTAGCACTTCTCCTTTAAACCAAAAAGTTCAAATCTGGTCTCATTGTGTCCACAAAACATTGTTACAATAGCCTTCTCGCTTGTCCAGTTGATCTTTAGCCAACTGCAGACGGGCAGCAATGTTCATTTCGGAGAGCAGCTTCTTGCAATGCTGCCATGCACACCATTACTGTTCAGAGTCCTCCTGAAGGTGAACTCATGAACATAAACATTAGCTAATGTGAGAAAGGCCTTTAATCACCTAGAGGTTACCTCTGGTTCCATTGTGATCTCATAGACTATTAGATGCCTTGCTCTAGGCATGATCTTTGTTGGTCACTATTGGGGAGGGTAATAATAGTGTTGAATTTCCCCCATTTGTACACAATCTGTCTGACTGTGGATTGGAGTCGGGACTCTTTAGTGATGGTTTTGTAACCTTTTCTAGCCTGATGAGCACCAACAACTCTTCTTCTGAGGTCCCCAGAAATCCCCTATGATTGTGCCATTATACACTTCCAAAAACAAGATAAGAGTTTAATAGCTCTCTGTTCCTTATATAAAACAGGTTGCCCACTCAAACCTGGTTAATTTTATTCACTTAAACTGATGTAGTGTAAGGTCAAATTTATGCAGAAATATATACAATTCTGAAGGGTTCACAAACTTTCAAGCTCCACTGTATTTTTAAGCTGTAAAATCATGTACAAAAGCAGACATATGCATACATTAGAGACTGTCCAATAAAAAAGGGACATCCGTTCTAAAATTGGTTTGCAAAAGTAAACTATCAACCATTCAGGGAAAGAAGGGCTGGTGTTGTTTACCCCCAATTATTTCTCATCAACTGAAGAAGATAGGGCCTATGGGACCATCTGCTGCCAACAATGAAGTGCCTATTCTGATGTGGACCCTGAAAGACAGGGTCCACATCAGGAAAACCACTAAACTGACTGTTGGCTCCAGCCCCATTAAACTGACCAAGGGGACTTGAGGAGGGCCTCACTCCCCCAACACACTTACTGACTCTGGGACTGTGTGCATTGTGGGGGTGAAGGGCACACACCTCCAGGGGGGCTGGCTCACCATACCCCATACTGTACTTGAGACAAACTCTTGTGAGTTTCTCAGCAGCATAGGCCAGGCACACAGCCATCATGGACTTCCATGATGTGCCAACCTGACAGCAGATGATCAAAACTCATTGGGGATCAAAAATTAGCCTAGCACATATGGGCTGAGACTCAGTGTTGGTCTTATTTCATTCAGAACAGCAGGTTGGTTCTGATGCACAACATCCTTTACTGCACATACCATGCACTGACCATGGCAGTGTGAACCATGCATCAGGGGCTCGTGCTCAGAGATAGATCTGTGAATTCAACAAGAGGTCCTTTAAAGAGTTTTCAAATGTTTTTGAAAAAAAAAATGCTTATTAAAGGAAGTCATGCTCATTTTACCAGTTCTCTCGTCATTCCACACACTGACAGGGGTGGGACACAAATGCAGGCAGTGATTGGTTGAGTGGTAATTTCCTCTGTGTCAAGAGAGATCAGAGTGGACCTCATCATAAATAAGGTGCACCTCCGTCAATCTGTGCACCTGGAATAGTTTTTAATCTTCTTTTATGCTACTTATAGGGTGTAAATGATATAAAATTTGCCAGAACCAAAGTCCTGACCCTACCACATGGGGATGGGGGACTCTGGTTCCCGACCCCATGTGGTCACATGGCCATTTAAAAAGTCCCAAAAAGGTGTCTTACGACCATTTTTATGACAAAAACAGGGGTAAAAATGTTCAGAAATGATCCCAATGTGTGAACATAACCTTATTGAGACAGATCCTTTGCACATCATTATAATTACATCATATTATACAAATGATTGTCTTTTTCTATGTGTTGGTAGATGACGAAAAACACCAAAAGTCAAGCCCCACACTGTCTGGTTTTATCAATAGGTAAAATGTTTGCAATTTGCATTTAGTTGTGCAAAATACCTCATAACCCTGGCCATTAAACTGTTAATCGGATATGATAAACAACTGGAGGCATCAAGGGCTGTCATGTCGTTGAATCCCGATCATCAGTCAAACCGCAGAACCTCTATCATCTTTTTTTTTTTCTTCTGCTCCAGGTCTACCAGGCCCTTTAGCTCAAACCTTGGAGAGCCAGCTGATAGACATCAGGTTCCTGGGTGTAAATGTTCCATCTGGCTGCCTTTTAGCACAGAGATCGAGTTAGTGTATGTAAAACCATTCATCTGCCTTTTAGCTATGAGACGATGATGGTAAAAGGATAAAAAAAAAAAAAAAAAGTAGTCTGGGAGACTGACTGCAAATCAGTGAGACCGTGAGGATCAGGGCGAGCTGACAGGTCGGTATTAATTGAATATAAACACAGACACAATGTTAGCTGAATGACAGATCCAGCTTACCCATTCATTCACTCATCTTGTCTAAGCATCCAGCAGTCTGCACATAATGGACACTTGCTTTAAACATTCATAGCTAATGAGAAATAATACTTTTCCTGGCAGACGATAACCATCCAGGGGAGCAGAAGAGCTCGAGGAAGGGTTTGTCCTACTCAATACTGGTCTCGCCTGGTGATGGGCGACTATTATACTCCACAATGCACTATCCCTGACACTGAGCTTCCACCTACTTCCAGGAATTACTAAGAAAGTGTATCAATAACCTGAGAATCTCCTGTATATAATTATATATCTACAGCTATATACATCTTCTTGTATATAGTGATATGGACCATGCTGGTATAACCTGGGTATCTCCTGTATATAATTATATATGTACAGCTGGTATAAGTTATACATCTTCTTGTATATAGTGATATGGAGCATGCTGGTATAACCTGGGTATCTCCTGTATATAATTATATATGTACAGCTGGTATAAGTTATACATCTTCTTGTATATAGTGATATAGACCATGCTGGTATAACCTGGGTATCTCCTGTATATAATTATATATGTACAGCTGGTATAAAGTTATTACATCTTCTTGTATATAGTGATATGGAGCATGCTGGTATAACCTGGGTATCTCCTGTATATAATTATATATGTACAGCTGGTATAAGTTATACATCTTCTTGTATATAGTGATATGGAGCATGCTGGTATAACCTGGGTATCTCCTGTATATAATTATATATGTACAGCTGGTATAAGTTATACATCTTCTGTATATAGTGATATGGAGCATGCTGGTATAACCTGGGTATCTCCTGTATATAATTATATATGTACAGCTGGTATAAGTTATAATCTTCTTGTATATAGTATATGGAGCATGCTGGGTATAACCTGGGTATCTCCTGTATATAATTATATATGTACAGCTGGTATAAGTTATACATCTCCTTGTATATAGTGATATGGACCATGCTGGTATAACCTGGGTATCTCCTGTATATAATTATATATGTACAGCAGGTATAAGTTATACATCTTCTTGTATATAGCGATATGGAGCATGCTGGTATAACCTGGGTATCTCCTGTATATAATTATATATGTACAGCTGGTATAAGTTATACATCTTCTTGTATATAGTGATATGGAGCATGCTGGTATAACCTGGGTATCTCCTGTATATAATTATATATGTACAGCTGGTATAAGTTATACATCTTCTTGTATATAGTGATATGGAGCATGCTGGTATAACCTGGGTATCTCCTGTATATAATTATATATGTACAGCTGGTATAAGTTATACATCTTCTTGTATATAGTGATATGGAGCATGCTGGTATAACCTGGGTATCTCCTGTATATAATTATATATGTACAGCTGGTATAAGTTATACATCTTCTTGTATATAGTGATATGGAGCATGCTGGTATAACCTGGGTATCTCCTGTATATAATTTATATATGTACAGCTGGTATAAGTTATACATCTTCTTGTATATAGTGATATGGAGCATGCTGGTATAACCTGGGTATCTCCTGTATATAATTATATATGTACAGCTGGTATAAGTTATACATCTTCTTGTATATAGTGATATGGACCATGCTGGTATAAACCTGGGTATCTCCTGTATATAATTATATATGTACAGCTGGTATAAGTTATACATCTTCTTGTATATAGTGATATGGAGCATGCTGGTATAACCTGGGTATCTCCTGTATATAATTATATATGTACAGCTGGTATAAGTTATACATCTTCTGTATATAGTGATATGGAGCATGCTGGTATAACCTGGGTATCTCCTGTATATAATTATATATGTACAGCTGGTATAAGTTATACATCTTCTTGTATATAGTGATATGGAGCATGCTGGTATAACCTGGGTATCTCCTGTATATAATTATATATGTACAGCTGGTATAAGTTATACATCTTCTTGTATATAGTGATATGGAGCATGCTGGTATAACCTGGGTATCTCCTTATATAATTATATATGTACAGCTGGTATAAGTTATACATCTTCTTGTATATAGTGATATGGAGCATGCTGGTATAACCTGGGTATCTCCTGTATATAATTATATATGTACAGCTGTATAAGTTATACATCTTCTTGTATATAGTGATATGGACCATGCTGGTATAACCTGGGTATCTCCTTATATAATTATATATGTACAGCTGGTATAAGTTATACATCTTCTTGTATATAGTGATATGGAGCATGCTGGTATAACCTGGGTATCTCCTGTATATGATTATATATGTACAGCTGGTATAAGTTATACATCTTCTTGTATATAGTGATATGGAGCATGCTGGTATAACCTGGGTATCTCCTGTATATAATTATATATGTACAGCTGGTATAAGTTATACATCTTCTTGTATATAGTGATATGGAGCATGCTGGTATAACCTGGGTATCTCCTGTATATAATTATATATGTACAGCTGGTATAAGTTATACATCTTCTTGTATATAGTGATATGGAGCATGCTGGTATAACCTGGGTATCTCCTGTATATATTATATATGTACACTGGTATAAGTTATACATCTTCTTGTATATAGTGATATGGAGCATGCTGGTATAACCTGGGTATCTCCTGTATATAATTATATATGTACAGCTGGTATAAGTTATACATCTTCTTGTATATAGTGATATGGAGCATGCTGGTATAACCTGGGTATCTCCTGTATATAATTATATATGTACAGCTGGTATAAGTTATACATCTTCTTGTATATAGTGATATGGAGCATGCCTGGTATAACCTGGGTATCTCCTGTATATAATATATATGTACAGCTGGTATAAGTTATACATCTTCTTGTATATAGTGATATGGACCATGCTGGTATAACTGGGTATCTCCTGTATATAATTATATATGTACAGCTGGTATAAGTTATACATCTTCTTGTATATAGTGATATGGACATGCTGGTATAACCTGGGTATCTCCTGTATATAATTATATATGTACAGCTGGTATAAGTTATACATCTTCTTGTATATAGTGATATGGAGCATGCTGGTAGAACCTGGGTATCTCCTGTATATAATTATATATGTACAGCTGGTATAAGTTATACATCTTCTTGTATATAACGATATGGAGCATGCTGGTATAACCTGGGTATCTCCTGTATATAATTATATATGTACAGCTGGTATAAGTTATATATCTTCTTGTATATAGTGATATTGACCATGCTGGTATAACCTGGGTATCTCCTGTATATAGTTATATATGTACAGCTGGTATAAGTTATACATCTTCTTGTATATAGTGATATGGAGCATGCTGGTATAACCTAGGTATCTCCTGTATATAATTATATATTGAACAGTAGGTATAGGTTAGCTATGAAGTTCTCATGTATCCATATGAATCCTTCTGAGGTTGCCACATCCTTTATCTCACCAATCTCTTCTATTATGAAGCATTTCAATGTTAATGATTCCGCTCACCTCCACTCAGCAATGACCCTTCTCCTTTTAAAATGTTATCAACGCGGTGTCCTCTGATATCGCACAAATACGGCAAAGTGAGGATTAACAGAGAGGCAAACTGCCCATAAATTGGACATTTTCATATTATCAAAGAAAGTGAGTACGGATTGCTAATTTATAGCTTAAAAATCAATTACATTACAAGAGCAGGATATTTCCCGGGCATAATGGATTAGAAATTAGGTTGCAAATAAAAGTACGTGGACCTGTCCTCACCGGCGGGGAACTTGAAGGGCAAGAAAATACGAGATTGGCAGGAAGAGACGGAGACACGGCAACTTCTAAACTTTCTCCGTGCCAGGATTAGTCTGGATTTTTTTTTTTTTTTGCACCGAGGCGAAGAAGTGAAATGACAGCGTTTTGATACAGCTGTAAGAGAATGAACTTTAATACATTCAAAATAGCAAAGAGAATTTATAATGGAGATAAAACCCAGAATTATGCTTATCATTCTTCTCAGCAGAAGGGTACACCAGAGACACATGTGACTGCATATCTATCAGAATCTTGTGTACAATTTTTTAAAGTTTTCATTAAAACATTATAGCACGGTAGTATCTCAAAGCAACATAAGATTTTATATACCAAACGGGGCGGCAGACCTTGAATTACCCGATTTCCTACTTATGGGATGTGGACGAGAATTTTTAAAGAGGCTTTTGGTATGCAGAAATTTGCTGAGTGATTTTTTTTTCTTCCGTTTGCATTTCCAATGTAACACAAATAGCCCGTACCATCAGTGCAAGGTTCAGCAACCCATTATAATGCTCCATAAACCACTTGTGAATCCATCCCAGTAATAAAATCAGAATACATTCCCATGGTTGATGTCGCAAGTGCCGGTGTTTATGGTAATCGGTCGTATTAGGATATGAGAATTTTTTTTTTGTGTGTGCGCATTTTTTTGTTTGCATCTCACTAACCTAGAAAACTTTGAGATGACTATGGTAGTTTGTAACTTACACCCAAGAACAATTATTCCACTTATGTTTAACCTTTTCAC
The DNA here is from genome assembly GCA_900303285.1 of Rhinella marina. NCBI lineage: Eukaryota > Metazoa > Chordata > Amphibia > Anura > Bufonidae > Rhinella > Rhinella marina. The sequence continues at coordinate 709,667 of ONZH01016644.1, forward strand.
TACAATATCCTACAGCCTTCCCTGTACCATGATGTTAAGCAGCTGACATGGAGATTAATTTAAAGGGGTTCTCCCATGACTAATGTAAAAAATGAAAATCAGACATCATGCAGTACATGACACCTTCTTTCTAACAAAGCTAGAACCAGCACTGTACTTCACATGGATCCAGAGATCTCCTCAATCATTGCTCTGCTAGATTTATATCAAGCTGACAGCTCAAGGGTAGTGTGTTTTCTGCTGCAGCTAAGGGGGCGTGTCCATGTTCTGCCTATCACAGCTCAGGAGGCGTGTCTTGGCTCTCCCTATCACAGCTCAGGAGGAAGTTGAAGGATGAAACTGAGAATGTTTGGCCTTCTCAGCAAGTAGGTCAAAGGAATAAGAAAAAAAAAACTATCAGCAGATGGCGCTATATAGATACATTGTATTGAATAACTCAGTGGCTAGGCTACATTTTTAATTACATGCAATTACAAAAGTATTCAGATCCAGCTGCTGGTTTGAAAACTGAAGAATATTTTGCGTGGGACATTCCCTTTAAAGGAGAAATCTACCACATCTCAAATACCACGGGGGTCAAGCCATTTAGTTCAGACCTTCACTGACTAGCTGAACTTAAAGGGAACCTGTCATCTCCGAAACACCCCCTGAACTAGAGTAAGTGTTGTATAGTGTAAGTGATGCTGAATCCGAATATGTAAGTTTTATCTTCATACTCACTTCCATTCTGACGCTGTGCTCCCACAAACCTGCAGTAAAATGCACTCACTGGACTCCAATGCTCACTCATATAATGGAGAGGACTCAAAGAAGAGTCCTCTCAATGCATTTTACTGCTGGTTTGTGGGAGCACAGCGTCGGAATGGAAGTGAGTATGAAGATAAAACTTACATATTCTGATTCAGCATCACTTACACTATACACCGCTTACTCTAGTTCAGGGGGTGTTTCGGAGATGACAGTTCCCTTTAAAGAGAGTCTGTAAGCAGTTCTGACCCTTCAAAACTGCTGACTGCACTACAAACAGAGTTGGACTCCCAGTGGGTCATCTAAACCCCCTACATCATGGCCGTCCAGGCACGTAACAATCTGGCACCCCCAGCATTAACACTGGCAGCGCCAGGTACTTATACCTGGCCGTCGGCTACAGGTTCCCCTCCTGATTTCAACTGTATCGATGTCCTCAGGGGCACAAGAGCATATGGTTCAATGCCCTGCCGTGCACCCACATAGGCCTAAGGTCTACTCTAGTAGACATGAGGCAGTAAGTTGGCACAAGTGCATAGGCCAGGGGTGGCCAACCTTACAGACACAAAGAGCCAGGAAAAAAACATATGACTACCAGGAGCCACAAGCTATACATTGGCACACGAGTCACTGTATTGTTCGCCCTATAAGATGCACCTAGGTTTTAGTGGAGAAAAATAAGAAAAAAAAATAATTTTCATCTGATCTGATTTTATTTTTCATTAGCAGAGAAAAAAAGAAAATAAATATTTTTCATCAGACCTCAGATCAGTCTCCTAAATCAGACCCCCAATCCTCATCTGACCTAAAATATGATCCACAACACAAATCAGACTCCTTGTGTCAGACCCACAGTGCTCAGATCTCCCCTAATTGGTCAGATCTCTTCCAATGCTCAGATCATACCCCCCATGCTCAGATCAGACTCCCTCCATGCTCACACCAGACTCCTTATGCTCAGATCTGACCCCCATTCTCAGATAAGACCCCTATGCTCAGATCAGACCCCCCCATGCTCAGATCTGCCCCCCCCCCCATGCTAACACCAGACTGCTCATGCTCACACAAGATTCCCCCTCACTCAGATCTGATCCTCATGTTAAGATCTAACCTCCCCCCAATATTCACAATATTCACAACCCCCATGCTCAGATTAGACCCCCAATGCTCAGATCAGACCCCCAATGCTCACATCAGAACGTCCCCCATGCTCAGATCAGGCCCCCACCACATGCTCAGATCAAATCCCTCATGCTGAGTTAAGAACCTCCCATGCCTAGATCAGACCTCCATGCTCAGTTCTATAATTTAGAAAAATCTCCTACCTCCCCTGATTGGGAACCCGCTACTCTGCAGATCTGACATGCTCTCTAATGTGACACGCTCTCTAATCTGATGCGCACAACACCAGGTGATAGCACATGTCTCCACATACCACGTTCTGACACTGTGCGCATCAAGATGTAGTGAAGAGTGAGCTGGAGCTGCAGAATAGTAACGGTGCTCGATCAGGAAAGGAGATCTGAGCATGAGGTGGAGAGTGAGCCGGCCTGACTGCTTCCCGGCTCCACCAAAAGAGCCACAATTGAAGAGGCAAAGAGCCGCATGCGGCTCAAGAGCCACAGGTTGGCCACACCTTGGTATAGGCGATGGAGTGAGCAAAGGAAAACCTACCTTGAGTGAAGGTCATGCAGGTTGATTGACTGAGAAAAATCATATTTCAATCTCCTGTTGCCAGGGGCGGACTGGGAAATAATAATAAAAGTGGCCCCGCTTTGTAGTTAGGTCCAAATTGATGGAAGACAGGGCCAACAATACCATATTGTGGCACATTATACCACCCCAGAAGAGCCAAGTACCACAGACCATCACAATATACTGCAAGCAGCACAAAATACATCCCCCAAAAACTTCCACTGGCCGGCCATGAGGAGGGCTCAGATGGCCCCCTGGTGCATCAGCCCACAGGGAAATTTTCCTGTAAGGTCCATGGCCAATCCGCCCCTGCCTCTTGCTTTGCTTGCAAGTCCCAAGGAGGTCCCTTCATGTGCCCTGGGCTTTCAACAATGAATGTTCTCAACTTCCCCCCGCTTTGAGTGTCATGCAATCAGAAGACTGCTAGAGCTGTCACTCCAGGACACTGCACATAAGGGGACTACCACCTGGGCACCTGAGATTGTGGTTCTGAGAAGGAGGAGACCTAAAGATTTTGAAAGAATGGACACTTGACCAAGACACGTGAGGTCTATGACAGATAAGACTGATCCTGGGCTCGCTCTTCCATGAATGCACTTCTACCTAGGTAAAGGAGCCTCTTTAGATACCTATTTTTTCTTTGCTTTGTATAAAGGACACGCTCCCCAAATAACAACCCAGTGACTTATGCCCTTTAACAAAAGATTGGTTTTATATGCTATACAGCAGGTATATCTTAAAAACAAGAGGTACTTTAGGGGGCAGAACATTTTGAAAATTTGCTACTGGGCCTGGAAAATACAGACACCCGACATTGACTAAATCATCTTGGACTTTTATTCTTCGGCTTGTATACCAGTCATATTTCATGTGCAGGTTTGCTGTTCTTAGATCTTGCTCATTATACGAATATTAAACCAAAGGGTTAAGGCAAAGCCGTGTGCGGTGTTAGACAACGTATGTGGCAGGATGGATGTTGTTCCCTTGGCTGTCACGGATAATCAGTATGTAACCTTTATGCCTTCATATTTTATCAAGAGAAATTCCCAGGCCTGCTCTCAAGATGCTGGATCCCTGCTGAGCTTGTCTTACGGATATGTGTCTTTGTATGGATCTATTTTACATGGAGAATAACAGAGAATTGCTGCTATATTCATAATCTCTGGGGTTGTGACTGTCGGCTCTCTATCTTATCACAAACCGCTGCAGCTCTGCTGGTGAGCTCTGGGGGGCAGTATTTCTAAGCAGAGGTAGATTCACGGCATTTATTTTATATTTTTGTAGTGCTGCGCAGAAAATGTATTTATTCCCATTGATCAATGTCCCAGTGGAGCTTACAATTAATTTCCTCAATACAGAGGTTAAAGGGGTTCTCCGAGAATTAAGAAAATAAAATTACTGAAAATACTTAAATATTACTTTATCATAAATATAATATAAATATATAATGGCTTGTTTTGTCTGGGGAGCAATCATTAGGGGAAATAAAATGGCCGCCGTCCTATTAGTACACACAAAACCTGTCCTAATCACATAGCAGGACAAGTTACTTCACAACACTGAGGTAAAGAGCTGCCTCATCCTCCTCTCTGCTCTGCTCATCAGGGGTGATGATCCTGAATACAGATGATCTTTAGCTGAATCTCTGTAGGAATGGAGTTTATGAGGAGACAAAGTACAGAGAGGATGGACAGGACAGACTGTGGTAATGGAGACTGTATACAAGAGCTGCTGCCCATCAGCTATATCCTCACCCTCCTCTCTGTCCTTCATGTCTCCTCATGAACTCCATTCCTACAGAGATTCAGCTAAAGATCAGCTGTATTCAGGATCATAATCCCTGACCAGCAAAGCAGAGAGGAGGATGAGGCAGCTCTTTACCTCAGTGTTGTGAAGTAACTTGTCCTCCTGTGTGATTAGGACTAATAGGACGGCGCCATTTTATTTCTCCTAATGATTGCTCCCTAGACTAAACGAGCCATTCTAAATAATGAAGCAAGCAATAATGAGACAAGTTGGAACTTATAACAATGTAACCCAGGGGGTGCATTCCTAAGGTCCTGATTATTACAGGTGTAAACACACAAATCAAGGAAAATGGTGCACTACAATGGTAAATGCAATTGATAATATATGGCTAAACCCTCACGCTGATGTTAAAATAAGACTTTATATTCTTATATCAAGAACATACCGGAGCCCGAGCACCCCGTTAAGGTATCACAAAGTGACACGGGACCTAACGCTAACCTACCTATGCCGTATGGGCAATAACGGAGGAGCATATAGGCCGTCACACAGCAAACAGCTCCTAGTTACCTCCAGCGTGAAATCACACATGCAATGGGAGGGGGGCGGAGACTGTGAGTCCCACCTACCAATGAGTCATGTGACTCAGGCTGCACAGGTGCACCAGAATGTTACCATAAGATGTAAGTCAAGGCACATTCAGACCTGGAGTTGCCACACCTCCAGGTGTAAATGTACAAACACAATCATGGAAAAAAGTAGTCTTAAATGGCAGAAAAATGCTCAAAATCCCATATATTGTTGCGCATATCCAATCGGGGAGAGCAAATTCTGCATGTGATCCGTTGCTAACAGAAATCCCAAGCAAAAATGCATACAATAGAGGATGCCTGCAGCGGACCACATGTACCACAAAAACATACTACAAAAGATAGCCAAATGTGCAGATGTGACAAACTCATGCCTGCGCCGTACCAGAGGACTGCAGTGAAGCAAGAGTGTGGAGCGGTGCAGGTGTGAGATCTGAGAGGCAGAGGAGAAGGTAATAATAGGATACGAGGGCGGGCCAGAGGGGTGAAAAAGGTGTGTTTTTCTGGGCACATCACGTAGGGGCCTGGGCTCTTGCTGCAGTAACACCGCCCTTGGGAACTTGCTGCATCTCATTATCATAAGTTAAAAAAATTTTTTTGGGGAAGGTCTCGGTGAGAGACAGCACTAATAAAAGGTACTTTTGGAATGTGGCCAAAGCAGAATATAACCTGATCTGAGCGGTCTAAAACGCTGAGATCAGGTGACAGACTCCCTTGAAATACAGACGTCACATAGGTGTCATCCACATTTAGCGGATTCGCATTTTGCGGCTCTCAAAACACGGTCTTGTGAATGCACCTTAATTGTGATTTTGCTCTGCATTTTTCTAAAGGTAGCCAGACACTTTAGATGTATGTCAGACAAATCTGCCAAATTTAGGAAGGAATGGCTGACCCTCTAAAATGTGCGAGGGCCTTCCAAATCTCCCTGCAAATGTTGGAGAAGGTAAAGATCAGGCATGTTGAGTTTCAACTGCCCCATCCTTTTTGTTCTCAGGAATATAAGCGGCTGCCAGACTCCCTGGTGGCAGCTCCCTTCCAGTCTTCCTGCTGAGAGCAAATGCTTGTTCTGCAGAACCAAGGAGCCATGTGTGTATGGCTGTCAGCTATCGTATGTGTATGGACAGCCTTGGTATCATTAGTAAATCAGATTTTTTTTTAAATTAATTTAATGAATATATATCATATGTGTAGACAGAAACAGCAAACATTATCCACCCGGGCTTAACTTGTTTCTTTTTCTTTTTTTTCTCTACAGACAAGCAAAGTCCATGTGTATCCAAGTCCATTCTTGACGGAAGTAAGATTTATATAAACATATATTCTAGGAAATTCTTACAAATATAATAGCCCTTAATCATGGAGCATAAACCACCTCGGTGACCTCAGGAAACTAAGCTGTGAAGCAATGCCCAGCTTTATGACCAAAATCGCTTACAAATTTCTAATGGTAATAATAAAAAAACACATGGTGACAATTATATTGACCTCATATCAAAAAAGCTAAAAGAAGTTGTATTACTCCGAATGATGTTGTTCTACAGCTAATCAGATCTATTCCCAGCGGCGTGTGACAAATGGACCCGGCTGGGTCTATAGATCACAGTAAATAAGTGTGCCGGACCATGTGAGGGAATAAGGGACATTTTACCCCCCGTGGGAGACGTGGCTGACCATTAACAGACACGGGGGCCACCGGCGAGTCATTCATAGCTACACAACATGTAATATTAACAGAAAGAGACCAGATGGGCTTATTCCAACTGTAATCTTCCAGCAAGTAATGTGTTATATTATCCATTAATCCAAAGCCTATTTTGATGCCGTTCACCGGGTGACATATCAGCTGACATGACGTGACCCCTACGGTCTTTAAGCAAGGAGCAGTAAAAGGATCCTGATAGCGGCGGCTACGCTGCGAGTAGATAAAGCAGTCTTCTAAAGCCAGTGCCATGTAATTCCACTTAAATGCAGTCAAGTCCTATTGAAGCGGGAGCAGATCTATAAGCCATCCTCGGGCTGATTTCCTCTCCGCTGCTGAGCTGACAGCCGCCTGTGCTTTTCCTTGGGAACTGAAGGATTTCTCAAGGCTGCAACGGATATCTGTCAGAGCTGAACCTGATTAATCCCAGCAATCTGCACCCCCCCACCTAAAACAAAATCTTTTGAGGGCCCCAATTTGTATCACGTAGCACATGTTTCTTTTATATTCCGATTTGGCAGTAGAATATAAAGTCATCTGTGAGCACACGTCTAGGAAGCCATGCCTATAATTAATAAAAACTGACATGCAGATGAACATACCTAGATGCTGTATATGTGAGGGGTGCACCACCAATAAGGCCAGGTGAGGCAGTACCAGGTAGAGACAAGAAGGGGGCAGCGGAAAGGCCATGGGCGTATATATATATATATATATATATATATATAGTCCCCAGTAAATTTCCTTACAAAGTGACTAGTCCTATGTCTTCACCTCAAGGGGGATGAGGCGCCTGAGCAATATTGGTCACTAACTTGTCTATTTCCTAGTGTGAAGGTGTTTTTGGAGTTGCTGCTTTTCTGTGTACCGGACCCCGCTTTTGGATTTAACAGATTTTGCTTGTTTGCCGCCTCTGACCTTGGACTTTGTTTATGACTTTGCTTGATCGCTGCCTGCCCTGACTTCGGACTTCCTGACCACATCCTTTCCCTCGGTGCTTGCACAGGTATCTCTGACCCCATGGTCAGCTGCCACTGACTCTGGGACTGCTCTGGAGTGGCACCAAGCCCAAGCCTGTCCTCAACATCAGAGGCTCTAGTGAAGGCCAGGTAGTTGCTTAGTCTCGCCCCCTCCAGGGTATAGCCAGTCAGTGGCGCCGTGGGTCCACACCCGCTTGCATAATACAAAAGATCCACCATTCATACCAGGTGCTGGTCTAAGCTCATCTCCACCTCCTCCCTGTACAATGGCCTCAGCAAAGCTCAAAGAGCATGCCCACAGCACTCTCTTATACTTATAAGATGGCTGCCTCACATCTGGTGGGATTAGAGGCGGGGCTTGTTAAGAGCTCATTTGCATCCCTTTCTTCCCACAGCACTCTCTTATACTTATAAGATGGCTGCCTCACATCTGGTGGGATTAGAGGCAGAGCTTGTTAAGAGCTGATTTGCATCCCTTTCTTCCCACAACACTCTCTTAATGCTAGCAGACAAGATGGCCGCCTCATCATAATCATGTACCAATAATAGAATTAAAATACCTAGTAACATATTCAATATACAATAAGTATTGGGTTTTAATTTTCATTAATAGTTAACTTTTATAAATTATAGGTGATACTCCCTTTAAAAGGAGACTTTGAAATAATTCTAATACATGACCAAAATAAAATCTCCTCCTCTTGTCTATTTAATAGCAATGTCAAATTATCGAGCAATAAAAAAAGTCATTAATGAGGCAGAATTTCAGCTTTTCATGACTTATAAAAAGCTCCTCGTCAAAGGTTCACTACTCGATCTGCTTGTGAATTCCAGACTGACCTTGGGAGAAAAAAAAAAAGTCACATTTCTCCCTAGCGCCTCAGTTTATCCAACTGTAAATTGAGTCATATTAGCAGTTGGTAGATGTCACAGCCAGGCAACATATTGTGTAATTTTCTCTGCAGATCATTGCCAGCCAGATAAAGGCTCTCTTATTACAAGCATATTAGCGGAGGTTAGGAGAACTTGAGGTGGACCACAGTACAACGGCAACAGATGTGTCCATATAAAGGGCCATATTTCCATGAAGGAAAGCTGTTGTATCGCTGGTCAGATATAAGTCAATTTACTGTGAATTATGTGCTTGGGTTCAAATAGCTGTATGCATAAAAAGGACAGTGAGGAACACCACGGACCTAAGAAGGAAATGTCTACCCCCTATGCGAAGTTTAATTTCAGGAGCCTGGGAATTTCCGCGAAGACGCCTACTCATATGGAACGTATGCTTTATAAGATGAGTGCATTGTTCCAGCTCACTCACAGGCTCGCCAGTCCTTACCATACAATCTATTCAACTATTATTCTCCTATGTTCACCAAAGGTGATTGTGGTGAATCTATATCCCCCATGCATCCTAAAGGCTGGCCAATCTCAAGAAAAACGGGGTAGCTGCAGTACGTCAAAGTCACGGAGGCTGGAAAGTGTCTTGATCTGCATGATAATTTGAGGTGAACGTAGGCTGTGATAAATATATGAAGTGCATACAGCACAATTTCCAACATGCTGGACTTGACTTTTCTTTTTTAGGAAAACTTTTTTGCCTTCATGTGTTGCAATCTTAGGCAGATTGTGGTGTATGTTGTGGTCTGGAACTATACCAGCTTCACCATGGTCTAAAAAGCAGTGTAAAATTCTGTTAGTGTGAAGCCCTGTGGCACGTTCTGTTGCAAACAGGCATCTTATGGCACATTGAGGACCACTATTCTGGGGGGGGGTGTTGCAAATTATGGCACACACCATATTTGCACAATAATTTCCAACTTTTCACTTCTTTCAACACTTTTAAAAAGTGGCAAAAAAGTGTATCAGAGGGTGTAACGGGAGGGATGGGAGAACGGCCTCCTAAGGCCCAACTGATTCAGAAATTGGCATAAATGATACTTCAATTCTCTATGCCCGATCATAGCAGGTGTAGATTTGAAGGTCTGGTGCAATGGACTGCCTGAAAATGTGCCAAATTTATTAAGGGGCCTGTGCTTCAATAAATGTGGTGCATCCTGCTCTGACGTACTTTATAGTAAGACTGACGTTTGCAATACTAGTCTTAGTATATGTGCCTCATTGTGCCGTACTGTGTCAAACTTTTCCCTCCAAACAAGAATACTCCAACTAGCATCTGCCTGTGTACCTGATTTGTTATACCTGATGAAGGCGGCATTAGTACCTCCGAAACGCGTTGTCTTTTATCTGTACAGTTTATTTTACCGACAATAAAGAAGATTCCACTACTACATGTACAACTGGTACCGGATTCTTTGTGCCCGTCTTAGGAACATTTGCCTTTCTACGATGTTTCCTTGAGGGATTGGGCACTCTCTTCATCAAGGATCTACTTCTATCGAAGCATATCCGGCCTCTGGTTGGTGAATTTTCTACAAGCCTACTCTAGGGTTGTGCCTATTTCTAACATAACCCCATAAGTTGAGCCTCCGATCTTTGGACGTAGTACTCTATTTTGCACTCTCTTTTGTGTTCAGTTTTCCCTGAAAACGTCCACAACTCTTACATTTAGAACTGGCAGAGGATCCACCGAAGCCGGCGCCTCTTCATAACTTCGGCGGAACCACCGCCAGATTAGTGCGTCCAGGCTCAGACTGGCCCACAGGGGAACAGGTGAATCCCCCGGTGGGCCCCTGAGCTAGGTAGGCCTCTAGTCCCCCACCTCCTGCACAAGTGACACATGGCACAGTAGACTGACCTATAAATAGGCTGCCTAAGATGCTATGCAGTACATTGCCTATGTCCATATAAAAGACTGGATAGTGTGGGCAGGTAGCATATGCATGTGGGCCCCCAGAGTGAGCTTTACAGTGGGCCCGCAGAGGGAATTTTACTGGTGGGCCCTAGACACCCCAGTCTGACCCTGAGTGCGTCTAAAACCCTGGTCTTAATAAATGTGCCCCTATATATTTATTCACTAGGGGGCAACACTGAGCACAGGGAAAAGCGCTTCCATGTGACAGGAGTGAAATTCACACTGGTAAATATTTCCTGACCATAAAACTACAGAATATTTGATTTTCCACTCACATCAGCCGTAAACTGAATGGGTTTGGCTTTATTTTAAACAACGTATATGAAATATGAGATACTTTTTGGATGTAAAAAGAGGGGCAGATTGCCACCCACTCGCCCCAGCCCTTCTGTCGAGTGTGTATTTAATTACGACCGTCCTAATAGAAGGCAGCTGAAGATGAAATGGCCGTGCCTCTCAGCACCCCCCCCATTGGAGGGCTCTATGGTTATTAAAATGTTCATTGTTCATATTAGGAATGGAGCAGGTCACGCATCCATAATTATCACTGACAATATTTAACATCAGACAAAACCCACAAGTGAAGCAATATTACGTCTCTCAATCTCATTTATCTTTATCGCTTATGGCCCCTCTGTGGTCAACACACTGTGAGCTTGGTGGACATTTAATTATGAACACATCAAAAATGCGGCTGACAAGGCAGAAGCTGGGAGCCGGGGCTCCTGGGATGAGGGCTGGGTATGGAAAATGGTCGGAAATACTGGGCTTTTTTTTTTTTTTTTTAGTCTTACATTTTCAAAGATACATCTGTGGAATTTGCTGCGCTCGCTGATATACAACATGCTAACATAATAACCAAAAATGTTATTTTACTGTATAATTAGACATATCAGACTCCTGCTGAGAACCAATGGCCAAGGAAAGGAGTCATGTCCACTACAACCAATGATCTATGGCACCAAATTCTAGACCGGGGAAATGTGTGAAAATTCGATACGGCGCTGATTTCCTATTTTCTTCTCATCCTCTAGTATATGAGTGAAATATGGCTTTGTAAACCCGTCCAGCTGAGCATATTTTCATAGATTTGCTCATTGTTCACATGTTCAGGATTATACATGGATCCCATGCCAAAGTCTACACAGAATCCGCAAACATTACATGACATGCATATGAATGGGGCCTTCCGCAACCGTGTTCATAAGTGTCTACGCCGCGGAGTAAAGGTCGGAGAGAATAATTAGCATGATGCTTACTCCTGTAAGTTCTGCGTGGAAAAGCTAGTGGATTGGATCAAACTGCACATCCACGACAGAAATCCTAATTCCGGCCATGGATTTTGGTCATAGATCCTGTAGTAAGAACATGCGCGTACGACTCTTCATTATAATCTAAGGCTAGGGGCGGACTGGGAACTTAAAGTGGCCCTGAAAAAATACTTAAAAGTGGCCCCATGTTGTAGGAGAGGTTCCAAATGGGCAGAAGGCATGGCAACACAACAGGCAGCATCAGCAATATCATAGCGCTAAATACCATCCCATCAGAACCATATACCACAGAGCAGCAGAATATACAGGAAAAATTGTCCCTCTGTGGTGGCCATCAATAGCTGCCATTTTCTGTCCATCTTCTCCAGTTGTCTCTGATTAAGATATGGAGCAGGGACTTAGGAGGTGAGGTGTGGCCACAGCAAACAAATTCAGGAGGGCACGTGCGGTTGCAGGCTGGGAACACGAGTACCTGACTCTCACAACGGTAAAACTGAGAGCTCATTAGTACCCGACCAACAGCAAGGGAGGGCTCTGGGCATCGCCCACCGGGAAATTTACTTGTAAGGTCTATGGCCAATCCGCCCCTGTCTAGGGCCCATTCACAAGACCGTATTTTTGGTCCGTATTCAATCCGCATTTTTTGCCGACTGCACACAGATCCATTAATTTCTATGGGTCCACAAAAAAAAAAAAAACAATAGCCCTGTATGTCCATTCCGCAGTCCCGTGAAAAAAATGCCCTTTTCTTGTCTGTTTTGCTGATAATAATAGGCATTGTTAAAGTGGGTCTGCAAAAAAAAAAAGCAAAACCATGTGACACCGATGTCTGCAGACCAGCAAAATACATATGGTCGTGTGAATGCACGACCCCTAAGGGTCCTTTTACACATATAGATGATCGAGCGTTTATATAAATGCTCATCCCGGGTAATTTGCCTGATAATCATTCAGGGAAGCGATGAAAACAGTTGAGTGAGCATGCAAGTGTTTCCTCATATACTGTAAAGGAGAATGCTTAAAGAAACAACAACAAAAAAAACAATGGAGGACAAATGACCATCGGTTCCTTCCCAATTTGAAGATCTCAGTTTGCTGGCAGGGAATAGGAACATCTCAAGAAGGTAAAACTCCAACTGACATTTCCGCACGCCGTAGAATGTGTATGGTGGAAATAATGGTCATTATCCAGATTTTTGGAGCAAATTAATGGATGCAATTAATCAGAGGGATGAAAGGATATGGGACCTTTCTTTATTCCATGTGTTTGTCTTTCACCGTGGGGTTCATGACGGCTAATCCAAACACAAGGAGCACGTGTTAACGAGCTCTCATATTAGTAGAGGTATCAGTGGTCTGTCAGCATGTGTTACGGTATGGAAAAATATGCTGCAAGCCTTAAAGAAATCCAGATGAAGGGAAGGTTGTCCTTTAGGGCTTTATAAAAAAAAAAAAAAGCAAGAGATAAAGTCAAGTCTACATATAGAATTACTATAGAGTATTATTAGGGGCAATTATAAGGAATCCTACACTCCTATATACATACAGTACTGTAAATGTATGTATTGATTTGCGCACTATACAACAGTATTATATATACACTGTATTGTACTATTTATATGAAAGCTATATGACACTTTATCTCAACGCTGTACCTACTGGAGAGTCTGTAGATGGCGGTCCACTATAATTCTGTCACCTAAGGACCCCCACAAAACTAATGAAACTTACGTTTCATTGGTTAAAACTCATTTTCGTTTTCTCAGCTTGACCTGCGGTAGTGATGGACAATCACTGGGACGAGAGGTAATGTTACTAAACCAATATCTTGTACAATTACATTCCTAGTAGATTGACTTCTGTATCTCTTATCTCATTTCATAATGAATGAGAATAGGGGCGAAGCGTCTCCGCAGATTATACAAATACTAGCCAGCTACAGTGCACTAATTAAGGGACAAGAAGCTGATAATCACTTTCTCCCAGCGAGAAGTCGCAGGAAGGTAAATGTATTGATCACATACCACAAGCAGTTTTGAAGGCGCATTTAACCCCTTCGTCTTTGACAGCGGCTGCAGATACATGCAGTGAAAGCAATGACTGCGGTCGATTTAACATTTGGTCCGTTTTTAACAGTAGGTCAAGTCCATTTGTATTCAGCGACTTGGCTGCGGTATCCATGAAGGTAAGCTCATTACAGAACAGTACTGCATTCAGGCCAGAGCAAAATCTCTTTGCGCCCAGCATCAACTGGAACGGATACCAGATTATCAAATATAGAGAATTACTGGATGGCCTCAAAATCTGGGAAGCCCCGCTGTGGAATTTCTAAGCCATTGGGTTCAGTGAGAAAACAATGTGGCTTCTACATAATGTTCCCGATTGCTGAACAGCAACTTCCATCTTCACCCAAATAATGGCCGAATAAGACTGTAATAAAAGCTGTAAAACCAGGGCTAAGACGCCATTTGGGCGGTATCAATGCAATATAAAAAAAGAATGGTAGACACAAGGTAAAGACCAACCATCCGACAACTATCATCAACTAATCTGCTTGGGCAATGGGATGAAACGCTAAACCCATACCTTCGCCACTAGAAGAGCTAGTCCCACATTTGGAAGTAACCACACTGCATCTATGCAAAGGCATCCATTATTTCTTTTGCTCAATTTTGCTAAAACAGGAGAAGAAAATTATAAATGAGAAGCCCCCTTTTTTAGACCTGGCGTTAGCAGGGAAATGTTGCCGATTCGGCCGCAAATCCCCTTTGCAACTGAATTTGCAACAGATATATGCCAAAAATTGGTGTATATCTAATAATAAATTACCTCCGTGGTGAAAGTCTCGTAGACTCCAATGCCAATACAATGGGTCTATGAGAGAAGTAATCTGATATTTGCTTGTTCAAGTTACCTAGGGGAACTATAAAAAGGTGTAAAAATAAATAAATAAATGTTTTAGAAAAATGTAAAAATTCAAATTACCTCCTTTTCCCCAAAATCAAAATAGATAAACAATAAAAATAAACATTAATGACATTGGCAAGAGCGAAAGCGTCCATACTACAGTCATGGCCAAAAGTTTTGAGAATGACACAAATCTTCTATTTTCACATGATCTGCTGCCCTCTGGTTTTTATGTGTGTTTGTCAGATGTTTTTATCACATACAGAAATATAATTGCAATCATATTATGAGTAACAAAAGCTTATATTGACAGTTAGAATGAGTTAATGCAGCAAGTCAATATTTGCAGTGTTGACCCTTCTTCTTCAGGACCTCGGCAATTCTCCCTGGCATGCTCTCAATCAACTTCTGGACCAAATCCTGACTGATAGCCGTCCATTCTTGCACAATCAATGCTTGCATTTTGTCAGAATTTGTAGGTTTTTGTTTGTCCACCCGTCTCTTGATGATTGACCACAAGTTCTCAATGGGATTAAGATCTGGGGAGTTTCCAGGCCATGGACCCAAAATCTCTATGTTTTGTTCCCTGAGCCATTTAGTTGTCACCTTTGCTTTATGGCAAGGTGCTCCATCATGCTGGAAAAGGCATTGTTGATCGCCAAACTGCTCTTGGACGGTTGAGAGAAGTTGCTCTCGGAGGACATTCTGGTACCATTCTTTATTCATGGCTGTGTTTTTAGGCAAGACTGTGAGAGAGCCGATTCCCTTGGCTGAGAAGCAACCCCACACATGAATGGTTTCAGGATGCTTTACAGTTGGCATGAGACAAGACTGGTGGTAGTGCTCACCTCGTCTTCTCCGAATAAGCTGTTTTCCAGATGTCCCAAACAATCAAAAAGGGGATTCATCAGAGAAAATGACTTTACCCCAGTCCTCAGCAGTCCACTCCCTGTACCTTTTGCAGAATATCAGTCTGTCCCTGATGGTTTTTTCTGGAGAGAAGTGGCTTCTTTGCTGCCCTCCTTGAGACCAGGCCTTGCTCCAAGAGTCTCCGCCTCACAGTGCGTGCAGATGCACTCACACCTGCCTGCTGCCATTCCTGAGCAAGCTCTGCACTGCTGGCAGCCCGATCCCGCAGCTGAAACACTTTTAAGAGACGGTCCTGGCGCTTGCCGGTCTTTCTTGGGCGCCCTGGAGCCTTTTTGGCAACAATGGAACCTCTCTCCTTGAAGTTCTTGATGATGCGATAGATTGTCAACTGAGGTGCAATCTTTCTAGCTGCGATACTCTTCCCTGTTAGGCCATTTTTGTGCAGTGCAATGATGACTGCACGTGTTTCTTTAGAGATAACCATGGTTAACAGAAGAGAAACAATGATGCCAAGCACCAGCCTCCTTTTAAAGTGTCCAGTGGTGTCATTCTTACTTAATCAGATTGATCTCCAGCCCTGTCCTCATCAACACCCACACCTGTGTTAATGGAGCAAACACTGAAACGATGTTAGCTGGTCCTTTTAAGGCAGGGCTGCAATGATGTTGAAATGTGTTTTGGGGGATAAAGTTCATTTTCTAGGCAAATATTGACTTTGCAAGTAATTGCTGTTAAGCTGATCACTCTTTATAACATTCTGGAGTATATGCAAATTGCCATTATAAAAACTGAAGCAGTAGACTTTGTAAAAATTAATATTTGTATCATTCTCAAAACTTTTGGCCATGACTGTACATACAGCAAAATAACAAACAGCTACATTTTTTTTTAAAAAAGTCAAAATGGCAGATTCACCATTTTTTTGGTCACTTCACCTCCCATAAAAATGGAGGAAAATGAACTGTCAGATGAAATGCCTAGTGTAAAAGTAAACTCCCAATTAAAAGTGGCCAGTTTGACCAGGAGGAAATGCAGCGCCATTTTAAAAAAGATTAAAATAGACAAATCACCAGGTCCAAATGGCATACAATCTTGTATCCTAAGAGAATTTGGCAATGTCATAGACAGATAAACATTTCTGATATTTAAGGACTTGTTAATGAAAGGGAGTGTTCCACAGGATTTGTGCTTAGCAAATGTGGTGCCAATATTAAAAAAGAGGTCAAAAACAGAAAATCTTACCTGGAAGATCTTCATTATATGTGGTTTTGTTCTTTAGATTATTATTTGTTTTAATTTCATTTTCATGGTATAACGTGATAGCACTTTATATTATTGAATACTCATGTACGTTATATTTACGTTTCTCACAGATCCCTTAAAAAAGGTCTATTATAGACCGAAACGTTGGGAGTATTTTATTTGGCCATTTAAAGATATGCAATTCTGGACAGATGTTACATATATGAAGTGTTGAATTATACATTACTTAGGAATTAAATAACAGTAACTTAAAAATCAGTTGGTGTGCCATAGATTCTCTTCTCAATCACTATCCTGAGGATAGGCCATCAATAAAAAAAAGTAGACAACTCCTTTAACTATAGTAACCAGTATCAGGCGGCAGCTGCTAAGGCCAATAGGATTATGGGTTGCATCAAAAGGGTCACGTGATAAGAAGATAGTCCTGCCACTTTACACATCACTAGTCAGACCGCACATGGAGTACTGTGTACAATTATGGGATCCTGTGCACAAGGCAGACATAGCAGAGCTGGAGAGGGTCCAGAGGTGGGCAACTAAAGTAATAACTGGAATGGGTGGACTACAGGACCCAGAAAGCCTATCAAAATTAATGGACACCCGTCAGCCCCACTGAGCAGCTGTCTGTGTCAGGCGCCGGCAGTATAACAGTGGACGGAGCCAGAAGAAGGTTCTTTTCACTGCGTTAAGATTGTGGCGGCATACTTCAGCTCAGCTCCATTCAAGTGAATGGATAGGTCATCAATATATAAAAAGTGGAAAACCCCTTTAAAGGGCAAAGGGACATTTACATGGGCCGAGAACAGTGTAAATGTACTGCCAATTACCCTATGAAAGAGTGAAACACTAGTTAATTGGGTAATCCGATCGTTTGTGCACACACAAAAATCGTCGCCGGCAGCAAATCGTGTGAGTGACCCGCAAACAATAAGTCAGTATGGGGAAGAGCGATGGCATTAGCATGTAAATGCAGCGCTGTCCTCCACCAGCGAGCAACAGATTTTTGGCAAGGAACGCTTCACTCCTGACAATCTGCTGTCGTCCCATGTAAAGGGACCTTAAGGGTGCATTCACATGATCGTATGTATTTTGTGCAAAAAATACGGATGGCGTCCGTTTCACTTCCGTGTTGCATCAATTTTTTGGGGAATCCATTTGAACAATGCCTATCCTTGTCCGCAAAACGGACAAGAATAGGACATGTTCTATCTTTTTTTGCGGGGCTACGGGACGGACATACGGATGCGGACAGTACATGGTGTTCTGTCTGCATTTTTTGCGGACCCATTAAACTGAATGGGTCTGCATCCTATCCGCAAAAAATGTGAATGGATGTGGACAAAAATATGGTTGTGTATTGAACATTGCACCTTATCTTCTGGTTAATTTAGTCAATAATGGTGAAATATTGTTTGTCTTCTACCTAATGAAGACTACAGAGGACACGGACAACCTGGGTAAAAAGTGACCACATGAGAAGGGTCCAGTGCACTACAACAGTGTCTGTAGAATAGTGTACATCAACTAAACACAGGAAAACTAGTATCAGGCAGTGGATCAATATTAAATATCACAAATTATCTGGTGTAAAACTAAATGGTCTGCGCAGGGCACCAGGCAGCTGCATATATTTCTATTTTAGCTCCACAACCACTTGGTATACATAGTTTAAAAATCACCATTGCTTTCTTTTATAGTTTTACAGATTGATTTTCCATATAATAACACAATCTACAATCCTTTTGTTGTTCTTTGTGTGAAAAATGGGTTGGGAGGAACGATCATATTCCCATACTGGGAAGAAACAAAAGTGTATGCAAAAAAATGATAAGCGATGTCATGTCTCACCGCAAATGTCCTCGGAGCTGCTGAGACCTGGAATTGCCGAGCACCCCAGCAGATCGGGAACACGGAGAGACAATGAGTATAATCAGGCTCCTCAGTGCAATGAAAATGCTTTGGAGAGAAAGCTGAGGAGTACCCATCACGTTGGCAGATAAATCCTACCCACAATTATTCATTCCTAGCCTCTTGACATGTAGATTAATGAGTTTGATAACCAAGGCTTCCAACACGTAGATTCAACCCTGTTCCACCAGCTTTTCCCTTGCTTTTCCCTAACTGCGAATAACACCTTGGCTTAAAAGAAAGAAAAAGACAATGAATCAGCGTTCACGCCGGTCATCAATGTTTCTGCAACTAAAGTTTGGGGTCCAAAAATTAGTAAGTAGGGGCAGGGGAGGTTGTCGGGATCCTACACCTTAGGACATAAGGGATACTGGAGAGGTATTAACTAGATTTTACAGGAAGTTGAAATTAGTCTCTGATATCCACATGACTGTAAAGCATACAAGGTTCATTTGCTCATTTTACATACAGTGTCATATAATTTCCTGTTTAATACACAGAGAGAATATCTGGGACTGAGGCGGACCCACCAGATGAATCTATTCTGATGTAGGCCTTAACCTTACATTCACAGGTGCCTAGTGACAGGTATACGCTCCAGAGTTCACTACAGATAAGGCATTAGGGTAATGCAGGATCTTATGATGTCTGTTTTTGCAGGACCAGGATATCAAAGCTTCGAGCCTGACAAAGGATCCGTCTTGTAGGGGCACCAATCCAACACTGTACTGTGAGAGCGGGCACCAACAATGTACAGGAAACAACTTTTTATTATATCTTTATTTATAAATGTATAAAACATTACAGTTATAAGGCAGTATCTTTAGTTTCCATTATTCCCTTCCAATATCCTCTCACCGTCCTTACCCAAGGACTGCCCTGCTGAAGAGAGTCATTAGTTGGGATCCCAATCAGACCAGGCATTGCTCCATTTATTGTGTTAATTCTTACTGGGGTATAAAATTTCTCCTCTCCTTTCACTATACATGTTAGATTTTCCCACTATGATATACATGGCGGTTCAGTCGACATCCAACTTCTTTAAAAAAAACAGCCTCACTAAGAACAAGACTTTTATGAGAAACTCCTTTTTAGCCTTTAAGATTTTCAAGCTATCTAAATCACCAAGGATAGCACAGGGAATAGTAAAGGGGACTTGCATCTTGAGATTATCTTCTATCTTTTTATACACTAAATGCCAACATTTGCTCACTTTTGGGCAGGACCACGGAAGATGGACCTGTGACATGTTGCTGAATCTCTGAGTCCCATTTTTTCCATTAGGATTGGGGTCACATACAGTCTTTGAATGACTAAACTGAACCAAAACATGATTAAAACATTTCAATACACTACTTAAAGTATTACAGATCGTATCCTAGCTGTACTTATCCAAACCAGAGACCTCGTCCCTCCAAGCCTTTTGACTAGGAAAAACGATCGACCTCAAATGTCCCTTTAGTAACAATTTATATATCCGTGTGCTACTATCCCTGTTACCATCATCATTTACAAAAAAATCCACATTCATTTGACTGAATATCAAAAAGTGCTTTGTTATTAGACTTTTCAAATGTGGAGTGTAATTGTAAATATCTAAAATATCCACTAAACCCTAACTCTAAGAGTGCTGAGCTTCTCATATGCCAATATGTTTCCATTTACGACAACTTGTGCCCATACCTACCCCAAAAAGAAGTGTCCTTTAATTTAATAAACTCATTCAAGCATTGATTATGTCAAAGAGGGGTGAAAAAAAGAACCATGTATACCCCACATAACTTTCAAAGAGGCCCAACAGTTACGCAGCAAAATATTAATTTATTGGAAGTTTCCACATTTCTAGAGCAGACTCGTAAAACATATAAAAATTGCTGCAAAACCACCATCATTATAAGTGCTGTTCTACCCACTTGCGATAATGGTAACTTTAGCCATGTAGAGATTTTCCCTCTCATTTTAAAGATTAAAGGCATCAAATTAAGGAGAGTATAATCATTTATATTTGAAGATACCTCAAAGCCCAGATGCCTAAATGATTCATATGTGCTCAAGACGTTTATCCCCATGTATACTGGCAGATGTACCCTATCCAATGAAAAGAGGATGGTCTTAGCCTAATTAATCTCTAGACCCAACATATGATCAAATTCCTCCACAATAAGGATAATTCTTGGCAGTGAGGTTTCTGTATCGCTCATATGACATAGAATATCGTCAGTATATAGGGATATCTTATCTGCCTCTTCCTTAACCCCAAACCCCTGTATAAATCATAAATATCCTTGAAGAAAATCCACCACCAGAAAAAAACCCATTCAATTGTGAAAAATAATCAGGTTGTGTTCCATCTGTGCCAACACAATGCACAAGTTGTCTTCAGCTCCATACAATAGAGTGAGCGAGGCTCCTTTTGCCGTCATACAGCCTCCTGCTCACAGTGTATGAGGGATGTTTTAATGTGAATTCAACGATTAGGCTTAAGCAGGCTAAGTGATAAAAATATTTACTAAGTGGAGTTAAATATAAGGGAAAACAGACGAATTACATACAGAATAAATAATCATCACTTGGCCTACACAATACAAAATGGGGTTGAACGCCTGTCTCCATGTTGTAGCACATGGCCGACACCCCATGATGATACAAGGGAGAGATAATGACCTACAACATCCTAACTGGATGATGTTCTCAGCAGAGTTCCAGTTATTTGTTTTTGTGCATAAAAGTTTATACCTTTCAGCTGCTTCTCCTAAGGATGTCTAGTGTGCAGCATGCAGGTCTCTGAGATAATCACTCAGGAATGCAGCTTTCCCAGCACAATGTAGGTCTCTATATGTTATCTAACTATCCCTAGCTCAATACATTACAAGGAATATCATTACATAGAATATAGCAGGTGATATAATAATTAAAGGGGACAAAATCAATCAGTACTTAATTATGTAAAATACCCTTACAACACAGGGAGGTGCTTCAGATGAATCTGATGAAGGCACATAAACCCTCTATATGACTGAGAGGGTTAACTGGGGTGTTCCCAGTATGCACTGGTTAGTATGGTACTGGTAAACTGGAACAGGGTTATATGTTTCCAAGGCTTTCTGATGTACCGTATATGGGGAGCAAAGGCTAGCTTGTGCGGTCCCATCACACTAATGAGCGACTACTTCAAAAATTGAAGGAAAAGTTAAAGCTGGACACCATAAGAGGGCTTGTGGAGTCGAGGGGTAACGGGTCAAAACAGCTTTGGTGGGATCTACACAATACGAAACAAGCTGTTTTAAGGTTAGAGCTGATCTCAGTATGTCCTAATGTAGAATCCAAACACAGCACAAACTGAAAAATGAGAAATCCATTTAAAAGGACAAAGGAAAGTTTTAACTAAGATCAGTTAACAAATTCTGGAGCAAAATGTCACAGTTCAGAGAGACACGCACAAATGGCTAAGAAAAAACCCACAACAAACAGATGTCAAGAAAATGCTTTTCAAAAAGAGTCATATATTATACAGTTACAAAAATAATAGTTTCCAAGCAAAATAAATGAGGAAAGGGCAATAGTTTATGATTGCTCCAGCTAGCCTAGCGCAGCAGAAAGCGTTCATTCTTGATTAGTAAGCAGCTTTAAGTTCTTACAGGCGGTAGGCACTTTATTGTACACCTGGACGGGAGCCGTCCTGGGCAGCTGTTGTGATGCTCTGCTTTTTATTTCTTGTGTTGCAAAGCGATGTGTAGAGTTTGGCAGATTATACATTGGAGAGATGGGATGGATGTTAAAAT
The DNA here is from genome assembly GCA_900303285.1 of Rhinella marina. Taxonomy (NCBI): domain Eukaryota; kingdom Metazoa; phylum Chordata; class Amphibia; order Anura; family Bufonidae; genus Rhinella; species Rhinella marina. Next base: position 731,946 of record ONZH01016644.1, read on the forward strand.
GAGCTCTTTACATGCAGCGCCGAATGTCAGCCATTATTTTGTATTTGCTGATGACACCATATTATGAGCGGGAGCAGAATTATTGATACGATAAAATCTTAGTTTTGACTGTTTAAGTCAGGGGCGGGTAAGAGGAGCGAGATGTCCGGTGACCAGGCCAATGTCACCTTGAATCAGTAAGGAGCATACATATATACAAACACCTGTGAATACATTGTTGCCCTTTAATTAATTAATAATTGTGCTGCACTGCAATCGAGGGCATACATTACACCAGGGATGCTCAACCTGCGGCCCTCCAGCTGTTATAAAACTACAACTCTAATCATGCCCTGGTGTAGACTGTCCGGGCATGCTGGGAGTTGTAGTTTTGCAACAGCTGGAGGGCCGCAGATTGGGCATCCCTGCATTAGATGACCCCAATGCAGATGCTGAGGTCTGGCTCAGGATAGCTCTATCCCCCTTGCACAGGACCTCATCGCTTCAGCAGCAGTGTGGGTCAGTAAATGTACGCACCCAATCTGGTAACATAAAGGCTTTGGTCTTTGACTTTTCTCCTAGAAAGCCAATTAAGAATCTCCAAGCAGAGTTTGAAGCCAAGCAACTTAAAGGGGGTTTCCAGGCTCATGGCTGATGACCTATCCTTAGGATAGGTCATTAATATTGGTCGGTGAGGATCCAACACCCCGCCGATCAGTTATTCCCTGCAGCCTCCAGCACCAGGACTAGCTCTTGAATGGAGCAGGAAGCAGACAGGTCAGTTCAAGGTGTAGTGGGCCGTGCTGGGTTACTACAGCTCATCTCCAACTGAAATGAGTGGAAGCTGAGCTGCAGCACGGCCACTACACATTGAATAGAGCTGTCTACTTTCTGTTTCATTCAAAGTGCTAAAACAGTGCCAGGGGCTGCAGGGAACAGCGGATTATGGGGGTGCCGAATATCGCACCCTCACTAATTGCACAGTGAGATGACCTATCCTGAGGATAGGTCGTCAATATCAAGAGCCTGGAACAGCCTTTTAAAGGATTGATGATTTTTACATATGTTAATGGTTACCTTTAAAATAAATGCACATGCAAGTTTCAGTCTGCAATTTTCATTCCTGCTTTCATTTTCAGTTTGCAACCTGCTCCTAGTTTTAAACCTTTTCATATGGGGTTGTCCCTGCTAGTAATATATGCTGGATGTGCAGTCTATGTATCTTGGATTCTGCTGCCTTCCGCGTGCTTTCCTCCCTAGCCTGTGTGAGCTGCCTTCTTGGATTAGTTTCCGCCTTTTTCACACATCTGCTGAATACAACCTCCTCTCTGCTGCTATCTAACACTCTGAGAGAAGGGAGGGGAGCAGCAGAGAGAGTCATCAGAAACAGGAGCAGAGTTCTGCTGGATTTATATCAGATTCTGCAGAACTGCCAGCTAGGTGAAGGACTTGCACACAGTCTGCAGAAGACAAATGATAGGAAATTTCAAATAAAGACTATTTACTGTAGAAAGTTGTTACTTTTAAATTTAGGAACCAAATGAACAATCAAAAAACAAAGGTGTCCATTGCCTTAAAGTGTGACAGCCGTCTAGAATTTTGAGGCAATATGGTGGAACTATTTTTATAGACAATACAAATACTTCATAAACTCCAAGAATCAAGAAGACTGATTTTCAAACAAAAGCAAAGAAGACAAAAGCATAATGTATCTATAGGCGGAGGTGCCCTTCAGGGAAATGTATTGAATAAATGTCTTTTAAACCGCTTGTAAATATCCTATTGCCTGACTGCCATTACGACCATGAAACGATAATGAGGCATGAAGGAAATATATTTCCATTTTCCGATGACAACATTAGTCCTTCATAAGCAAAGTGAAATATTTATTAGTCAAATGTGCTTTATCTTTGCTGGAGATAGAAAAAAATGAACAAAAACTGTTTATAATAAAAACAGATTGAATGCAGAGGTAAAATCTGGTTGGCTGATTTTATTGCTTATTATTAAATCCTGGCAAAACAATTATTTTTTTCTTTTCATTAGGAAGACACCCAAATTAAAACTATGCCCCGGAGCCGTAATGTTTACAGTAGTGATTAAAACCGGGCTACTGAGATGCATAGGGAGATTTGACATCGGCATAATCCAATTAATTCACATTGTTCAATCTTTCACTGACAAATATTTTTACAATGATATTTTCGCAACAAAGACTTGTGCGTGAGAGGTATCAGTAGAAAGACGTCTTAGCCGGGATGAACCCGCCACAATAGGAAGCCGGTTACATTGTTTTCAAGACGTGTGATACACACATTAAGATACAGTTAATTATAGTAATTATTGCAGGAAATATTCCTAATTGCGCCGTGCTGAATGAGGTGTTTGTAGTTAAGATTTCATCATTAATGCTATCTCTAACAGACCTAGTCTATACTGATATCTTCTTCTCATTACAGCAAGTCTTCATTTAGGAATCCAGCTTCTTAAGAACTTGCTTGAAACATACTGCCACATTGCTGCAAAAATCCAGTGGACTGTAAAGGTGAAAGCCGGCATTTCCACAGTGATTCTCCATCAGACAGTCCTTTGGACCTTCTCATGAACACGCTCTGTGAGGGCTGGTTTGCTAGGCAGGGCCTAAATCATCATGCTTTAGCTATTTTTGTGCTTTGCTGTAGAAATTGCCTGCAAGGACTAGATACAAAAGTTTGGAAAATTATGTTCACACAAAGCAACTGAAAAGTGGTGAGTGCTTTTGTCCAGGTCTGCCTGTTTTCTTTTCGTGTGGATACTTGATCCAGTTTGGTCATCAGGTTACAGCACTGTAAGGAGTGAGAGGAGCCTTTCCTGGCTGTCTGGCTGGTACCTTTTTGTTTTGAGGACTAATCGGCCCCCTGTAATTTCTTGGCAAATGTAATTCCTTTTATTATATAAGTGAAGAGGAATGGTGGAGGCCAGTGTTGGTTGTCTGAGACTGTGGCCGACATTGCTGAGTGAGAGTTTGTCCACAGGAGTCATGTTGGTGGAGGTGCAGAAGCGCCAACATCATGTCTCAGAGCGAGAGCACAGGGATGCCAATCTCTCCACATGGGTGGAGCTTAAGCGTAGGAATTGCTGGTTCGCAGGCACCTTATTAGTAAGGAAAGGGGACACTACCCTGGCTCAACAGCATGGGCAAATGTGTGTGAGACTACATGACCCACCTGGGAGGAGTCCAGAAAGTTGTTATAAGCTAGTCCTGTTCCCGAAAAGCCAGTGGGTGTGGTGAGAAGCCTGGGAAACCACAAGTGTGTACTGGTTCCTCAGTGAGCAGCCTGAGTACCAAGTACACGAGAGGTGTGTTCTGCAGAAGCAAGTGTTTGGAAATCTGAGACATGTTAGATGTCACCACCTCCTATTACGAGACTGATTGTAATGTTAAAGCTATTGTCTCTTGAAGTACCGGAGAGGTGTACTGACACCTGCTGCCCAGAAAAGTTGAGCTCCATTGCCAGCAACCTGTGTTTGTCTCTGCTTTTCTGCTATTGTCCAAAAGTCCTCAACAGCACTTCTGTTCCTGTAATGCAGGATAACATGGCCGCTGGTTCCAAATGCTGGATAGTGGAGCTTGATGTAACCTAAATGTCATAATCATGTCCACTAAGGGAACTGAACGTTTAATAAAGTTTTAAAAATATATAAACACCACCCCCAGTAATATTAAAACAAACTTTTTATGCATCTTATAACAAATATATATATAAACACACAAAAAAAAGAATTAAAAGCAGATTTAATATTGTCTGAAAATGTCCTAAGTATTAGAATATGTTATTTAAAAAAAGGACAATAGCAAAACTCACAAAATAAAAGGTTTATATATACCAAAATGGCATTGATAAAAACTACAATTCACCCCACAAAAAACAAGCACAGTTCCTACAAGGTGTTAGCATGCCATTGCTCCACTCTCCCAGGCATGCACAGGTGCTGCCTTACTCACTTTTCCCACTCTGCCTGGCAGCATGGACTCGCTGTCCCTCCTCTTCCTCACACACAGTGGGCAAAGCTTTCAAAGGCTCATGGCTCTCCTGCAGCTCTCCTGTTTGGCACACGCTTCCTGGCTGTCTCAGGATATTTAGGGCATATTCTCGAATGGGAGGGTGTCTGAGCTTAAAGGGGTTGTCCCACGAAAAATATTCTACAGTTTTAAAACCAGCACCTGGATCTGAATACTTTTGTAATTGTAATTAAAGATTTGGCATAGTCACTGAGTTATTCGATAAAATGTATCTGTATAGCGCCACCTGCTGTTTGCTCTTTTTCTTTGATCTGCTCACTGAGGAGGCCGCACATGCTCAGTTTCATCCTTCACCTGCTTCCTGAGCTGTGATAGGGAGACCATAGACACGCCCCCTGAGCTGTGATAGGGAGAGCATGGACACGCTTCCTGAACTGTGATAGGTAGACCATGGACACGCCCCCTGAGCTGTGATAGGGAGAGCATGGACACGCTTCCTGAACTGTGATAGGTAGACCATAGACACGCCCCCTGAGCTGTGATAGGGAGAGCATGGACACGCTTCCTGAACTGTGATAGGTAGACCATAGACACGCCTCCTTAGCTGCAGCAGAAAAGACACGCCCCCTGAGCTGTCAGCTTGATGTAAATCTAGCAGAGCAATGAATGTATATATATATATATAGTATATATATATATATATTTACTGTATATAAAATGTGGGATCACAGATCATGAAAGGACATATAAAAAAAAATATATGAATATTACCGTATATATAAATAAATATGTGTGCACTTTTTCCATATCTGGTAGAGAAGACCTGTATTCTATCTGCTAATGAACACAGCAAAAGCTTCTTTTGTTACAGGAGAGCAATATTTCTAGATGAATAGACTAATATTTGCTGTACGTCAGATTTGACAGCATTATATGTAAATATCCGTATAATTAATAAGGTGGTTTCTGGGAGGCTCCACACCCTCCGATGATGTTCTGGGACTTTGGTTGTGTTTCGTAGACATTTGATGAGAGGAGAGAAAAAAAACGGAGAGCAGAAGATAGACCTGAGTTGAGTTTGTGACCTTTCTTTCACCTTATCGAAGGCGATGCATAAAGGGCTCATTTAAAATACAAGCCCCAGATAGCATTCACTTATCCCAAAAGCATTATTCTGCACAGGAGAGAAAAGAAGGGACTTTGAAGTGCATGAAAAATTAGATATTCAACTGACCACAATCAATTCTGAAACACTGCACAAAATTAATTACAGTTTTGCATCAGAGGCAAGAATGGTGATTCCAGACAGCCGATGTCATTTTTCTTTAGTGCTACAATATACAAGGCTCGATCCGTTCCCACCCTCGAGTCTAAGGCCTATCGCACTCTGTGAACTACAAATGATTAACTCCAAATTATTCAAGAGATTACAGACATTTCAACCTGAATAAAATTTGCAGCCAGTCACGGAAACTACTGAAGGACGGATGGGATGCTGTTTATCAAAATGTAGTCACAGTGTAAGTGACAGAACCCAGACAAATGGTTTTGTAATCTTACTGTGCTATGAAAACCCCAGCCTGCATATTCCACTCCTCTAATTTCTATCTGTTTTTAATTGCTTGCTTTGGATTTGCATTTTTCTACAATTGACATTGAGGATTTATGGTGCTCTTATGACTTGTCCTATAGATAGGGGCCCATTTGACAGACGGCTCTAGCATTTATGGGGTTTTAGAGTGGCATGTTTGCATAAATTGCAGGAAAATGGCTATGAAGTGATCGGGGTTGTCATTGGGTGCTGCTGGTGAAGAATTTACTTTGTTTTTGGCATTTTTTTGAGGTCAGAATTTTTGCATTAGAACCGGAGCTTAGAAGAGATCCAGATCTGTTTACGTCTGTCTATGTATCCTGGGGACAAGGTGGGGATATGCTGTATAACAGTATTCTGTATTCACTCCTAGCAACATATTTTTTTTAACTTTCAGATTTTTATTATGTTTTCCAGTACAAATACTAAGAAGCAGTCACTTAAGATAGTGTCAAAGCAATACAATGATTCAAGGAGAAAGCAGCTAAAGTTTGTACATTCTTTTTATATACAATAAACAAATTATATTAACAGAAATATAGAACATAGTGATCCATAAGGAAGGAACAAACAAACTATGTGTCCCATAGTATATAAGCTTAAAGACTAGATCAGTAGTCATGTCTAGACATATCCACTCATTTAACCCTCCTCCATATAGTCTTCAATTGCTCTTATAGCCGAAAACACTTAAAAGGGGGGTTGTATAATATAGTCATTATAAAACTGTCAGCAATATACAAGATGTGTATGATGATGCACACCATAATTCCCATCTTTGCAGTATCCAGAACCGAGCCCGATATGAGCTAGCTGTCACGCTCAGGTGTGGGGGAAGGAAAACACACTTAGCGTAGGAGGGAATGGAGATTAATCCTGGAAACTAGGGAAGGAAGATGGACACCTCCTAAAGGAAACCCTGACTCAAATCCTGACTGACTACCAGTATGAACAGGCCTCAAATGTAGGCGAGTTCATACACAGGAATCCTAAGATCCAATCTGACCCTATAAGACCCTGGAACTAATGTCAGGAATGAGTCTACCTGTTCCTCCAACAGGAAGGACGAACAGGAGTCTCCCTCAGGCCTAATCACAAACAACAGGGAAATGTAACGTAACACACAAAAGGGAATGAGGACACTTATCTTCAATGAAGAAATGGAGGCTCCAGGATCTCAGCTGAGAACTACACACCAGCTCAACCACAATAACCACTGAAGCTATAAACCGCAGGGAAGTGTGGGAGAAGCAGCAATAAATAGGGGAGGGACAATTACCACACCAGCAACACCTGAGGGAAAAGGGTGTGGTAAATACCAACAACAAAAAAGGAAAACATGTCAGATTATACCATGAGTTGCCAATCTGACTGACCTCCTGCTACCTGTTGCAGGAACGTCCGTGACACTAGCAACATACATTCTGGCATAGAAGCCACTAATTGCTTTACCCGCCTGGATCAAGAAGGTAACACCGGTGGTTTGTACCCACTGGCATCTCCCTGCTCCTGGCAGGTAAAGCCACCAGAATGCTTACCCAGTCCCCCGCTTCAGCAGCGACCACTTGCTCATTGCCAGTGGACATCACCATAGCACTGCTCATCCACTCCATCCAGGCTGTGCCTACAGCTATGCCTTCTTCTGCCTGTCAGATATACACTCTCCAGGTCTTAAAGGGGCTGCCCCATCATAGACAATGGGGGCATATCGCTAGTATATTCTCCCATTGTCTGATAGGTGCAGGTCCCACTGCTGGGACCCGCACGTATATCAAGAACAGAGTGGGGGAACTTGAACCAAATGAACCATTCATTTCTATGGGAGCAGCGGGGAGCTGCGCCTGGTGGTGGCCAGACCCTGGAAAACCCGGAGTCCTCCAGGCACAGCACTCCCGCTCCGTTCTCGATATAGGTGCGGGTCCTAGCGATATGCCCCCATTGTCTATGATGGGAATACCCCTTTAAAGGGCCAGGGTGTGCACACGCAGTCTATGGTAGACCTCCCTGTGGAAAAGTGTCTGAACAATAGGGTTTTTAGCTAGCTAGTTTCCCTCTAAAGGTGTCCTGTATAGTCCCTAATCACCTGTTCCCAACTTCTGCCTGATTACCAGATTCTGACCCTCTGCCACCTGACCTGACCTAGGCCTGACTACGTCTGGCTGAAGTCATTGGCTGTAAAGTGGCCAAAGTCTGGCATTGTTCAGGGTGCAAGGACCTTGTACACTAAGACAATGACCCTATATGCATATTCATTAACCTTGGTGTCCACTCCCCAGTCTTTCTGCACTATCATCCTAGATGATTTTAGTCTAGTCTGAAGGAAAGAGAAGGTGTCTGTAAGTGTCAGATGAACGGTATTGAGGGGATTTGTAGTGTTGCAAATGTCACTTGACCAAGCAGCAATTTTGGTTGATTGTCAAGCTGGTTTTCACATCAAGTGCCAAGAATGTCTTTGAATTCTGCCACCAGGTAAGTAGTGAGCGGGGGCGGACTGGGAACTTAAAGTGGTCCTGGAAAAAAACAAAAACTAAAAGTGGCCTCATGTTGTAGGCAGGTCCAAATGAACAGAAGGTGGGGCAACACAAGTAGTTGGGGTCAACAATACCATAGTGCAAAATACCATCCTAACAGAACCAAATAACACAGTGTAGCACACTATACTGCCCCAAAAGCTGTCCCTCTGTGGTGGCCATCAATATCTACCATCTTCTGTCCTCCTCCTCTAGTTATCTATGGAGCAAGGGGCTTAGGTTAGGTGCGGGCCACAGTAGTTGAATTCAGGAGGGCATGTGCGGTAGCTGGCTGGGTACATGAGAACCTGATTCTCACAGCGTTAATTGAGAGAGCTCATTATGTACCCGATCAGCAGCAGAGAGGACTTGGGTGGCTACCTGGGCATTGGCCCAATGGGAAATTTCCCTGTAGGGTCTATGGCCAATCCACCCCAGATACTGAGGCTATATACAAAGAGCTACAAAACACTCCAAGCCTCAACCACTGACCACCAAATTCCTGTACCAATAACACTATCCAGCCTTAATTCTTCTGAATTGTATTGAACCAATATGTCCATGTTCTAAGAGCATTGGCAGAACACAAATGTATCTTCTACAAAGTCTGCTGATTGCAAACTGTCAATGTCCAGGACAGGGCAGATCTATAGTGAGCTGTCTACTGTGACGCTCTGCATCTTCCACTCTTTGTGCCATGTCGGCAATTTAAACCCCTCTTCTTAACATTTTCCTCCCAGAAGTGTCATGATTTCTAGAAAATCAGCGATTACATCTCTGAGCTTTCATCTGCTTTTAAAGTGTCAGAGGACCACAGCAGGAGTTAGGATATCCCCAGCTCACCCTTCCAGGATGAGGACACAGTAATTACGCTTTTATTCCATCTTAAGATCACTAGTTTATTTGCCAGGAACTCAACTTACGGTTTCCTCCAAAGTAACATTTCTGCATGCTTATTGCAGTTACTGTAAAATATCAGAAAATAAATGTATTTATTTAATTTCCATTTACCATAATGGTAATCTTTACCGTGCAACTCAGATGTAACCCTTTAGGTCCAGGCTGTAAGTGGATACTTACAATCTTGGGCTGAAGATGACCGCTTTCAGAAAGTTTGTGAAATAAAATTGATAAAATTCACATGATGATACCTTAAAGGGGTTGTCTCACTTCAGCAGATAGCATTTATCATGTAGAGAAAGTTAATACAAGGCACTTACTAATGTATTGTGATTCTCCATATTGCCTCCTTTGCTGGCTGGATGCATTTTTTCCATCACATTATACACTGCTTGTATCCAGGGGTTACGACCACCCTGTAATGCAACAGAGGGGGCCATGCTTGCACACTATAGGAAAAAGCTCCATCCTCCCTGGTGGCCGGGACCATGGGAGTGTGCATAGGCTGGAATTTTTTGGTGAGCAAGTACGACCCCGACTGCTCAATTGCAGGGTGGTCATAACTCCTGAATACAAGCAGTGTATAATGTGGTGGAAAAAGAAATCAAGCCAGCAAAGGAGGCAATATGGATAATCACAATACATTAGTAAGTGCCTTGTATTAAATTTCTCTACATGATAAATGCCATTGTCTGCAGTGAGACAACCCCTTTATTGTAGTCCTGGAATATTAAAGAATATTCAAGCAGGAAATCATTGTCTTTACTGCTTTTGACCCCTAGGCCCCAAAAAAATTTAACACAAAACCCAAAATACTTTCCATTCTGGCCCTGCAATGAGAAACCATGTCCTCCTGCATAGTGCAGTATCTATTCCTACAGACATACTATATGGGAAATGCATCAAAACTGGTAGGAGGGACAAGTTGTGGCGATTTCCATCACAACCAAAGAGGTTCCTGGTTTTATTTTATGAACAGCATCTGAAGAATGACAGATCAATCTGATAGGTTTCCACCAGAACTAGGAAAGCCCTAGAAAATAAACACTTTGTGCCATAATTGACTTATGCTCATTAAACTGAGGAGCAAAGCTGAAGGAATCCTCTGGTTTTCATGCTTGACCCACTCACAGTAGATGGACTAGAATTCCCTGGGCCATGGTCTTCTGAGTAGGCTACCAAGGATGGATGAAATGAGGGTGGAATTGAAGTCAACAGAAGCAGAATATGAAAAAAGAAAACCTATCAAACCTAGCTGAGGGCCCCAAGTGAGGGTCCAAATATATACCAAAAGTAAATCACAGGTGCTGAAAACCAAAAACTCCTATACGGGAAGACCCAAGCACACTGTGTACAAAGATCTACACAGAAATGTACCAAAACATATCTTTATTCAAATTATTAAAATAGCTAATGCAAGGGATCGCTTGCTCTCTTGGGGGGTAGCAACCACAAATCTTCCAAACAATAGGGGTTTTCAAGCCCATCACATGCTTTATTTCGGGTCCTCAGCACATACACAAAAATATGAGCAAAACAAACACCTGCCCATCTGGGCTCTAACTAACACATATTGTTCCTCACTCACCTAACAAAGTGTGTACCAACACGGTATCAGGTTCCAGGTATGAGTCCACATGCTACACGTAGCCTCGTGCCCCTCAGCCCTCCTGGCTGAGACCACTCAAGCCTCACAGGCTTCAACCCTCTTCCCTAGGGTTAGTTTCTCTCCCCAGATTCACACTAAGAGGGTTGATTTATCCCAGCTGGCCTCACCTGTAATCTGCTCAGGCCAGAGGAAAACCTGGCCTGGAAGGGTGTGGACTGGCAAATCCCACTACCAGACCAATCTGCCAGTCCAAATAAAATCCAGCCCAAAACCAAAACTATCAAATAGCTTCAACAACTAAGTTTGCTGAAGCCGGCACCATCTACATGGATTTTAGTTATCTCACCCAACTGAGGAACCTGGGTGCGATATACACACCTTCCAGCGCTACTGAACACATCACCACACTAATACACTAATAAAAAACATGTATAAGTTGGCAGACAGACAAAAACACCAAGAAGGTACCAAAGGAGAAGGGTAAGATGTAATTATTTATTATACATAACAAATCCATGCGGTACAAGCAGGAATAGGTGTGGATAAAAATTCAAGCCATATGGTTCACCCTCCTGAAGCACAGAAATAACCAAACCTGAACAGTAAAATGCAGACTCGGTTGATGGCACCTCCAAAACCCCGACACGTGTTTCGTGTTAGCTTCCCCTGAGGAAGCTGACCCTTCTCCTTTGGCACCTTCTTGGTGTTTGTGTCTGTCTTTGCCAACTTATACAAATTTTTTATTTGCTCTTTTAATAATTTGAATAAAGTCATGTTTTGGTAGATTTCTGAGTAGATTTTTGTACACAGAAGCAGAATATATTACCAGGGACTGGACAAAAATGTGGTTGGGGGTACAGACACAAAAGTCGAACCAGGAGATCAAGGCAAACAAAGCAACAAATCTATGAATGTGACAATGCAGGAACTAGAGATGGAGATGAGGCCTGTCAGTCAGGCTTAAAGGTGTTATGCAAAAATCTAAAAAGTTGTTTAACAGGAGGAATTATGGAAAATAAAAAATAAGCAATACTCACCTGTAAAATCCCCTGCCGCTCCAGTTTCCTTTGCTTTGCCATACACCACTGAGACCAGTCATTGACTGCCGTGGTCATGTTGACAGATGGGCAAGTCATCATTAAAGAGAAGCGAACACTAAAAAGGGGTGATGCTGGGGCAGCGAGGGATTAAGCAGGTTTGCATTGCTTATTTTATCATTCCTGAATGTCTTACCAGAAAACCCCTAAATGGAGGACAGAGTTTAGTGTTCGCATGGTTGAGGTCAATAGGTGTGGCACTGGCTGACAGAGGAGTCGTCAGTGATTAAAGAAGAACTCCCACAAAATTTTTATTCTCTGACCTGTTAGAAAGGTGCATGATGTAATCTGTATTGAATGCAATCTTCTTATCAGAGACTGTATTTGTGAGCTATCCCCTCTCTTCTAATTGTAGCTCTGTCATGTGACCAACTCCCTGACCTCCAACTGACCCAGGACAGGAAGCCAGTTACTTCTCTATTCATTCCTATGAGACTCAGAGTGAGGCTCCCATAGGAATACATAGAGAATTAGACTTCCTGTCCACACATAAGATGCTGTGTTATCTGGCGAGTCTGATTGCTGGTCACATGATAAAGATCAGAAACATCAGGGAGATATAACTCGCAAATACAGCCACTGGTAAGAAAATGACATTCACTAAAGATTACATCATGCACATTTCTAACAGGACATGGAATAAATTTTTTTGCGGTAGTTTCTTCTTTAATCGGAACAATACAGGTCACAGGTTGTCTTTTAGTTACTGGAAATGTAGGATTATGGGAGATGGATATAGGACGGGAAGTATTGAAATAGGTGGTCAGAAATAGGCAATGTCAGGTAATAATCTGTGATATGATTTTTTTTAATGACGATGCAGTTTAGGTGGGGTTTAGTTTCTCCTAGCACTGCACTGTGCCGGGGAGAACGCTATTGCATTACCATTAGGTAGCTGCAGATACAGGTGGATGCAGCTTTTTCTGTAAAATGTGTGTTCTATTATTTAGCTAATGTTTCCTGATGTGCAGTCACCCTGGATTTTCCTATTACCTACTGCCAATGAGAGTTTATATTGACAATATGCTTGCCCGAACCTGTGCCAGCTTCCGAACCGTACACTGCAATGTGCCGTGCCAGGCCTGGACAAGCTGCCAAGAGGTCTGTACTGAGAGTGTAATAAAGGATTGTCATTGCATTTCAGGACCTTCTGTCTGAGATATACAATAAATAATATACGCTGGGTCTGCATGCAAAATCATTAAGTATGTAAATGGCTGCAATGTAATAAAGTAAAGTATGTTCTGTAAACAGCATTAAGTTAAATGGAGTTCACCAACAGGCCAGGACACTTCCCCAAAGTCCCTTAATCTCCTGTAGACAATATTCAGACAGAAATAAAATATAACTTCTCTAGTGCAGTCTTCAAACACATTCACTGGTTTCTTCCCAAGAAATCTTCTCACCTTAGGTCATAGCTTCATACGTGTCCTGTTCTCAGCCCTAAGACCTGCCCGGTGACTTGGAGGATGGCACTGCTTCAGTATATCAGTATACAGTACCCACCCAGTATACAGAACTGCAGAATATCTCATCACTAAATAAGGACCTGGAAAAATAGAATATACTGCAAAGGTCACAATTGGGGTCATTTTGCCTGTTCTGTTAATTGGCTCATCCTTAAAATGAAATAGGAAAATCCTCCCTCTATATACATTATATACCCTCCTACAGTCCTCCCTCTATATACATTATATACCCTCCTACAGTCCTCCCTCTATATACATTATATACCCTCCTACAGTCCTCCCTCTATATACATTATATACCCTCCTACAGTCCTCCCTCTATATACATTATATACCCTCCTACAGTCCTCCCTCTATATACATTATATACCCTCCTACAGTCCTCCCTCTATATACATTATATACCCTCCTACAGTCCTCCTCTATATACATTATATACCCTCCTACAGTCCTCCCTCTATATAATTATATACCCTCCTACAGTCCTCCCTCTATATTACATTATATACCTCCTACAGTCCTCCTCTATATACATTATATACCCTCCTACAGTCCTCCCTCTATATACATTATATACCCTCCTACAGTCCTCCCTCTATATACATTATATACCCTCCTCCAGTCCTCCCTCTATATACATTATATACCTCCTCCAGTCCTCCTCTATATATACATTATATACCTCCTCCATCCTCCTCTATATACATTATATACCCTCCTACAGTCCTCCCTCTATATACATTATACCCTCCTCAGTCCTCCTCTATATACATTATATACCCTCCTCCAGTCCTCCCTCTATATACATTATATACCCTCCTACAGTCCTCCCTCTATATACATTATATACCCTCCCTAACAGTCCTCCCTCTACTATACATTATATACCCTCCTCAGTCCTCCCTCTATATACATTATATGCCCTCCTCCAGTCCTCCCTCTATATACATTATATACCCTCCTCCAGTCCTCCCTCTATATACATTATATACCCTCCTACAGTCCTCCCTCTATATACATTATATACCCTACTCAGTCCTCCCTCTATATACATTATATACCCTCCTTCAGTTCCTCCCTCTATATACATTATATACCCTCCTCCAGTCCTCCCTCTATATACATTATATGCCCCCTCCAGTCCTCCCTCTATATACATTATGTACCCTCCTTCAGTCCTCCCTCTATATACATTATATACCCTCCTACAGTCCTCCTCTATATACATTATTATACCCTCCTACAGTCCTCCCTCTATATACATTATATACCCTCCTACAGTCCTCCCTCTATATACATTATATACCTCCTCAGTCCTCCCTCTATATACATTATATACCCTCCTACAGTCCTCCCTCTATATACATTATATACCCTCCTACAGTCCTCCCTCTCTATATACATTATATACCCTCCTACAGTCCTCCCTCTATATACATTATATACCCCTCCTCCAGTCCTCCCTCTATATATTATTATATACCCTCCTCCAGTCCTCCCTCTATATACATTATATACCCTCCTCCAGTCCTCCCTCTATATACATTATATACCCTCTTCAGTCCTCCCTCTATATACATTATATACCTCTCCTACAGTCCTCCCTCTATATACATTATACATACCCTCCTCCAGTCCTCCCTCTATATACATTATATACCCTCCTTCATCCTCCTCTATATACATTATATACCCTCCTCCAGTCCTCCTCTATATACATTATATACCCTCCTACAGTCCTCCCTCTATATACATTATATACCTCCCTCTATATACATATATACCCTCCTCCAGTCCTCCCTCTATATACATTATATGCCCTCTTCCATCTATATACATTATATACCCTCCTCCAGTCCTCCCTTCATATACATTATATACCCTCCTTCAGTCCTCCCTCTATATACATTATATACCGTCCTTCAGTCCTCCCTCTCAGTGCAGTAGATATACCCTCCTCCAGTCCTCCCTCTATATACATTATATACCCTCCTCCAGTCCTCCATCTATATACATTATATACCCTCCTCCAGTCCTCCCTCTATATACATTATATACCCTCCTCCAGTCCTGCCTCTATGTACATTTATACCCTCCTACAGTACTCCAGCTATATAAGTCATTTCCTGTTACATATCCGGTTCCACTCCATTCACTTTTATGGAAATGCCGGAAAAAAGCAGTGACAGCGCTTGGTTATTTTGGCACTACCACAGAAATGAATGGAGGACGGCCACACATTTTTTTCAATTTGGGAGCTCTGAGCTAAAGATAGGTGTGAGTTCCATTGTAGGGACCTGTACCTATCTGACATTGGTGGCATATCACAGCTATTTGTCACCAATGTTTGAGATGAGACAACCACTTTAACGCTCTCCAAAGGTGGGGATGAAGAAACAAAGAAATCAGTGTGTCCTCTTTAACTTAAACGTCTTAAGCACTTGATACAGTATTCATGCATTATCAGATAATAGTTGACATGGACCCAGGCTCCCAAAAATGATATTTAATATGGACACATGAACACAAGTGTCACCTGAAAATGATGGAGAAATAATTTATGCATGTAGATAAGATTCGGCAGACAAAGAAGTGAGCAGACAATTTTATCTGTTTGTATGACAATATTCTCCTACGTTCCCCACAATGCCTCTCGCCAGAAGGAACCAGGAACTGAATGATTACCCCAAAGTGTGCTAGATGAACTGGAAAAAGCCTATTCAAACAAAGCTCATTAGTCTCGATACCTCCAGGGCTATGAAAAATTAAGCGGCTGGTGAATATACTTTGCAGAGAGAAGAAGAAGTGGGTGAAAATTGTAGACGTAATTTCAGTGCATTTACTAGAGTGTGTAAAATTTGCAATTTAAATAAAAGGGACGTCTTAATTAGAAAAATGAAGTTCTCCATGAGAAGGTACTACAGCTAACTTCTATCTTTACATACGTCCATAAAAGTAAGAGTCCGTGGACTTTAGAGCCCTGCAACTCTATTACACCATGTGAACGGAATTTGTTAAATCCTATCTTTCCACATTTTCAACTTTTCCAAAACATTTTAAAAAGTTGAAAATGAAAAAGTAACAAAAAAAGGCATGCAAAATATGTTTTTTAAAAAAAAAAATCTGTAAAATCTGGTATTAGCCTCTAGCTTTTTCCAGAAAAAAATCACTATGCAAGACTATGGGCCGCTGTGATTTACAAAGCACTGTAGTCCCATTAATATAGGCTTTATAGGGGACGCCCAGTGGTCAGACTCCTACAGATCATTGATTATTTATGTTAATAACTTACCATATTTTTTGCTTTATAAGACGCACCCCCCCCAGTGGGAAACGTCAGTGCGTCTTATAAAGCGAATATGCCTCATATCAAGATGTCCAGCCCTATTGCAGGATAGCAGGAGCTAATGCTAAGCCTGCTTCTGAGGTTACAGTGTACCTGTTGTTTGATACATTTTTTTTTAGAATAACTTCTCATGTGGGTGTACACAAGTACAGTGGTCCCTCAAGTTACAATATTAATTGGTTCCAGGACGACCATTGTACATATATTGAAACCATTGTAACTTGAGTAATCGGTTCCAAAGCCCCAAAATTTCATCAAGATAAGAGAAAATGAAGATTTAAAGGGAACCTGTCATCTCCGAAACACCCCCTGAACTAGAGTAAGCGGTGTATAGTGTAAGTGATGCTGAATCCGAATATGTAAGTTTTTCATACTCACTTCCATTCTGACTCTGTGCTCCCACAAGATATTTTACCAGAGAAGTGACCGTGATTGGTTGGGTCTGAGTCTGAGACATTGTATGTTGAGTCTAGTTTCAACTTACAATGGGTCAGAAAAGACCATTTTATGTTGAAAATATTGTATCCTGAGACCATTGTATCTTGAGGGATCACTGTAGTAACATTATTTCTGGCCATTAAGTGACTTGTATCTATTGGGTGGAGACCATAAGACTGCAAATGGGGAAGACAGGAGATTGTGATCCCTAACTCACTCTCACTTACAGCAGCATTAGACTATAAGACAAGTACAGGGATGTACTGAGCAGTATTGATGTGAATAAAGCACTTAGGGTGAGCCTCTGTGTCTCTCTGCTTATTTCTCTGCAGCTCACTGGCAGTCTGAAAAGGGAGAGGGCGAATACACATACCCCACCAAAAAATAATGTCGACGTAGTGCTCTTATGGTTATGAGTTGGTGGCCTATGGGAGGTGGAGGTTCCTAATGCCTAGAATCTATAGTGATGAGAAGCTAGGAGTTGGACCTGTGTTGTCGGTAACTGCTAAATGAAGCTGCCTCCCACAAAAATTGGGGGTTTTGTTCTACTATTCCTCTCCATGACCTGTGAGAGGGTCGCTGGTGTGACATATAGGCATCAGGCTGATCTATGAAGCCCAATTTACAGCCTGTATGGAGAGTCGTGCCACAGTTGAGAGCACAGGCCCAATGAAGGGGTCAGGGGAAATCTCACTCAGCTGAAGGGTGCAGAGAACGGAGCCAGCATCCCCGAGAGAAAAGGAGAGAGAAAAAGGTGTAGAGAAAGTCTTAGTACAGAGCTGATCCAGCCAGTCCCAATTGAATGTGAAGAGATTCAGCCTTCCCGGCGGGGAAAGGGGTCCGCTAGTCTATAAAGAAAGTCTGTGGAAGGCCACCAACTTCTGCCTTTATAACTGTAATGTTGTGTTTAAGAACTGTGCTCTCTACTTGTTGAGTAGACTGTAATAGTTATGATTAAGAACCTCTTG
Organism: Rhinella marina; assembly: GCA_900303285.1. Taxonomy (NCBI): domain Eukaryota; kingdom Metazoa; phylum Chordata; class Amphibia; order Anura; family Bufonidae; genus Rhinella; species Rhinella marina. Next base: position 749,856 of record ONZH01016644.1, read on the forward strand.
GAGTTAAAGTTTGCTTCTGTTTAACCTCCATGAATTGTGTGTTTGCTGTCAACGCTACCCTATCTCACTTAAGGCGGACCATACTACCATGACTAAAATACCGCTTGGGATCCTCATACAAGTATGTCACAGTCTCTCAAGATGGATTTATCAAAAAATTCAGGGTGAATGTTAGTTTACGAAAGGAGGGAGGGCTGAGATGAGTGTGAGAAGAGGCATTTTTCTCTGATGAGATATATTACAAAGTTTCTTATATTCACCTGTATTGCGGATTTACGCAAAGTTGTGTGAAAGTAGTAACCATCTGCAGAGAAAGCTAAACAACAAGGAGCAAATAGGTAGAATAAGAAAGTGGACACCTGGTGGTAGTTGGTGGTAGTGTTTTTTCATTAACTTTTTTTCCTTATCTCTTTATTACCTTATTTCCTTATCTCCTTATTTTTAGGGGTTGTTCCAGAATAACAACTTATCACCAATCTTAAAGTGTCTCATTTCAGGGGCTAAAACCTCATTTATCATAAGAATGTGGGTTCTTTGAGTCCAGTTTCAATGATGAAGCAGTGGAGCATGCAGACTGCAGCTCCACTCAAAGTTGAGAGTTTGAAAGGAGCAGCAACACTCATACTCGCCACTGTTCCATTCTGACAAAAGAAATAGGACCCTTATTCTCATGTTTAGTGAGGGTCCCGGTTGTCGGACCCCCACCAATCAGACACGTCAGAATAGGTAATCTGCAGTCATTCTGGGACAAACCCTTTAATAATAAGATCTTATATATAAATAAAATGCCCATCTGGTATAAATCTAAATGAAACATAATCATATATAAAATAAAGGCAAGGGCTCTGACACGTCACATTATTACAAGAGTCATTAAACATATATGATATTGTCCATGTTTTAACCGTTGGCATCGGAAAAATGAAACCAGCAGAACCAATTACTCTTTCTTTTACTGCTATTCAGGCCACAAACGCGCAAAGATTATTAAACAAATATTAACGTGTTGGATCTGATAAGATGAATACAGACATAGAAGGGGGTGGATACCCTGTGCATTGTTCACTGTTGGATAAAACTGGGTCACACAGGTAATTACAGTGATAGAAAGCGTTGGTAATTTTGTAACTGAATGTAAATATAATCCATGTGTCCATGTTTCTTTACCCCACTATGCCTCCCATATATAATGTTTGTTGCTATATTCACAGTAAAGTGATGAAAAATTAATGGCTTTAAAGCATGGCGACAATTAAATATCTTGAAAGCAGTTACTATTTTTGTAGTAATGCATATGATAATACGTATTTACAAGACAGGGCTCGGTTTTAAAAGGACTCTGTGATAAAGCATTTACTGGTCCTTTCTGGATTGTGGATTTTGGCAAATATAATAAAACAGCTAATTATCTGTAATGCACCCTACAGTATGGTTACATCACAGCTGCAGGACATTGTAGGCTACAGGCATTTCAGATTTCTGTTGGGCACATCGATAACATGGCCCTATAGGGCCATATATGCTGGATCTTCATGGGCATTCATTTTTTAAAGGAGAACAAGGTGCTACACAGAAGCAATAAGGCAGCACATGGGCTGTAAATGTGTAAAGAACCTTAAAGGGGTTGTGCCACAAACTACATTTCAATCTAAAGTGTAGTTCCATCAATTACTCTCCCATTCCTCCTAGGATTGTTTTTTTTTTCCCTTCCAATTTACCTCATTTGCACTTTTCTCCTATCCCCCATGCTTGAATCCAACTTCCTGGTTTGTCATGTGACTGCTGTCCCATCATGACTTAGGGCAGTGAGATGTTTCCTGACATCAGCAGATCATGTGACACTAACCACACCCCTTGTTCTTATCAATTACACCTCCTACATTACGAGGCACCAATGCTGGACGTAACCTACAGCAACTGTACATCAAAACAGATTTGGCACAGGGTGCAGTGGTAGGCTAATAATGGGCAATAAAAAACAGTTTTGATAAATGGAGGCATTTGAGGAAAGTGGTATAACTGCGATATCTGTTGGGCGGGATACATTTATATTAGTGGCCCCTTTAATCTGCGGCACTGTTTTAAAGGTAACTTGACTATACAGGAATGTCAATGAAACACATGTAGGGAGAATTGCGTTATTTATAAGCTAGCCTTATGTCTCATCTGTAAATCTGATAACCTAGAGATGTATGCAGGCTTAGGACCCGAGACTCCCTGGCCACGTCACTGACGACTGAGGTTCTGTAACAACAAAATGGCCCCTGAAGATTGTGTAACAATGACCCATGGTGCTGCTAAATACCAGCATACTGACTATTGGAAATAAGGACCAACAGTACACTGACCTTCAAACTCTATTATAATGGCACACTGACTGTAAGGGTAGGTTCACATGAGGGATTTCTCTACATATCCCACGGTAGGAACTGGTGCAGTTTCTACCATGGGTTTTTGTTTTGAAAGGCACGTTCCTGCTCTCGATTTGGCTACATTGAATGGAGCTAAACTCTGAGCATCCTCCTACTACAGCTTTCTGTGGAGTCCACACCAAGACTTGATGTGTGTATTCTTGACGTGGGGAGGAAAACCACATGGATACTATCCTCGCTGCATGAACTGTGGTGCGGCTTCCCGTTGGAAAACATTGGGGGTGGTTTCAGCGCAGATTTGATACTGTTTTTGGCACCGAATCCGCGCTGAAGAACGTTGTGTGAACATGTCCTAAGGGTATATTCCCATGCATTCAAATTTTTGGATAAGTTTCTAAACTCAAAATTAGTTATTTACACCTAAAGTGCGCCAAGTGAGTACCATTTAGCAGCCAGAACATGGTGCCACACTGATATATAGCACACATGTGAGGAAAGAAATATTATTATCACTACTATTACTACCGCATCTGGTCTCCTGCCAGTCTTTACTTGCTGGTGTCTCTTGATGCACAAAAAATTACCACTTGGCCAATGACTAGCAGCAGTGGTGACCCTCGTCTGCCAGTGATTGGCTGAGCTGTCATTTCCTATGTGTAGACAGGCACCAGGAAGAAAAGACCAGTGGGCAACATTGAACTGTTGTGATGGGAAGCAGAATGTTGTTGAGGTATGTTTTTGCAATTTTTTCTTAGCATTCTGGGCCTGGCGCTACAATTCCTTTAAAGACTCACATATAAAAGGCCATGGACCTTCTCATTCCTGTGAATATGTGAAAAAAACAGGATTTATGTTTCAACTTCACACCCATTTATATCAAAATATTATTCATGATATTGTGTTTTTAATCACTGCACCATCTAAATATAATAAGAAACAGAAATGTCGCTTGCCATCCTCCCTCACTGCAACTCTTTGTTTTATTGCAGAGATTTTTCATTGTTCCGCTTACTTTCTGATTTATCATTGCTGCAAATGCCCCACATCAGCATTATTCCAAGGTTTATTATTAAATACCAGAATATCATTTGGTTTCTCCTGTATAATTATTTAATATGTTTTTTTTATTATTAAGATTAATTATGAGCATTGGAATAAAATCTAAAATACCTTGAAGTATGCATTGTTAATGAAGTGGAAATGGAACCTGCTATTTCAAAGATTAATTAGTCGTTCCTGGTTGCTATGCAAATGGACAGTGGTTGTGCCAAACAAATGTTATTTACAAGGTGCGTATATACTGTCAAAATAGTCAGACCGGTCATGGAAAATACCACTGAGTTCAAGCCTACGTCAGTCCCTGCAGCTATACAGAATAGCATTATTACACCTTTATGCCAGTTTACTTGGAGGGTTGTTTTAAATTTTCATAAGACTTTTCACTCTCACTGAAGATGAGATTTCTCTAAATTACAATGGGTTTGGTTCTGGCTAGAATGGGGTGCAGAGAACAAGGAATCTATCTGTTCTTCATCCTTAAAGGGAGGAAAACAGCTCCCAAGTGCCCAGCTCTGCTGCTGCAAGTGCCCAAAGCAATCCAGACTGAAGAGGGGAGGGTTGCTTTAGCTGCTCATATCTTGGGATTGGTAGCAGATAGAAAAAGTAGTTCCAACCTTCTTTGAAAGCTGGAATTCCAAGCTTTCAAATGATACCAAAATCACAGCTATATCCACTATATCAGAAGATATAACTGTTAGAAATTGAGTCTGGAGAGAAAGCTGTTTTTACTTTCACTTTCAGCTGGGCATTTGGGAGCTGTTTTCCAGCAGAATAAAAGTGCTTTTCATAGACATGGAATACAGACACACAGTGCACACAGGTATGTCTGGGATGTGACATGTAATACAGACACACAGTGCACACAGGTATGTCTGGGATGTGACATGTAATACACACACAGTGCACACAGGTATGTCTGGGATGTGACATGTAATACAGACACACAGTGCACACAGGTATATCTGGGATCTGACATGTAAACCAGGTTGTTGGATGACATGACACACACAGTGCACACAGGTATGTCTGGGATGTGACATGTAATATAGACACAGTGCACACAGGTATGTCTGGGATGTGACATGTAATACAGACACACAGTGCACACAGGTATGTCTGGGATGTGACATGTAATACAGACACACAGTGCACACAGGTATGTCTGGGATGTGACATGTAATACAGACACACAGTGCACACAGGTATGTCTGGGATGTGAAATGTAATACAGACACACAGTGCACACAGGTATGTCTGGGATGTGAATGTAATACAGACACACAGTGCACACAGTATGTCTGGATGTGACATGTATACACAGTGCCCGGTATGTCTGGGATGTGACATGTAATACAGACACACAGTGCACACAGGTATGTCTGGGATGTGACATGTAATACACACACAACAGTGCACACAGGTATGTCTGGGATGTGACATGTAATACAGACACACAGTGCACACAGATATGTCTGGGATGTGACATGTAATACAAACACACAGTGCACACAGGTATGTCTGGGATGTGACATGTAATACAGACACACAGTGCACACAGGTATGTCTGGGATGTGACAGTAATACAGACACACAGTGCACACAGGTATGTCTGGGATGTGACATGTAATACAGACACACAGTGCACACAGGTATGTCTGGGATGTGACATGTAATACAGACACACAGTGCACACAGGTATGTCTGGGATGTGACATGTAATACACACACAGTGCACACAGGTATGTCTGGGATGTGACATGTAATACAGACACAGTGCACACAGATATGTCTGGGATATGACATGTAATACACACACACAGTGCACACAGGTATGTCTGGGATGTGACATGTAATACAGACACACAGTGCACACAGATATGTCTGGGATGTGACATGTAATACAGACACAGTGCACACAGGTATGTCCGGGATGTGACATGTAATACAGACACACAGTGCACACAGGTATGTCTGGGATGTGACATGTAATACACACACACAGTGCACACAGATATGTCTGGGATGTGACATGTAATACAGACACAGTGCACACAGGTATGTCCGGGATGTGACATGTAATACAGACACACAGTGCACACAGGTATGGCTGGGATGTGACATGTAATACACACACAGTGCACACAGGTATGTCTGGGATGTGACATGTAATACAGACACACAGTGCACACAGGTATGTCTGGGATGTGACATGTAATACAGACACACAGTGCACACAGGTATGTCTTGGATGCGTCTGCAATCTTCTGTGGGGCACTGCTGTTAGTTATATAGTTGAAAAAAGGTGAAAGACTCCCTTTAACTCCCGCAAGAGGGTATGGAGTTCACAAGTCATATTCCAAGGCTGTGGTCTCCAGAAAAGTAGCCAATTGGTGGGATAAAGCAGAAGAAAAAGCATAGTCATGAATGGAGCCACAGGTCATCACCAGGAGAGCAGTCAGGATGCAATAGGCCAGAGCATAACAAGGGAGAACTCTAAGAGAAAGCCAAATATCAGAGCAAGGAGTAGACAAGCAGCTACCAGGCGAACAATCCCAAAGATGAGGCAGGAGCAACAGATGTCAGGGTCAATTAGGAGTCAATATTAGAATGAAGAGCAGAAGAAGAAGTCAAGCAATGGTAGAACAACAACCCACAGGGAAGGCATGGAAGGCCAATTCCTCTTTTATAGGTTGCAGGCTTGACAATGATGAGGTAAGAAGCGAGGCAACCCAAGGCTGTGGCAAGGAGATGTCACAGCCAGATTCAGCAAAGCCACTGCTGATGTCAGGACCAGAGGGAGAGGCATTGTCTGGAGCCGGACACATGGCGGGGCTAATCACCGAAGTCTGGTGAGGAGAGTCATTACTAAGACAGGAGGTCTTGATACTCATTTGCTTTTTTCATGTTTCCATTTCTTATAGGAGGGAAAGCAACAAAGGCTAAAAAACTTAAAATTTGCTTGAAGTTTCCAACATCTCTCAAGATTGAGGTCTTGACCTCCTGGGCTTTGGGATAGTTTGGGACAGAAAAAAAAGATCAGATCCATATTATTGTTAAAGTTTTACTCCTCAGGAGACAGAAAAGCATTTTTATTTTAAAATAAATACAGAGATATCTTATACTTTCGTCTAGGCTTCTTCCAAAAACTTTTCAAAAGCCCTTGTACAGTACATATAACAGGTAGAGCTTCACTGGCCTTGGTGAATGACCACAAATCCAAAATCTACACTTAAATGGGAAAATATCATAAAGATCAAATGACTTTACTGTACTGATCAGCAAAACGATATATGAAAACCTTATTAAAGAACGTATCATAAAAGAAAAAAAGAAAAAACTAGATGATGATACACACAAAATGTCATTGCTGAAAAACAAAAATTGCATACATTATCAAAATGACAATTTTTTTTTTACAAGTTCATATATAAAAACGTGTACAGTAGTGGCCCAAATTTTGGTTTTCACAAAGTTTGCGTCTTCTGTCTTTTTGGATCTTTATGGCAGATGTTTCTATGTTATGGTTTCCAGTGTTGACCCTTCTTCTGGAATTCGCCCTGGCAAGATGGACATCAGCTTCGGGTCCAAATCCTGACTACTGACAAGACATTCTTGTCTAATCAGTGCTTGGAGTTAATCACAATTTTGGTGTTTTTGTTTGTCCACCTGCTTTTTGAAGATTGACCACAGGTTCTCAATAGGATTGAAACTGGGGAGTTTCTTAACCATGGACCCAAAATTTAAAAGCTTTGTTCACAGAGCCGCTTACCTCTCACTTTTGCCTTGTGACATGGTGCTCCATAATGCTGGAAAAAGCAATGTTCATCACCAAATTACTCCTGGATTATTAGGACGCCTGTAAGTACAAGCGCGGCCTGACAATTAGCGGTGATCCATATGCAGATCCTGCTGTCGGGAAGCATCATGTACGGCAGTATAATTTGGTTTTAAGCTGAATCTTTTTAATTATTTGCTTAGCAATGGATGCTAAAACAATTGCACCATGCAATCATTTTATTCGGGATTTTTCAATAAATGAAGTTCCCTTGTGGAGAGACAGACTCGGACGTCCTGGGTGAAGTCACCTCTGCAGTCACTGGGCATATATTTCCTTCTGCTCAGACTGACATTTACATACATGGCCACAATTCTTACTTGTCTTGCCTTCTCCATTATCACTGTCCTCTGCTAGACATTAAAAACTAGTTTTATAATCTTCTTTTCTTTATATTGCACCACGACGAATGATTCATGCTTTATGCAAATGACGCTCATATAAATTGATGATCGTTTTACATCTTTGATAAAAAATTATAACCACTTGATTACCATCTCGTATAAAATACAATGCACTGCAGAATTATGCAACTCCCCCCTTTTTTTCCAGAGTTTTATGCTAATCTTATAGCAAGATTTCTAAGGCAGGGTGGTCAGGCGACAAAAGAGAAGGATAGCCGCTTTTAGGCCAGGTGCATGCTTGGTCTACTGTGTGGCTGAATACTTTCAACCCTTATAGGTTATTCGCATCTTAGACAATGGGGGCATATCGCTAGGATACGCCCCCATTGTCTTAGGTGCAGGTACCACTGCTGGGACCCGCACCTATATTGAGAACGGAGCCCCAAAAGTGAAGGAGGGCGCACTGCGCATGCGCAGCCGCCCTCCATTCATTTCCACGGGGCTGCCCAAAATAGCGCTGGCTCGGCTATTTCCGTCGGCTGTGTAGAAATGAATAGGAGCGGTGGCCTTGCATGCACAGTGCGCTACCATTCATTTCTATGGGAGCAGAGGGGAGCTGTGGCTGGACCCTGGGAAATTCGAGGTCCTCCAGGCGCAGCGCTCCCCGCTCTGTTCTCGATATAGGTGTGGGTCCCAGAGGTGGGACCCACATCTATCAGACAATGGGGGCATATCCTAGCGATATGCCCCCATTGTCTAAAACGGGAATACCCCTTTAATGCAACCCTCTGGTTCAAGCAAAAAAAATCATATTAACTGGGGAACGAACAGAACACCTACCTGGTGACTTCCTTTTCATCTCTTTAGCTGCAGATCTGCCAGTTCACAGGCTCCTCTTCTTCTGCCATCCAAGATCCACTTCTAAGACTGGCTGGTGCATACTGTGCATTTGGTAGCCTAAGACACAGTGAGAGGTATTTATCCATGACTTTACACCATTATTGTGGCGTAAAAAAGTCACAAATGATGGCGCATGCCATATAAGGCCCATAACTTGTGACTTTTTGGCTTCTGTAAAGTGTCTAGAAAAGGGTTTAACAGGAGAGGAGGAGCCTATAAGGGCCTGTCGGACATACTTTAAAGGGAACCTGTCAGCTCCGAAACACCCCCTAAACTAGGGTAAGAGATGTATAGTGTAAGTAATGCTGAATCTGATTATGTAAGTTTTATCTTCATACTCACTTCCATTCCGACACTGTGCTCCCACAAACCTGCAGTAAAATACATTGACAGGACTCTTCTTTGAGTCCTCTCCATTATGTGAGTGAGCACCGGAGTCCAGTGAGTGCATTTTACTGCAGGTTTGTGGGAGCACAGCGTCAGAATGGAAGTGAGTATGAAGATAAAAATTACATAACCGGACTCGATGTCACTTACACTATACAACGCTTACTGTAGTTTGGAGGGTGTTTCAGAGCTGACAGGTTCCCTTTAACGTACAGTACAGACCAAAAGTTTGGACACACCTTCTCATTCAAAGAGTTTTCTGTATTTTCATGACTATGGAAATTGTAGATTCACACTGAAGGCATCACAACTATGAATTAACACTATATTATAGGAATTATATACTTAACAAAAAAGTGTGAAACAACTGAAAATATGTTTTATATTCTAGGTTCTTCAAAGTAGCCACCTTTTGCTTTGATTACTGCTTTGCACACTCTTGGCATTCTCTTGATCCTGACAAATTTTCTATAATTGACTCCAAAAACAAGCCAAAAATTGTATCAGAATTCTACATCAGCTCATAGTGGCTGCAGAGACGACTTTTTGGGGCACAGAATGCCAAAAGAGTCAACAAACCGGGAGGATCCACACAGATAAAAAAAAGCTTTGCATCTTGGTTCATAGGATTTAAGTGTGGGAGACACCCCCCCCCCCCAGTGACATTTTTAATGCTTATTCCATGCAATTTAGGTTTTGCCACACCTTCCTCTGGATCAACTTGCAGGATAACAGGCTGGACTGGATGGACAGATGTCTTTTTTTGGCCTCATAAACTTATTAATAGAAAGTAAAAAAATAGATTAAATAGATAGAACATTTGCAGACATGTTTCAAGTGAGAGGCAGGCAGATGTCAATCACAGTGAAGTTTACGCTGTCAAAGTCGCAACTTATGAGTAGAAATTCAGTGGGTTTTGGCGCGTAGATTACCAACAAATGTCTCAAATTTAATAAAATGATATGTACCTCTTTATAAATTTGGTGCATCTGACTCCAGGACACGAGGTTTACACTGGCAATGCCGGTCTACATAAATCTCCTCCTATTGGATGTTTACAGAAAATTTGCTGACAGTTTCTGATGAAAAGTCAGGGTGAGGTGAGTAGTCATACCTTTATAGTAGCTTCTATCAGCAGGAGTGAGAAAATTAAGCTTATATTGCCAGCCGATGCTCCTGCAAGTGTCCGGGAGGCGGTCCTCCTCACTGTGAAGTGCTCTCTGCAGTCAGCTGCTTACAGCTCCTCCGCTCTGAGTGGCAGCTGTGGCAGACTCCTGGTTGGATATTACAGCTGTCACTCAGAGCAGAGGGGAGGGCTTATAAAGCAGCTGAATGCAGAGGGCACTTTACAGTGAGGGTCTGCCTCCTGGGCACTTGCTGGAGTGGTGCCGGATGAAATAAAACTTAAAGGGAACCTGTCATCACCTTTATGCTGCCCATACTAACGTCAGAATAAAGTAGAGACAGGTGAGTTGATTTCAGCGGTCTGTCATTTATAAGTTAAAAGTTAGTGGTTGCCGAGAATCAACATCACAATCATTGCAGACTAGACCTGGAAAAGAGTCCTGGCCACCTGAGAAGAGTCCTGGTTATTCATGAATTCCTGCTGATGACTGACAGGCTTCTACCTAGTTTTCTCCCTTTCTCTCTAGGAGAGAACTGCCAATCATCAGCAGATGGGCGAGGAGAGCTGGAGATTAGGAATAACCAGGACTCTTCTCAGGTAGATTTGACTCTTTTCAAGGCCTGGGCTGCAATGATTATGATGCTGGTTCTCAGCAACCACTTACATTTAGCTCATGAGGGACACACCGCTGAAATCAGCATTTCTGTCACTAATTTATGCTGTCCACAGTTACTTCAGCACAAAGTTTATGACAGGTTCCCTTTAATTTCTTCACTCCAGCAGATAATACAAACTGCCATAAAGGTATTATTTCTCATCGCGACCCTACCTATCACTGTCATTGGTTTTACGGGTTCACAACTGCTGACAGATTCCTTATAATATTGTATCTGTAGCTGAAAGTACAAAAAAATTGGCAGTGATATAATAAATGAAGCATGAAAGGTAGCTGAAAAATGTAAAATATGAAAAACTATAAATAATATGAAAAATATCTAAACACCCCAAAGTGGTAGAAAAGAATGCAATGACTTCTTAGTAACATAAGCCATTGTGGATTATCTAAAAGTTTCCACTTTTGGAGAAGAAGCTAACATTATGGGGAAAAAAACCAAAAAACACAAGACCTGCATTAAATACTGGCGCCGTCTGCTAGTCTTTGTGCATTCCGTCAAGAACAGTCTTATTGATGCCATATTATATCATTTCTTTCACAACCGATAAACTTTCAGAATTTAAATTTAAAATTTTCTCAAAGTGCATATCTGAAAACAAAATGAGATTAAATGAATTAATTGGCGACTTAAATCCTGAACACATCACTATTGTTCAACGCACGTGTTCTCAAAATCCCAGCACACACAAGACTTATGAAACCGATAACTCACAACCTTAATGTAATTACTCTCAGCAGAGGATACTTCTTGCTCTTAAAGTGATGGAATGACAGAAAAAAAAAACTGACCTCACGCGTCATAAATTTCCGTAACGTTTTATAGCTCCGTGATAAAAGGGACAATACAGCTTGTGGCTTTTTTTTCCCCTTAAAACATGTCCTATACATTTATTGTGAAATTAAATTAGATCAGTGAGAGGACGATATTTATGGAACTGCAAAGGTGAATCATCTGCTCCGCTCTTTACCAAAATATCGAAGGAGATCAGCATTTCCTTCCAAGACGCTTTTATTTAGCCTGTGATAACTATTTGCACTATGACTGCAAATCACGGCCGCTGGAAGCACAGACTGTATAACAGCAAGACCCTTCATATTACGCGGCAACCAAGGGGTAACTTGAAGCTCCAGGGCCTCGTTCCAAAATCTGTAACAGGCCCCCACCTAACGTGTCATTTATAACACTTCCTAATAGGACAGGACTTCTCTTCACGAGTTAACCACTTTAGGGTGGGTTCACATCACGTTTTATGCCTCCGTTTGACGTATATGTAAAAAAAAAAAAGCATCCGTATAACATATACATTTTTTGTGTATGTTAAATGGATGGGAAAAACGTGATGTCAACCCAGCCTTAAAGGGGGTTTCTGGGATTACTATGGTTTTTAACAGATACGCTGTAAGATTTACTGTAGTTGCAAATCTTCTCCATGCCTTTTTTTTTCAATTTGGACTCTCCAACCCATTTTCACCATGGTTTCTTTCCCTCTTGTTTGTGTTACTGTATCCAACCAAAGCAATGATGCACTTCTCTTTTTTCTGTCACATATCCAGCACCGCCCCTAGAAAATCCCAGCTTAAAGGGGTTCTCCCACGAAAAATATTCTACAGTTTTCAAACCAGCACCTGGATCTGAATACTTTTATAATTGCATGTAATTAAAAATTTACCATAGCCACCAAGTTATTCAATACAATGTATCTGTATAGCGCCACCTGCTGTTTGTTCTTTTCTTATTTCCTTGACCTGCTCACTGAGAAGGCCGCACATGCTCGGTTTCATCCTTCAACTGCCTCCTGAGTTGTGATAGGGAGAGCTGAGACACGCCTCCCGAGCTGTGATAGGGAGAGCTGAGACACACCTCCCGAGCTGTGATAGGGAGAGCTGAGACACGCCCCCTGAGCTGTGATAGGGAGAGCTGAGACACGCCCCCTGAGCTGTGATAGGGAGAGCTGAGACACACCCCCTGAGCTGTGATAGGGAGAGCTGAGACACACCTCCCGAGCTGTGATAGGGAGAGATGAGACACGCCCCCTGAGCTGTGATAGGGAGAGCTGAGACACGCCTCCCGAGCTGTGATAGGGAGAGCTGAGACACACCTCCCGAGCTGTGATAGGGAGAGCTGAGACATGCCCCCTGAGCTGTGATAGGGAGAGCTGAGACATGCCCCCTGAGCTGTGATAGGGAGAGCTGAGACACACCCCCTGAGCTGTGATAGGGAGAGCTGAGACACACCTCCCGAGCTGTGATAGGGAGAGATGAGACACGCCCCCTGAGCTGTGATAGGGAGAGCTGAGACACGCCTCCCGAGCTGTGATAGGGAGAGCTGAGACACACCTCCCGAGCTGTGATAGGGAGAGCTGAGACATGCCCCCTGAGCTGTGATAGGGAGAGCTGAGACACGCCCCCTGAGCTGTGATAGGGAGAGCTGAGACACACCTCCCGAGCTGTGATAGGGAGAGATGAGACACGCCCCCTGAACTGTGATAGGGAGAGCTGAGACAGTCTGCTCCATGAAGTATTACGCGACTCACATTGAAGTCCACGCTGGTCCTACAACTTGCGACTAAGAATCCAGCAGAGGACAAGAAATCATGCCCAAAACACAATATAAAAAATACAAAAGTTTATTAGAAACAAAAAGAGTAAAAATAAAAATATAATAACATGACTTAACTTGACGTTACTCTTCAGTTATAAGTGTTTTGCTGTTAACTTAACCTCATTATTTCTTGCACTGTTACACTGCACCAACAGCTTCAGCTGGTAAATGACCCTGACTTGCACCTCATAATCCATCACCATTAGGAGCACCCCGAAACACCATGAGTTAGGGCTCATGCACACAACTGTGTGCCGGCCGGGCTCATATTGCAGCCCGCAAAATACGGGCTCCAGCTGTTCTGGCACAGCATCACGGATGCAGATCTATTCAATTGAATGGGTGCACAATCCGTAAGGTCGGTGCAGAACAGAGGCATGGAACTTTGGAATGGGCACGGAATGGGTTTCTGTCTGTGCCTCCGTACCGCAAAAAAAAAAGGGCATGCACTACTTTTTTGTGGTGCGGACAGATTTTTAGAAGAGGGGCTTCATTACATTACATATTCTGCTAACTGAACACCATCATCACCTACATAGACCTCAGGTTAATCAGGAAATAACCAGTCAATCATAAAGGGAAACGTAGCCTTGGGTGCTTTCCAGCATATATCTACTGTACAGCACAATGAGAGCCGTATTGAAATAAACTATAAATATAATATACATTTGGAATAAGAATAAATAAAACCAACACACAGTGTTAAAGGGTTAAGCTGCAGATCTCCTTCCTCTTCCATAGTACCTGTGCCAGCTGCATGGGCGCCGACGTGATTGAACGATGCAGTAATACAGAAAACTGCAAATTCCAACATTTGGATAATTGGCTAAATCCAAACAGAGGAAGTAAAAATACAATTGATTTTTTTTCTCAGGTAATTCTAGCTTAATAGACTTTCCCGGAGGTTATAATCATATATACGACTGAATTTCGTTTGCGTATTAGACAGAAACACAAACACTAGTAAATTTGGTGCTACCTACAACCACTGTACATCGGTGTTCATCTCAGGATTCTATTTGCTGAATACTGAAATGAAGCTGCACGCGCGGACTTATTCAATGTACGCCGCTAAGTGTAATGACTCCAAACTTACCTCTATGCGCTATCCGTAATAAGACAATTAAATCGAGAGAGGCCGAAGAAATAGTCAGCTCTGTGTCATACACTCACCTGCTTAGAAACCATCACGGAGGCTTTACGTTCTTGGTCCTGATGAAATCTGGAACTCAGCAATGTTCACGCTGTATGAACATTGCGCGCACACACTACACTGGCGGCATATGCCTGAAAAAAAAATTACAAAAACTATAACAAAGAAATAGATTCTCACAGGAAGTTTAGAAGAAAAGAAAAACAAAACCGACTATATTATTCAGACTCAAAATGCAGAAACAGATTGCAAAATGATATCCATCCAGTAGAAAAAAGCTCTCTTAAAGCCTCATTCACACGTCAGTGTTTCACGGACATTTGCTGTACATGTTCTCCACGGACAGCACACGTCCCCATTCATTTTAATGTGTGTATTCAGACACCAGTGTTTTAGCACCGTCCATGGGTTAGTGTTGTCCGCACGGATGTATGCTCTATTTTGTCCGTGTTCACGGATCCATCACGTCTATTATAGTCTATGGGTCCGTGAAAACCACGGATGCAACACGAATGCCATCCGTGTTGCATTCGTGTTTCACTGATCATTAAGAAGAGATGCTTTGAAAATTATTTTTCAGCTGTTCAGTGTCAGTGAACCACAGATGCAACACAGACAGCAAAACACGGACCCAACACGGATCCTTCATGGATGCCTCACTGACCACCTGCTCACGGATTTCAGCACGGACACGGACGTGTGAATAAGGCTTAAAGGGGTATTTCCATCTCACAAATATAGTTTGTATAGTTAGATATAGCCACACCAGTATTATTACTAATAGAATGTATTTATATAAAATGTACCGTTTAGAAGATTTTCCTATTTGTATATCCATTGTCCCACATACATTAGTCAGGCCGTTGCCCCTAGTTACGACCACCTCGGCCATGTAGTAGTGGTGGTCAGCTTGCTCTTTTTCAAACCCGCTCTGAGGTAACTGCTGTATTGTGAACGCACATTACATGAACATGCGGAGACACATCTTAGGGTACTTTCACATCTGCGTTTTCGACGCTACCAGTCCAAAAGACGATGGTCAGTATCCGTCCAAAACACAGACTTTATAAACGGATCCTGCTCCATAGAGATTAATTGATCCTGAAACTGCATCCGTTTCTCTGTGTTTTGAAAGCGCAGACAAAAATGGTACAACCCTAAGATGTGTCCCCGCATGCTCATGTAATGTACGTTCACAATACAGCAGTTACCTCAGATTGGTTTAAACAAGAGCAAGCCGACCACCACTACTACATGGCTGCGGTGGACGTAACTAGGGGCAACAGCCTGACTGATGTGTGTGGGACAATGGAAATACAAATAGGGAAATCTTCTAAACGGTACATTTCATATAAATACATTCTATTATTAATAATATTGGTATGGCTATATCTAACTATACAAACTACATTTGTGAGATGGGAATACCCCTTTAAATGTGAATAAGTAGCGTCCATTTTTCACAATGCGTGGTGAATAAAACACTACTTTTTCACATTTGGGAGTGCTATGATTTTTTTTTCTATTATTTATTTGGGAAGATAAAAAGGGGTATTCCGGTTACCATAAATATAACTTATGTTTTAGACTAACTCATCATCAATCATTACCTCATATAATGTAAATTTCACATTTTTACCGTTCAGTAGTAATAAAAGATGTTTTCTTCCTCTGCTACCCACGGTTTCCTCATAAGTTACCATGGCATCGACCTGTAGTTCTGAGTCTTTGTCAGGTCGAGCATGCTCAGTGTGTTGCTATCCATTCGCTAAATGTCTTGTGAAACAAAAGGTGTGTTAGTGTGCTGCTGATTACTGAGGAGAGGGGGCGTGACCGGACTGTATACCAGGCACCCAATCTATAAACATCAAAACTCACAGCAGGAAAGCTAGGGATTGTGGGCATTGTAGTTTTGTGAGGGAAGATCAGGCACCATGACACTCTGTGTGATGCAGGCTCACACAGGAGCTAGACAAATGGATTTCAAGGTAAAATGAAGCTCTGGTTATATATATAGGTATGGGTTCTGGTTGGGTCACAGCTTGCAGTTTTTCAAAAATTAAGTTACTTTACTGGAATACCCCTTTAAGGTCACGTGCGCAGCTGCACCAACACTACATTACTTGGTGTGTTGCTCTATTTCCTTTTTTATCTAATCTATCAATCCATCCATGTACTTGTATTTTTTATATACGTATATATATATATATATATATATCCCTTTTTAGATGTACAGCGCCACGGAATTAAAGGGTTTTTTTGAGATTTTTTTTAACTGCTGACCAATCCTCTGGATAACGCATCAGTTACTTGATTGATAGGGGTCCAACCCCCGCCGATTAGCTGTTTAAGACTGCACCGGCACGCACAGTAGCGCACTGCCTCCTATCAGCTCACCAAGCACAGTGCCAAACATTGTATAGCGGCTGTGCTTGGTATTGAAGCTCAGCCCAATTCACTTCAATGGGGCTGAGCTGTATCTAGTCCATAAGACCGCTGAAGTGAAGTGTAGCTGTAGTTCCAGTTAAGAGCCTCCCTTTAAAGAGTATCTGAACCTGAAGTCTTTCTCTTATGAGTAAAACACTTGGACACTATAGTAAAAAGCGACGGCCTCTCTGGTGTCCAGGCGTGCATATGCAGGCATGTACAGCAGCATCTGTCCTGGCCACCTCGTATCTGTGCTGCAGTGGTGGCCATAAACCTGGAAACGAGCAGTGTATAAATGCAAAAGAGGCCACATGGAGAATCACAATACATTAGTAAGCTCCTTGTATTAACTTTCGCTACATGATAAATGTCATTTGCTGAAGTCATACCAAGTCATACTGCGCACACGTCTTTTCTTACATAATTTTATTTTTTACTAGCACACTTATCTAGTTAATGGTTCCTGGATACTGGCATCTTTAGCATGTGTTACATGTCTGGGGAGTCAGGGACTATAGGTCAAATCCCTGTCATTGTCCATTGCAGAGCCGGGAAGGATTGCATCAGGCAAACAATTTCTGGACTTGCCAAGCTTCACTTGACGGCCCTCACACCTTGGAGAAAGTTTCTCCGAAAAAGTCTTAGGCTCTGTTGCACTTTACGTAAATTCCTCCAACCATCTCAATCTCCAGTTGTCATAAAAATTATTCGTCTGCTCTCATACAGTTAATGCAATGCAAAAAGCACGTTTTGATATTCCAAATATATGACGGCAATGAAGCCATTCACAAGGGTTTAAGGAGTTTCAAACATCATTCATAAAATCTTGAGAACAAAATAAAATTGAATACTCTACATCACAACGGACTTTTTTTTTTTTTTTTTTAAATAAAACATCTAAAATCTAGATGAATGTACAAATTACATTCTCTTCCCTTCTGTAATGGAATCTTCAAACATGTAACTCAAGTCACACGCCAAACGTTGCGAGCGGCACAGCCTGTTTCATTACTGTATATATTTTCTATGGAGACGTGGGACAGGAAATGAATGCTTAGATTTTGTTATCAAAGTACTTTTGTATTTTTACTTAATATACATCATATCTCATTTACATGTGGTACGGCAGGAATAACCCGGGACGCATTAGAATTTCAGGAACAGAATACAGTTGTCGAACAGGTTGAGGGAATTTTGGTCGAAGGTTTTTGATTCACAGTGGAAGTTGGTTACTGAAGACGGATTTAGTCATCGAAACTTCATATCCTACAGCTGTGCACTTAAAGGGGTTCACCAGGGTTGTACCAATCGAGTGAGTGAGCCGACAGAAGCCTCCACCTGTCTCTGAGATTTGCTCTCAGGGGTCACATTTTTACATGTAATTCATTTCTTACTGTACCACATAGTTTTATAGCGTCAGGGAATTTCTCAAAATTATTCTTGCCTCCGGGCGATACTATTACTTGGTTCAGGACATGACGGATGGGTGCATAACGCGGGAATCCTCTCTACCTCTTTAAATCCTGTGTCTTACACCAGCCTATCAGGTTCTGCACGAGGAATAACAGCATACCAGTTTTGCACTTAGTGTTCCAGTGTGAGAAATACCATTTTACCATGAGCATACATTATGGTGAATGGCTACAGAGTTTGAACAGATGGGAAGATGACTTTGAAAAGTGCTTTATAAAAATGTTCTGCAAATTGTTTTGAAACAGGATGCTACTTGCCTCTCAGTCGTTTTAGGGCTCATGGGACCATGAGCTCATGGGTTTATTTAAAGGGGAATTCTGGTAACGTAACTTAATTTTTGATAATCTGCATTAAGGCTGCAAGCTGTGACCCCACCAGAACCCATAACTATACATATAACCAGAACCCATACCTGTACATATAACCAGAACCCATACCTGTACATATAACCAGAACCCATACCTGTACATATAACCAGAACCCATACCTGTACATATAACCAGAACCCATACCTGTACATATAACCAGAACCCATACCTATACATATAACCAGAACCCATAACTATACATATAACCAGAACCCATAACTATACATATAACCAGAACCCATACCTGTACATATAACCAGAACCCATACCTATACATATAACCAGAACCCATACCTGTACATATAACCAGAACCCATAACTATACATATAACCAGAACCCATACCTGTACATATAACCAGAACCCATAACTATACATATAACTAGAACCCATACCTGTACATATAACCAGAACCCATAACTATACATATAACTAGAACCCATACCTGTACATATAACCAGAACCCATAACTATACATATAACTAGAACCCATACCTGTACATATAACCAGAACCCATAACTATACATATAACCAGAACCCATACCTGTACATATAACCAGAACCCATAACTATACATATAACTAGAACCCATAACTATACATATAACCAGAGCTTCATTTTACCTTGCAATCCATTTGTCTAGCTCCTGTGTGAGCTTCCCTCACAAAACTACAATCCCCACAATCCCTAGCTTTCCTGCTGTGAGTTTGTTCTTGTTCATGAGTGTTGATGATTACTGATTGGCTGCCTGATATCACAGTGCAGACACGCCCCCTCTACTCAGTAATGAGCAGCACACGGACATTAGCTAGAGAACTGATAGCAACACACTGAGCATGCCTGACCTGACAAAGGCTCAGAACTATAGGTCGCTGCCATGGTAACTTGTGAGGAACACAGTAGGTAGCAGGGGAAGAAAAGTACTTTATAACTACTGAACGGTAAATATGTGAAATAGACATTATATGAGGTAATGATTGATGATGAATTAGTCTAAAAGATAAGTTCTATTTATGGTAACCGGAATACCCCTTTAAAGAAAGACTGTCAGCAGTTTTAACCACATTGACAGAGCTAGGTAGGGGCTGAGCATAGCATTTGTCGAGTTTTTTTTTTTTTTTTTATCAGGAGTAGTTTTTCTGCAAGGTTCTGCTCCTGCAAGTGTCCAGGCGGCGAAGCTTCACTGTAAAGTGCTCTCTGTATTGAGCTGCTTTACAGCCCCTCCCCTCTGCGTGACGGCCATAGTGGTCTCCTGATTGGATAGTAAACCTGTCACTCAGAGTAGACGGGAGGGGCCCTGAAGCAGCTCATTTTGAAGAGCAAGTAAAGCAAAGCTCCGCCTCCAGAACACTTGCAGGAACAGAAAAGTTTATTTTCACACTCCTGATAATACAAGCTCCACAAAAGGTATATTTGTCAGCTCTCACCAGTCCCTACTTACTGTTGTTGTTTGCACAATCAAACCTGCTGGCAGAGTACCTTTAACAAGGTGACACTCTGCGAGTCATATGCATTTTTAGATTTTGTCAGTCAATCATCAAGGGTGCACTACCAATGAGGGCAGGTGAGGCGACTGCCTCAGGCAGCACCAGGTAGGGGCAAGAGGGGGGCAGCCGATAGGCCATGGGCTGAAGGGAAGGGGTTGGGTTAAGAAATTAGCATTGGGAGGGGGGGGACCGTTTCAGTTTTTGCCTCAGGCGGCAAAAAGGCTAGGTGCACCCATGACCATAGTGAGTAAACCTTCCTCTCCAGTGCACACCAGTACAACCTAAAGCAGTGGTGCACAACTTACAGTCCGTGGACCACATGGAGACCACAATGTCTTTCTGTCCGGCCCTCAACCATCAGGACACAAACGGACTGCGTCCGATTTATTGATGCAGTGAAGGGACTGCTGCTTTCACTGGGAAGTATTCTGTCTTTTCAAGCCTTGCACTACGTATGGCACAGTGTATTACTTTTACCCAAAGTCATCTTTTATGGTAAGAACATGACATATATATATATATATATATATGTGGTGTGGAAGCCCCATATATTGGGAGATTAAGGTCCCCTGATCCCCTGTTCAGGACTCCAGAGAAGAGGAGACAAGGTAGAAAGGTTGTCATGCACACAGTACATACTGAAAAACAGAGATCTTCTGGGTATTTGGCAAACAGTCAGAAGGAAGGCTCCAGCCTCCATAGACTAAAGGTATCCCAAGTTTTATTTGGAGACTTTTATAAAATCCAATAAGAAAATAATCTCTTATGCGTTTCGAACACGTCTAGTGCTTTTAGATACAGTTTGCCATGCCTGCCTGCTACTCCCTCCACTGTTGCTTATGGGAGTTGTGAAATGCTCATCTGTCTCAGGCGTCCGAAAAGTGAAGCCACCACTGATCAGACATTTACTGTTAAAAGCCCATAAACACATGAGCCTCTTTAGGGTTTATGGCCGCCCTCGGGAGCGGTACAATCTGATAATGTGGCCCTCGGACCAAGAAAGGTTGTGCACCCCTGACCCAGATCATCAATGGTTTGCACATTTATTATACTGCAGCCATAACTTCTCTATTTCAATAAAAGTTTTATAACTGCGCTACTTTGGGTGCCGATTTTCACTCAGTCTCTTAGGTTTCTTTATTATTATTCATTATTATTCCCAAATAAGCAGACCTATGGCAAAATAGGAGGAAAAGGGCAGAGTTCTGCTCAAAATTCAGATGGGAAGGAAAATGCTAAAAAGTCTAAAAAGTCTCTAAAAAATCCCGGATGAGCCGGATATTGCTGACTCTCCATAGCGGGAGTCAATGTTTTATGCATGCCCCTGCCTTGTAATTAATGTGCATACTGTAACTATATACCTAAGAACGTCACGTGTATTAAATCTATATTCAGCATTTATTTTCCTTGGTCACAGATCCTGCACCAAGAACCTACACAGACTGTTTTTAATAGGCATTTCTATTAGCTCTATGGAACAACCAAAGTCTAGTACTGTGCCCATAAGTAAAACGAAGAGTAATTGAGTCTGCCGCTCATTGCTCTCAACTCCAAGAAGTGCTGCAAGCGAACCGCCGGCATCCACCTTGTTATCAGCAGACATGTACCTATCCGGTGACTGCGACCATACAGGTGGCTGGGAATACAGCCGGCCAGGAGACAATGCTGTTTATGTGTGATTTCTATTAGGATTTCTATTCTGAGCTCAGGGCTTGTGCACCAGAAGTAGATTTTTTGCAAGGTTGCGATGTACAGAGAGGAGCATCTATATGCAACACTGATTATCTGTAATGGTAATTATCAGAGCTAAGCATTTCTTTTATTATCAGTACACATATATACGTGACTACCGCCATACAGCAACACAACATGGTGCTTAATACATATCACTGTAAAGTGCGCTCGGCTGCAGAATATCAAGGGTTAATACGCTTTGCAGTATTTTTACCAGATTAATCAGTTACTAATACGTAGTAATGGAAAGACTCCAGAGATTTTCACCTTTAATTTAAACTTGTATTGCATTCTGGATATAATGTTGGTGGTTTGTTTGCATAATTAATGATCTGTCTATCATATTTCTTTATACTTAATTGCACTTGTGCTTTATAGGATTATGTGTTTTTAATAATCTGCATGGTCCTATTGTGAACATCAGTATTACTGTAGTATTATTATTTCCTTATATGCGTTTTAAAGGTGCAAGTTATAATGATGATAGATACATAGATAGATAGATGATAGATATTAGATAGATAGATAGATAAATAGATAGATAGATAGATAGATATTAGATAGATAGATGATAGATATTAAATAGATAGATAGATAAATAGATAGATAGATTATAGATATTAGATAGATAGATAGATAGATAGATAGATAGATGATAGATATTAAATAGATAGATAGATAGATAGATAGATAAATAGATAGATAGATATTAGATAGATAGATAGATGATAGATATTAAATAGATAAATAGATAGATAGATAGATGATAGATATTAGATAGATAGATATAAGATAGATGACAGATAGACAGATAGAACTATAGACAGATAAAGATAGACAGATAAATAGAACTAGATAGATAGAAAATAGATAGATGATTGATAAATAGATGATATAATAGAGGTAGAACTATAGATAGATATGAGATAGATAGATGATTGATAGATAATAGATAATAGATAGATAGATGATTGATAGATAGATAATAGCCATAAGATAGATAATAGATAGATATATGATAGACAGATAGATGGATAGATAGGCATTAGATAGATAGATAGATAGATAGATAGATAGATAGAAGATAGATAAATAGATAGATATAAGATAGGAGATAGATACAGTAGATAGATATAAGATAGATGATTGATAGATATAAGATAGATAGATAGATAGATAGATAGATAGATAGAAAGAACTATAGACAGATAAATAGAACTCTAGATAGATATAATGTAGATAGATATGAAATAAATACATAAATAGACATACATACAGATAGATATCTAAACTGTCATTTTAATATATATAGAAACAAGCATGAATGACATAAACCATGGTGTCTCTGAACCACCACTTCTCAATCTCAAATTACTAATCCTCCATATAAATTGAACAAGTAGATGTTAAAATATCTTTTAAACACGTCTAGCAATAAGTAGTGATTATGTAGGAGGGGGGGATATTTCTGGCCTGTTTGTCAGGCTATTGAAGAACGCAGCAGATATCCTACCCCAGTCTGAAGTCTGATAACAGAGAACAGACTGCAGTATAATAATCTGTATATATCGCCAACATATTCCGCAGCGCTTTACAGTACAAACAAAATCCCACATTACACAGACAATTAAACAATTAAAACAAGAGGCGCGGGGCCCTGCATGTAAGAGCTTACAATCTATGGGGACAGCAGTCTACATTATGCAAGGACAGATGCGTCTTCTATCAGACGCCTTCCTGATTACCTGCTGTCACAATATTTTGAACGCTTTATTTTCTTGTTGATTTGTGGGAAATGTTCATTATAGTAATTAATGGTTTAGTAATGCAGCAGTAAATCCACATATACAGGGCATACAGCTCCCCATGTAGATGAACTACCAGATTTTTTGGATTATATCACACTCTCTGATCCGCTGTTACATTCTGTACAAACCTGGTAACACAAGTGCGGAGAACTCACAGCTGCTTCATATAATACCGCCACCACTGGTTTCATGAAATCTCTAACACTGGTTTATTGCACTTTTGTACTAAAAGGCTATGTACACCTTTGGGGAACAATTTTTTATTATTATTGCATTATACTTATTTTGATCTAAAAACCACTTTTTCCAATTGGTCTTTATTAACAATATGGAATCCTTTTTTCTGTACAGAGCTGAGAAGCTCTACTATCTGCCTGTGGATTTTTTCTCAATTCCATCATCTGAGGAGCAGACGGACTCCTTATCTCTGCTCTCTGACCTTATGAACACTCATTAAAGCTTAATCCTTACCTTACTGATAAGAATGTGGCTTAAATAAGTGTTTAGGACCTCTCAGTAGTTTACAGATAAGGGTAATTAGATGACCAGCACAAAGTGAAAGTACCAGTCACCCAGCTAGACAAACAGTTAACCCTTTGTAACTGAACAGCTCAATATTTTTAACAAAGACCAACTGAAAATATGATTTTTAGCCAAAAATAAGTTAAATGCAATCATTGAAAAAAATTGACTCCAAAGGTGTACATTGCCTTTAAGTCACACTTTTTGCCTTATAAGAGAGAGAAGTAAGTGTAGTGTAGATCTAGCGATGTGTACATTACAGCTTCTCAGTTGTCTTCTGGGCAGGTCCATAAACTGCTGAGGTGCTTTGCCTATAATCTGGGGTGCATCTAGAGTTTCTGAAGCCTGAGGCGAAAACTGAAATGGTGCCCCCCCCATGTCAATTTCTTACCCTAGCCCCTTTGCCATAATGAAAGCGCTAATTGCCCATGGCCCTTCCGCTGCCCCCCTCTTGCCCCTTCCTGACACTGCCTGAGGCAATCGCCTCACATGGCCTCATTGGTGGTGCACCCCTGCCTATAATGCTTGAGCGCTTTTCTATACAACAAAGCAAATACATATCAATGTACAATAGATAGTAAAGGGCTTTGGCGCTAAAGCTGCCACCAATTCTCAATGCATCTGACCTGCCTATAATCCGACTGTATTAATCTGCTGTGCGGTTATAATCATGTTATTCATACTTTAGACTGGGGAGAAGTTGATATTAGGGCTAATAATATAATCTATTGTCCTAAGTTCTTATCAGCCATTTCAGGCCGGGGAGACCCTCGCTGTGCTGTTCTTCGAGGGTCACAAAACTCCCGACCCTGTGATCTCTACTTCATACCACATATCTGCAGTGCTGAGACCCTCCGGAGGCAGGTAGACCGTGTGTGCTGCACTATAATCAGCTGCCCCCTGGACGGTAAAGAGGTCATCCAATGTCTAACACATTCCCCCCCAATGCCCGGGCCCCTCATATAGACTATACTTACCCCGCTCCCCAGCTCCCTGTGTTGTTCTTGATCCAGACACGGCCACCGCTGCATCTCCTCTTCGTGCGGATGAAAACATCCGGCAACAGGGGGAAGCAGCCAATAGCAGGTCGCGAGTATAATCCCCCGCAATGCTAGGGAGGCTTGTCCCCGTCATGGCCTGCTATTGGCTGCTCCCCCATTGCCAGATTTTTTACATCCGTGCAACTGGGAGATGCAGTGGTGGTCGTGTAGGGATCAGGAGCGGCACAGGAGCTGGGGAGCGGGGTAAGTATTATCTATATGAGGGGCCCGGGCATTGGGGGGAAGTGTGTTACACACTGGATAACCCCTTTAAGTGCCCCATTAAATTGGTAAGAATTAAGAGGTACACATGCACGCATGTTCCTGATGGACTGTACACATATACACACATGTTCCTGATGGGCTCTGCACACATCTGTATACGCACATTCCTCCTCAGGTGTACACATATACACACATGTTCCTGATGGGCTCTGCACACATCTGTATACGCACATTCCTCCTCAGGTGTACACATACACACACATGTTCCTGATGGGCTCTGCACACATCTGTACACACACATTCCTCCTCAGGTGTACACATACACACACATGTTCCTGATGGGCTCTGCACACATCTGTACACACACATTCCTCCTCAGGTGTACACATACACACACATATTCCTGATGGGCTCTGCACACATCTGTATACGCACATTCCTCCACAGGTGTACACATATACACACATGTTCCTGATGGGCTCTGCACACATCTGTACACGCATATTCCTCCTCAGGTGTACACATATACACACATGTTCCTGATGGGCTCTGCACACATCTGTACACACACATTCCTCCTCAGGTGTACACATACACACACATGTTCCTGATGGGCTCTGCACACATCTGTACACGCACATTCCTCCTCAGGTGTACACATTTACACACATGTTCCTGATGGGCTCTGCACACATCTGTATACGCACATTCCTCCTCAGGTGTACACATATACACACACGTTCCTGATGGACTCTGCACACATCTGTTAACGCACATTCCTCCTCAGGTGTACACATACACACACATGTTCCTGATGGACTCTGCACACATCTGTACACGCACATTCCTCCTCAGGTGTACACATATACACACATGTTCCTGATGGGCTCTGCACACATCTGTATACGCACATTCCTCCTCAGGTGTACACATATACACACACGTTCCTGATGGACTCTGCACACATCTGTTAACGCACATTCCTCCTCAGGTGTACACATACACACACATGTTCCTGATGGACTCTGCACACATCTGTTAACGCACATTCCTCCTCAGGTGTACACATATACACACATGTTCCTGATGGGCTCTGCACACATCTGTATACGCACATTCCTCCTCAGGTGTACACATATACACACATGTTCCTGATGGACTCTGCACACATCTGTACACACACATTCCTCCTCAGGTGTACACATATACACACACGTTCCTGATGGACTCTGCACACATCTGTTAACGCACATTCCTCCTCAGGTGTACACATATACACACATGTTCCTGATGGGCTCTGCACACATCTGTATACGCACATTCCTCCTCAGGTGTACACATATACACACATGTTCCTGATGGACTCTGCACACATCTGTACACACACATTCCTCCTCAGGTGTACACATACCACACACATGTTCCTGATGGGCTCTGCACACATCTGTACACGCACATTCCTCCTCAGGTGTACACATATACACACATGTTCCTGATGGGCTCTGCACACATCTGTATACGCACATTCCTCCTCAGGTGTACACATACACACACATGTTCCTGATGGACTCTGCACACATCTGTTAACGCACATTCCTCCTCAGGTGTTCACATCTAGAAGAGAAACCATCTACTTATTTTAATCAAAAACACTAAAACAGCAATCAGAGCTCTGTAAGACATCACAACTGTAAAAAAAAAAAAAGCACAGACTTGCCACAGACAAAATGTAATTTGGAACTTCTAACTGGATTTCCATAAGTACCATAACAGCGAATTTGTGTTAATTATATATAGACTGAGTTTGTTTTTACGGGTTCTGTCGTAGTTTTAAGAGCAGCTTATTGCACATCCAAATCTTGGCTGTAAAAGCAGCTCTTTTCTTTTCAATTGAACCTATAATGCAATTGTTTTAGATTTTCACAGAATGTCACTAATCATGTGTTATTACTTGGGATAACACCCGGGTCCGTTATATTGGCGTCATTTACACAACGCAGAAATTTTTGATCCTTTTTTATTTTTTTTTCCCTTGCATTATAAAAATAAATGCTTGCAATATTTACAGGGTGAACTGCGTTTAGGCTACTTTTAATAGCAAACGACTCCAGAATCCAGACGGCCTCTGGTAATGGTTTTAAAAAGTCATTCAAACTTATTAGTGCTGCAAAGGCCAGAATTTAAAGATCCTGTAATTTTCGAGCGTGATCATTTTAAAGCAGATTTACGGCGGACAATTGTGAGATCCTTGGGCTAAAGCTGTATTTTTCCAGCTAATAATTTAATATTCTTTTTAAGATTATTATTTTTTTTTTTTTTTTTTGCAAACACAAACTTAGATAGATAGATATAGATACAGTATATAGGTACTGTCTCCAAGTTCATCATGCAATTCTTTAATAAGAGCCATAAATACAGTTTACAACGTAGATAAATCTAAAAACAAAACGTGACAAATTGTTAATCTTGTACATCTCCCCATTAATTGCCGAGCGCAGGCATATGCTTTATACACAAATATTTGCAAGGCAATAAGCATAATAAATAGGTTTTAGCACACAGATTAATCTTAATAGTTACAAGCTGTTAATCCTATACATCAGATAATAATTTGCAATAAATAATTGTTTACAATCTTGATATTTGCATGTCTTGGGTTTTAGCAATATGCAATAAAGAAATGTAATTTTAAATAATTTGATTGTGAGACTGCCGGGAAAATATTGTAAGTCATGATTAACTGAAGGGAGATTTTTTTGGTGCACGAATGGTGAGGATGCGGCTTAATACCAGCATCCCTTCATTATTGCTGCAATAAATATTTTAAAAGTTAAGTTTAGTCTCCAGCAATAATAAGGAATATTTAGAAGGCAAATATAAATGTAATTAGTGATATATTTCATTTTCTTTGCTCGTCGGGCGATTGGATAGACACAGAGTCACGGATACAACAGGCGGCGTGCAAACAATGCTCGCGCTGAACCTGAATCATAGGGGGAATGAATTAGAAGAAATAACACTAATAAGAAGAATATTACTGCAGCTTACAGACGCCTAGAATTTAAATAAGAATATTTTTTGCATTCGGAGCCGGTGGTTGTGTTGTGACAGCGTGAGCTCGTCTCGCAAAAGAAAAAAAAAAAAAGCAAAAGCATCATTGATCCAAATATTCCCCCCAAAATAAGCCCTCGCTGTGATCTTCTTATGCAGAAAGGAGTGAAATAACATATTCATATTTTATAAAGCTGCAAAATACTAGAGAACATAGCGATTTTATGGAGTGAACGGAGTGAAGGGTGCACTTTGTATAGTATCCCGCTGGTTTTACACAGATTTTTATCCAATTCCTAATTTTATAAAGATAGTTCTATTCCCCGACCCCTAACTTATTAAAGGCAGGTTTGCAGAGTTCCTCCTTTCTCGTTCTAGTTCAGAGGAGATAATGTAAGGTTTCCGAGGATTTTATCGCTTACCTGCAATTCCCATTCTGTGTGGTATCAGTACAGAGCTACTAAAAATGTAAGGAAAAGGAGGTTTCCCCGGCACAGACAGGTTCAGTGGCTGCTCCTAAGGATCCCATTCTGCAATTATCTAACCTGTGACATCTGTGTTTTATGGAACTAAACTTAAGTGTAATCGGCGGCGACGTTTTTACCCAGAGTTTTGTTACATCGAAGAGGAAAGCTGGGAATCGGATATTTAACAGGCTCTACCTCTACTATAAAATATATATGTACTGGGGAACGGTGGAGGAAGGTGCTTCTCTCTAAATGAAAAAAATGACTTCCTTATAGCCTACAGATGTAAAATGCAATATCAGTCCCTAAGTGGCACAGCAACAACAGAGGAGATCACAAAGCAGATGAAGCATATAAATTTCCTATATGAACAATTGTTTTCATTTTCCTCCCATGCCACTAGATATTATAAGTAGAAAGTAAAACAGAAGTAAATATGTTCATTCCACTCTTGTGATCAGTGATAAATGAAGGGCTATTCAGCTCCACAAAGGTCAGGCCGAGCGACACTGCAGATTCTGGCTATGTACACCCTGTGGATGTACCTACACTCCCACCAACAGGCCACCTGCGGTACTGCAGCGCTGTCCCCTGCTACTAAAAGCTCCTTCTCTCCAATACTACTGGAGTAATAATTGTTGCATCAGATCATCGTGCCAATTAACCTTTATAAATTAGTTACATTTTTAGATGTCGTCAATTGTGATTTTGATAACCACTTTAATATCTTGTTTTCTCTTGGGTTCTTCGAGGTTTTCACTGGTATTTCGGTCACCGTATGCTTCCATCTTCATGCTGGTGGCTTAGATTCTCCTCTTCACTTCAGAGCATAACGGACCCTTCTTAAAGTCAGTCCAATATGGCATTAGTCCGGTCGTTTGTTGATTAGGAGAAAGGTTTTTCTTGGTCAATGATCTACATTTATTTTTCTTGTCATCCATTTTATTTTCAAAATCTTAAGCAAAATCAATGAGCAAAGTATTTACTGCTTTTTCTGTTCTGTTTCCTAAAGACGCACAATAAGTAAAAGTCCTGGACTGGTCCCACTGCTCAGGCATTAAGGGGGTCATTTATGAAGAAATATACGACACTTTAGCGGAAGGGTTTTCTTTGCGGCAAAATCTGCGCCTTTTCCTCGCTCGTGCCACTTATCCGAAGTGGTGGGAAAAGGGGGGCCTATCTACCATTTTCTACGGCACTTTATGGCGTGGAAAATGGTCTTAAACTAGGCCAGCGAGGGAGCTGACATAGCTTAAACCATGATTCTACTGGTAGGCACACTTACATATAGGAATGGCTAATGTAAATTATTTACCATAACATTTATTATATAAAAGAAAAATATATACATAAATACAGAAATGGAACTTCACCTATCTACTCCAAATATATATGGATTTGTCAGCGGTCTATGGGGCTTTTTGGTGGGATCCCCATAGGGCAGTGACCATTAAACTCTCACTTTAGGGCTCATGCACACAAACGTATTTTCTTTCCGTGTCCGTTCCGTCCTATCTTTGTCCGTAATGCGGATAATAATAGGACATGTTCTACTTTTTTGCGAAAAAGAAATACGGACATACGGAAACGGAATGCACACGGAGTATCTTCTGGTTTTTTTGCGGACGCATTGAAATGAATGGTTTTGCATACTGTCCGCAAAAAAACCCAGAAGATACTCCGTGTGCATTCCATTTCCGTATGTCCGTATCGCAAAAAAAATAGAACATGTCCTATTATTATCCGCATTACGGACAAAGGTAGGACTGTTCTATTAGGGGCCAGCTGTTCTCTTCCGAAAAATACAGAATGCACACGGACATCATCCGTATTTTTTGCGGATCCGTTTTTTGCAGGCCGCAAAATACATACGGTTGTGTGCATGAGGCCTTAGGTAGATCAATATAGCCTGATTAAAATACAAATCAATATATATCAAAACATGATTGTTATAAAGAAAATCCTATCATGATCAGAATATCAAATATAGTAATAATGTGCTTGTTGCAAATATCTAGAAAAAAAAATCTATAAAAAAATCAATAAAAGTCCAAAACCAAAATATACTTGTGCAGTTCTTTTCCATTCATATATTATTATTATTATTATTATTATTATTATATTGTTTTAGTCCATGATTAATACCCGGAAGTTTTTTTAAACAAAGTAAGTACTTACTAAAAATAAAAAAATTAAAAAGTGTAGTTAATTATTTGTTAAAGGCTTAATTAAAATGCCAACATGGTCATCTGGTATATAATAAAGTCATATAACTTTTTACTCATCACAAGTAGTGGGATAACGCGGCCTCTTTGTCATCTCTCCTTTATAGCACGCTCCGTAGTGGTGACCCGCTGCCACTAATAGAAATCATGTGGCCGGCGTCTCACGTAATGCTGTGGTGCTCTTGATCTCTTGTTATTCGGCATCACATGTTGTACGTCTGGCGGAAGCAAGCGCCAAAGTTATGTAGAGGTCTGCGCTTTTGCATAACTTAGGCGCATCCACAGTATAGACTAGCCCCATCGAATGACCCACCGCATTCACCACAGCAGCCTTGGGTTTTTGCAGCAACAACAGACATACTGTGGATTTACTTGCACCACAGGTCAATCCTATTCACTTTGATGGTGTCCCATCAGTTCCAGGTGCACGTACCCTTAAAGGCATATTCCCATCTGGACAGGACACGTCATTAACACCCGGTGGGTGTGAGGCCCACCTCTGCCCATCTTGTGGGCACTGTGAATGGAGAGATGGGCACACATGTGCAGCTCTCGCCACGCACTTTTATGGGAGTTCCGAAAAATGAAGGGTAAGCATGATCGACTATTTTCGGAAATCCCGTAGAAGTGTATGGAGAGTGTTGAGCATGAGTGGCCACCTCACCAATTATTTTGGCCTCAAGACAGGATCTCATTTGTAAGATAGGTGCGGGCCCTGTCCGGAAATACCTCTTTAACTTATAAGTACTTGTATTGTTGGTGCCCATACTACCCTAGTTGTCGAGCAAAGTCACTTGAATGGGATTGAGTGTAGGAACATGGTCCATACACTGTGGACAAGGCAGTGGACAATTTTTGGCACTAAGGAATGCCGAAAGAAGCTGATCAATGGGGGTGTTGGGTGTCAGACCCCCACCGATCTGATATTAACTATCTATATCAAGGGTCCGGACAACTCCTTTAACCCCTTCAGGACACAGACATTTATCACCCTCCTGCCCAGGCCTATCTCTGTTTTTGCAAATCTGACATGTGTCACTTTATGTGGTAATAACTTTGGAACGCTTTTACTTATTCAAGCCATTCTGAGAATATTTTCTCGTAACACATTGTACTTCATGGTAAAGGTAAATTTGAGCTGTTTTACATTTAATTATTAAAAAAAAAACTTCAAAGTTTATTGAAACATTCTAAAAAATTTGCTATTTTCTAAATTTGAATCTCTCTGCTTTTAAGACGTATAGTGATAACCTCATAAAATACTTATTAATTGACATTCCCCATAAGTCTACTTTATGTTGGCATCATTTCTAAAAAAATTTAAGAAAATTTGAAAATTTCCAAAATCCACTTTAAGGACTAGTTCAGTTTTGAAGTCACTTTAGAAATTAAAGGAAATTTAACTTTTTTTGCAGGTTTTACATTTTAATCCATTGTTTCCTTAAGGCAGCAAGCGTTAAAGGGTTTCTGTCACCAGTTTTGGGCATATAAAACAGGATGACATTTGCAATGTGCAAATGTCACCTGATGCCCAAACTGGTGATCATTTTTTTACTGGTGCCCCCGTTTTTGAAATAAATCAACTTTTGTCGTATGCAAATGAAGCTTACTAGGTGCAAGGGGCGGTAACCCTGCACCTAGTAAGCGCCGTTTCCCTACCTTTATTCACGCCCCCTTTGTTGTGATGGACAGGGCCAGGCAGCTCGCTCTATCTGCTCCTGGCCCTGTCCGTGCTGAAATCCCGCGCCTGCGCCGTTCGGACTTCATTCGGCGCAGGCGCAGTGAGTGCCGATTGCTGCCGGGCTCCCGGCTTCCTCACTGCGCCTGCGCCGCCTTCTCTTCTGGGTGTTCTGTGACGTCATCGGCGCAGGCACAGTGAGGAAGCCGGGAGCCCCGGCAGCAATCGGCACTCACTGCGCCTGCCGCCAAATGAAGTCCGAACGGCGCAGGCGCGGGATTTTCAGCACGGACAGGGCCAGGAGCAGATAGAGCGAGCTGCCTGGCCCTGTCCATCACAACAAAGGGGGCGTGAATAAAGGTAGGGAAACGGCGCTTACTAGGTGCAGGGTTACCGCCCCTTGCACCTAGTAAGCTTCATTTGCATACGACAAAAGTTGATTTATTTCAAAAACGGGGGCACCAGTAAAAAAATGATCACCAGTTTGGGCATCAGGTGACATTTGCACATTGCAAATGTCATCCTGTTTTATATGCCCCAAACTGGTGACAGAAACCCTTTAACAGCAAAACAAATCTCAATATTTATTAGGCGCAATAAACAGTTCCGCACAGTTCTTTTTCCTAATGCAATGTGCTCTCCCCGCGGGTCAAACGGTTCCGGCAACCGCAGACCAGCGGTCAGAAATCCAGTTTCAGAAAGCCAAATCCGGAGCCTTTATTAAAGTTATCCAACTTTTATTTCATCTTCTGAATAAAATTACCAGTACAGTAGTAGTTCACCCGTAACCTACGCGTTTCAGACTCCTTCCTCAGTCCTTGGTTACGGTATAATTCTTAATACATGTATATACTATTTAAAAGTAAAAAGGGTTACACCCATGCACCAGAACCCTCCTTTTTGTGATTTATAGAGAAAACCCAATCTGGATCTGTCATTACAAAAAAGGAAAACATGAGGCATCAAATAAAATGGATATTATGGTGTAGCTAAATCACAAGCAATGTGAACAGAGGCGTATGAATCTGACAGATGTAGCGGATGTCATCTTGTTGAGGTTAAAGGCCTAGTTATATAAAGACTGGCTGCAGCTGCCTGGTCCTGGTTTCTAAAGTTAAGTTTACTGTCTAGCAATATCCACATCTTTTTTGTGTCAATTTACCCAGTACTTTAATATTTAATACTTTCAAGTTTTTTTTAGATGTCTGTGGTTTACCTTTGAGGCCCACTGGTCCTGGTCCAGAATGGCAAGCCTACCACACACAAATGGAAGCTAGACGAGACTCCTGACTCCTGAGCTGCCTTCCTCTGGATAGGTCATCAGTATTTGATTGGTTGGGGTCTGACCCCGGCCGATCAGCTGTTTTAGAAGGTATTGAAATAGTTATAATGACAGACACTCTATTATCTAGTTTCGCATGAAAAATAGACTGTGTTGTATTAATCATTATATCATTGTAATACTTGATACAAAACATTTGTAAAAATGTATATAAAAAGCACTAGATTAGACTAAAACACTGGATAAAGAATCGACGCACAATGATTATAATATACCTTCCTATCTATCTGAATTAATCCCCATAATGCATGATGAAATTGTGATTTTTATGTCAATTACACAAATATATATCTTTATATAAGGATATTTATTTATATAATTGAATAAAAAACGAATGTTTTATATCAAGTATTAAAATTATATAATGATTAATATAACATAGTCTATTTTTCCAGCGAAACTAGATGATAGAGTGTCTGTCATTATAACTATTTTGATACTCAAAATAATAATATGGCATAATGTGCGCCAAGGACAGAGCACCTTAATCCAGAAGTACA
The DNA here is from genome assembly GCA_900303285.1 of Rhinella marina. NCBI lineage: Eukaryota > Metazoa > Chordata > Amphibia > Anura > Bufonidae > Rhinella > Rhinella marina. The sequence goes on from ONZH01016644.1 coordinate 784,657, forward strand.
GGAAGGTGAGCCATTGTATTGCTATTTTGTTTTAGGTAGCAGCGCTCCTGTGAGCACCACGCTCTTCTCTCAGATTATCAAGAACAGCTCCGTACATTGTATAGCGGCTGTACTTGGTATCGCAGCTCCGGACCATTCACTTCAATGGGGCTGAACTGCTCTTAGACCATATGACCGATAAACATGACGTCACTGGCCTAGGAAGAGCTAAAAGAAGGCGGTGGAGGTCACAGGAGCGTCGGTGCCTTCTCAAGCAGCTGAACGGCGTGGTGGCATCCTAAAGCCTCATTCAGATGAGCGATGTAATATCGGTCTGCAAAAAACTGACAATCTTCTTCTCGTTGTGAATTAGTTTTGTCTCTCGCTGTTTTATGTTTGTCATCAGTATGTCATCCATTTTTCATGTCCGTCAAAAGAAGAATGCCTAACCAGGGGTTTCCTAACAGCCATGAACCTAAAATAGACCCACTGATTTGAATGGGCCAGTCTAGTGTAAAAAGTGGACCAAAATAGTAAATGCTGTGATTCTCCCTGAAGGTACTGATTGTCTTTGAATGAAGGAGATCGGACATGTGTATTTGCCCGATGTGTGATGTCTGTTCTACATTTGGACAGCACTGCTAAATGTGGGCAGTCACATAATAAACACTATATAGGGTGCACACCCTGCCAGTGGACTACGTGTCAGTAGCTGGCGTGGCCTCTGTTCTCAGTAGGGCAGTGGTGCTGAGTTCAGGCAATCAGTAGCTGGAAGAGCTCAGGGCGGCCATAATTCCTAATGTTCCAGACAGAAACCAAACAACAATCTGCTCCCGTCTATTACTGTCTTCTCCACCACAACAACGCTGGTGAATTCTGTTCGCTCCTGTTACAGAAGTTCCAGGCCACCGTGTCAGAATTCACCATCTCACGGGAGGATTTATTGATTTTTAAAAACTATGGAATTTGAACCGAGTTGAACCCACATTGACGTTTCTTGAATCATCATGGACAAAAGGGAAAGCAAATTATTTGTTTCTTTTCACGGGTTTTGAAAGGTTTTCTCTGGGAGGAAGGTGCATCTAAGAAACCCACGGTGATAAATGAATTAAGGGGCCCTATTGGACATGGGGCCACAGGCTTCTTAAATGGTTTTATCGAGGTGGAAAATAGTAAAATTAAGTTTTATATTTAATAATTATTATAAATTTAAGGATGGATTCACACAGAATGCATTTTTCCACCATAGATTTAGCTGCAGAGAATCTAATGCAAAATGTGCTTCTTGTGACATGGGAATTTTGTTGAAGATTTGGATGTGGATTTGCTGCGGACTTTATCCACCGTCAGTCCACATGCAAATCTGCATGTGACACAATATCCATGGTCAAAAATTAAGTTAGGGTATTAAAAAATAGTTTAAAAAAAGTGCTGGCTACACTGAGGTACAAGGACCTTAAAGGGATTGTCTGGGTTCAGAGTTGAACCCGGATATACCCCCATTTTCACCCAGACAAACCCTCCCCGATATGAACATTTGATTCTTTGATGTGCTCCTTTGCACTGCTCTGAATTGCGCAGGGCAAAGGCGATCTGGTGACGTACTGGGCTCTCCATGGGGACTTCTAGGCAGATGCTTCTGCCTAGCAGTGAGCACAGTGATGTCACCGGCACTAATGGCTGAGCTTTACCCTGTAAAATGGCTAGGGCAGTGCTAAAGCCCGTCCATCAGAGGCGGTGATGTCGCTGGCAACACTGCTAGGCGGAAGCCTCCTCCTAGCCGTGTAAAACATAAACAAACAGCCGATGCCCTGCGTGATCCAGCGCCAGGCAAGGGAGAGCATCAGAGCATGAAATGCTCATATCAGGGGGACCTGAGGAGTGAAAATGGGGGTATGTCTGGGTTCAGCTCTGACAACCCCTTTAAGTAAGCCTCCTTCTGTATATAGGGCATAACTTTCTGTAACCGGAATACCCCTTTAAGCACCTACAGAAGAGTTGCAGGTTGATGTTGCCCCCTCATCCATCACCTTGGCTTATCTCTTTGGAGAGTAATTCTTCAAAATTGAATTCAAAACAATGTGTACTACAAAGTGCTTCATACCTAGAAGTGTTAAGGCTGGGCAAAAAGGGGAGAAGGATGCCTGTGGGGCTAGTTTGGGGCCTGCGGGAGAGCACTGTAAGTGAATGGGCAGTGTGCATCCATGCGAGATTATAACATTACCATGAAACAGAGGAAGGAACCACATGCTTGCTGTTACCAGGCTTGATGGCTATCCAAAGGCAGAACGGCCTTGACTTTGATAGAATGCAGGGGGTCACCGGTAATTATATAGCAGACGAGCACCTTGTCTGCATCATATTCGGGTGAAGACCCCTTTTTCTATTTAAAAACCTCATGTAAACATTAAAAAAGCATAAAGGGAAAACTAAACAGATATAAAGCCTCAAATTGAAGTAAATAACAGAAATTAATTAAAACATTAGCTGCATTAAGACTGAGTGCGATACGTTCCATTGGGCCATAACTTAGAGTAATGGATCCCTGGAACTCCCAAACGTCATAATGCTGTACTTTCTATTAAATACATTCAGAAAGAAATGGGTAACATTTTACAGAAAATAAAACTATTAATATATTATCGACTTGTGGATAAACTGGTACATTTATGGCTTTTCTATGCCAAAGTGACTAGGGAACGAGCTCCCCTCTGTGCGTATGAAACCCACAGAAGCCGTATATCACTTGAGATTTTTCTGGTCTCCATTATGTTTTATTTGTCAGCACAGGATTACAAGCAACATTACATCGTTTTTTATAGAGGATGATAGGAGATACAGTACAAATCTGGTCTACTTTACTGAAGTGCTTCATACAGACAGTAGCTGACCTTATGGACGGCAAGCGTGCCCAAGGGGCTTCCGTCACCCAGGTGCATCAAGCCTTCCCATGATACAAAGCGACAGCTCAGGTGGAGCCATAACCTTAAAAAATACCTGTAACAATGTAAAATCTCTAGGCCCAGTCTACACGCACTCAGATCTAGAAGAAATCCTGTGGTTGTTTGTATATATGTATTGTCATAGGAAAATGATAAGCAGCTGCCTCGAATATCTCCTGGATGAACAAAGCATTGCATAGGAAAAACAAAGATATCATACCCTTCTTTCCCAGCAGCGGACACTGGTGGACCGTGGGGCTGCCCCTTATTAATCAGATTGTTGTGGATCCCTGTTGGTATCACCTATCGCCCACCATTAAAGGGCTTGACCCACGAAAAATATTATACAGTTTTCAAAAAATCAGCTGGATCTGAATACTTTTGCAACTGCATGTTATTAAAAATTTAGCACAGCCATTGAGTTATTCAGTAAAATGTATCTGTATAGCGCCACCTGCTGTTTGTTTTTTTCTTATATCTTTGACCTGCTCACTGAGAAGGCCGCACATGCTCAATTTCATTTCTTTCAATTGCCTCCTGAGCTGTGATAGGGAGAGCATGGATACGCCTCCTGAGCTGTGATAGGGAGAGCATGGACACGCCTCCTGAGCTGATAGGGAGAGCAAGGACACGCCTCCTGAGCTGTGATAGGGAGAGCATGGGCACGCCTCCTGAGCTGCAGCAGAAAAGACACTCCCCTTGAGCTGTCAGCTTGATATAAATCTAGCAGAGTAATGAATGTGGAGATCTCTGGATCCATGTGAGGTACAGGGCTGGTTCTAGCTTTGTTAGAAAGAGATGGTCATGTACTATATGATGTCTGATTTTCATTTTTTACATTAGTAATGAGATAACCCCTTTACACTGACTATGCACATTGGATAGATGTCGGCCAAACCCACCGATTTCAGTGGTATTAATGTGAATGGGACCTCTGTCCAACTGTCCCCCGACGGCTGATGTCAGGAGAAATATGGATCAGGCAGTTGGATTTTAACATGCCTGGTCTGGGAAATCACAAGGAGGGGTCTGGCAGTGGCTTTTTACCCACTTACAACACAAGTATGCTCAACCGTACTGAGCATGCATGTGTATTGAGGGTATTGAGAGAAGCAAGGGTTATCTCAAGAGTATGACCAGCTCTAGTTAAATGTATGACACATATAATACACATTTATATCTTACGGCATACAGAGTGACCAAACAACGTGTGCCATTAGTCTGGGACCTGCTGCCACAAGTGCCGTTATGTGACTGTGATTTGCAACACCCGTTAGACACTTAAAAAACTGCTGACAATGCAAGTGACAACTGTGACTTACATTAAATTCTATGCTGAAAACCTTACCTGCAGTCAAAAATCCCACATTTTTTTATTTTTTTTATTTGTAGGATGCAGTCACATAACTTCGCGTGCAGCAACATGGCCGCATTCACAATCATTACCGGCAATGTCTGAGTGTGACTTTGTGTTCTCAGGGTTGCAAGGCCAAAGCCATAACCCTATTCCACTCCTCCTCTACTACTGCTCTGCAGGTCTCACAATACTTCCATCGATACTTCTGACGCTCAAGATGTACCGTGCTTTAGGTCTCTACCAAATACTGGCCTGCTATAGCTTAAGACACACGAAAATTGATGCACTTAGGTTAAAAGCCTGTATTAGACACCAGCTGGATGCCAGTGGGCCCATGCGGTCTAGTGGTGGCCAACAATGCGATGCAGAATAATTTCCGCCACTAAGCACACTTTCTGGAATGATCGATAGCTATTTCGGCACTGTATGGCGTTATTTGTGCACTCTATGGTTTGATCCTTGCTATGGGGCCCTTACTTCTCTATGTACGCCACTGGGTAGTACTATGTAGGTAATGTATAGATCAGGGATCAGCAACCTCCGACACTCCAGTTGTTCTGAAACTACAACTCCCAGAATACCCCTTTTACTTCTATGGGAGTTACAAGAACTGCTGAGTAAGGGTGCATGCTGGGAGTTGTAGTTTCACAGGAGCTGGAGTCCTGAAGGTTGCGGATCCCTGGTATATATAGTGCAATATGAGCAGCATATGCATTTTTTTTTTTGGACACTGTATGGTCAGACATCTATATATGAACATACATATTCTGCCACCCAACCACAGAGCAGATTTCAACAACGTGGAAGAACCAAATCTGCAGTAATTTGACCCAACTCCAGAAGACTAGAATTCGTTCCTATGTATAACTGATACTGCCCCACTGATATCTATCTCTAAAGAAGAGTTTGTATATTTTTTTAATCGGGAGCCCGAAAAATACAATACCTGGAGACAGGGCCCACATTGATACCGGAGTTCGTGAAGTTGAAGTCCACTGTTTGTGGCTGATTCTTTTATGTCAGAGCAGAAAATCCTTATATTCAGGTCTTGTTGAAGCGTACCGTGCTTGTCAACTAGGAGAAAAGAGAAAAATATTCCTTTAATTATTAATCCAGTGTTAAAAATGTCACAGTGAGTATTACATGGATAAGTCTCCAATATACACAAACGGGGCCATCAACCATAACTGATTTCCTTTGGGTGTCACAGATTTGAGACAGACTTATGAATTTTTAACATCACAGTCGGATAGATTTTATTGCAGTCTCTCAGATAAAAGTCAACATTCTTCTACAAACTGTAGCCTGTGGGCGACCGAGTCTTGTGGATGATTAGGAAACTTGTTCATCAGGATATGCGAGGGGTTCGGAACTTATCCCGGCTCAATTTAATGGCTTGAAATTGTGAAGGAGGACTTAAAAGTTACTTGTCACGGCATCCAATAAGAAGGCAGGAATGACAAATCAGAGAATATTCACAGGATGGGATCGTTCATATGCAAGCAAGCACCAAAAGTCTCCCAGCCGTCGGTGGTGTAATGACATCATGGCGGAGGACATGCATCTGCTGTAGCCGGCAGTGGCAGGACTGAGTCATGTAAAGGCTCGGCAGTAAATAGAGAATATTACTAAGTAATGGCAGGCGTTGGGGAACGGCTAATCAGGGATCGGACAGACAGAATATACAAGCGGAGGCTATGGGTATGTGCAGCGTTCCGGCTATCAGGAAGTGTGCTGACAGAATCAGCACAGAAATTATAGGTAAAACATGATGGAAGAAGTGAAGGCCGAGCAGGGACCTCCGGAGTCCACTGAGCTTTCAGAGACGCTAAAGGCCAGACAGTATGGTGATCCAGAGAGATGCGTGGGACTCGAATGAAGAAAAAATCTGATTGAACATCAGTCGCTCTCCCTTCTCTCTCATCTTCCACATCCCCTGGGCAATGCTTACCTGCCTTTTACTGTCTCCGCTATTGGAGGCTTAGCTTTCTTTCAGCTCTGCTCTAGCTTTCATTACTGATTCCAGCTTAGTTGTCACTAGAAACGCGTGAGGCTCAGGGTTTTGCCATCTCCCTCCACTCTGCTTTACACTGCAGCTGTGTTGACTTCCATTACAGGATAGGATAGGCTGAATACCTTAAGCAAATATAAGGAGGAAACTAGAAATCTGATTCAGGTGCAGTCACACAACCATATAGATTTTGTGGTTCGCAAAATGTAGATCCGCAAAAAATATAGATGGTTTGTGTGACGTCCGAGTTGCATCTGTTTTTAAAAGAGGCACTATGAATATGACACTATTTACTATGGGGGATTTTAGAGGGGGCATTATGAATATGACTATTTACTATGGAGGATTTTAGAGGGGGCATTATGAATATGACTATTTACTATGGAGGATTTTAGAGGGGACATTATGAATATTACACTATTTACTATGGAGGATTTTAGAGGGGGCATTATGAATATGACTATTTACTATGGAGGATTTTAGAGGGGGCATTATGAATATGACTATTTACTATGGAGGATTTTAGAGGGGACATTATGAATATGACACTATTTACTATGGAGGATTTTAGAGGGGGCATTATGAATATGACTATTTACTATGGGGGATTTTTAGAGGGGACATTATGAATATGACTATTTACTATGGAGGATTTTAGAGGGGAGTAGCATTCATGTGCACTTTTGCCCCACCTATCTAAGAGGCGACCTTGATTAAGGTGGTACATATAGGTGTGTGTGCTCCTCCTCTCATTGGTTGCTGATGCACACAGAGGTAACTAGGAGCAGCACACTATATGTGCAGGGTCTACGCACCTAAACATAGATGCACAACCGCATAGGAAGGTTTAGCGTAGGACCTGCCTGGACTGAGACCACCGTGGCGCTGGGTAGGTGGGTACAGATGTATTTTGATCAAAATGTATTGGCTAAGAGTCTCAGATTTTATCTATAGAGTGAGGGCTTAGTCCATATATTGTTTGCATCTATTGTTTTAGTGCATTTTTTCCGTGAATTTCAGGATTTTAGAGGGGCATTATAAATATGACACTATTTACTATGGGGATTTTAGAGGGGGCATTATGAATATGACACTATTTACTATGGGGATTTTAGAGGGGACACTATAAATATGACACTATTTACTATGGGGGATTTTAGAGGGGGCATTATGAATATGACACTATTTACTATGGGGGATTTTAGAGGGGACAAAATGTAAATGGTGCTATTTTCTGGGGGCATTTTATGGCACTTTTATGGTGAAAAATGTGTAACATTTATATTGGGGGGGGGGGCTCTATCTGCATGAAACTTTTTTTCTGTAACTTTTTTGTGTGTTTTGTTAGGGAAAACCGTCACTGTGTAGCTTGCACCCAATAGAGGCTGGCAGCAGCAGGATAGGGAGCTTATGTTACAGAGGGTGAGAGAGGAATAGGGACCATAGGCCGTATAGCAAACTCAAGAAAGACAATAAGCCATGAGATGTCATCATGATGGTCTGGGCCAGACAGAGAAGACTGGGAAAGATAGTAACTCCGATTAGAAAAGATGTCACTTGTGAGTCAGTGTGTTTTATTTTTTTATTGCTGTGACTGATAATCAGTCCTATATTGAGTTAGATGGTCTGCAGTGTGATGATACTCTGTAGAGGGTCTGTCGGGTAGTGGTGCCTAACCTTAGTTTGGCAGAATTACTCATTTGCTATACGGCTGAATATCACTGTATGGCAGTATGATTCAATCTCTGTATAGTGGCATAATTCACGCACTCTATGGCGGTATGTTTCAGTCACTGCTGTGGTAATATTTGGCTATGATGTGGAAGTCTTATTTGCTTCTTGTATAGTGATATTCCTTTGTCACTGTATTATTTGTGTTTCAATTGCAAGAATACAATTTACAAAATTGACAATGATGTACATAGCCAGCATTCGATTACATATAAAAGCAATATACATACAGGTAATACAATTTGTGGCGCCCTCTTGTAACACAATTATATATTACCATAACATGAAACAAAAAGAAAAGGAAATAATAGGTTACAACCTAGAGGAAAACAAGTGGTGGGCGAGGATATTTCAGTATAGTCACAGAGTACAGACATTAGTGTACTTTAATAATTTTGACATAACATATGAGAGGAAGAAGAGTTGCCTAAATTGCAATTCAACTTAGTGCTAATGGAGAACGAGGACATGAAGTCGGTCTTTCCAAAAAGACTTTTTAACTAAGCACTTAGAGCCGCAAACCTAGAAGTAGCAAAACATAACTCAAGGTCAGGATCCACCTTAAAAGGAATATTATTGGGACAGAACAATTATACAGCATATTTTGTATACCTTTACGGCTTTTTTACCTTATGTGACACTTGTGTTTGGTTGGTTGGATTTTTTTACTGGCAAACTGGAAAACCATAATGAATTATAAATTATAGATTAGTAATAAAGCACATGTCTATAGCTCAATGCACTGATAAGAACTCATTACCAGCATTAAGATTACTTTCACAATAGAGTTAATATTTATCCCTATGACGGGTCTCAATACCAGAAAAAAAAGCTTCCGCTTTGTCCCCATTCATTGTCAGTGGGGACAAAACGTAACTGAACAGAACAGAGTGCTCCAGAATTAATTCCGTTAGGTTTGGTTGCGTTCCCAGACCGGAAAGCAAACGGCAGCATGCTGCGGTTTGCTTTCCATCATGGGATGCGGAGCAATGAAATAAAAGTTGAAATAAAAGTTGGATGATTTTAATAAAGGCTCTGGATTTGGCTTTTTGAAACACATTTAAGCAGAATATTTAGAATTTCTGATATATACACTTGTGAGATACGTAGGGGAATAGTTCTCAGGTTGTACAACATTTTCAGCATCGTTACCAGATGTCTCTTCCCTATACATAACAGGAAGATATTTGTAATATTTAAACCTGAGATTTCAGGTGACTGATTAGGTCAGATGGTCACTATAATTTAGGGGGATACTATTCTATGTAGATTGGTGTACGTGATGAGCGGAGGTTTAACAACGCATGTATGACCTCTATGGACTTAATAGGGGTGTATTCAGCCTCGGCGCCTAGGGCAGCGTGAGCCTATTTATAAGATGTGTGGGACATGTCTGAATATATAAAATCCACTGAACACCCATAGGAACGAGCTACATTTAAAGGGAATCAGTCACCAGGTACCTGCAAAAAAAAAAACAGCCGCATGCACAGATGTGAGCTTGTCAACATAATGTAATGGTCTTTCTCCTATTCTTATCCGTGCCCCCCAAATCTGAGAAATAATGCTTTTAATTTTATGCATATTAGCCCATGGGTGCAACAAGGGAGTTGCCATTGCACTCGAGGCTCCGCTCAATTGTTGCGATGTCCGCACACGCACACTGTACACATCTGGAGATCGCCAGGGCTGGGTGTACGACTACACTGCTTGTGCCTGTCAGTCAAAGCAGTGGGGGCATGGACATGTAGGCAGGTGAGCAGAGCCTAGGGTGCAATGACAACGTCCTTGTTGCACTCAGGGGTTAATTTGCTTGAAATTCAAAGCATAATTTCTCTGATTTGGGGTGAAGGATGAGGAAGGGGGAAAGAGCATTACACTATGTTGACAAGCACACATCTGAATCTGGTTTTACTTACAGGTACTGTACCTGGTGATAGATTCCCTTTTATTAACCACCTAACTGTTTTGCCCAAGTCCAGGCCGGGCAGTGTGAAAAGTAGCTAACTGGAGGGGGGAGGGCTGATTTAGATGGTGATATCTCCTCAATAGTAGCAGCTAGAAACATGCAATTGGTCTTGAATGAAAGCTGACAGTCCAGGCTTTCATACAAGAATATGACAGCTAAAGTTTAAGCAACAGAGGAGAAATCACTGTTAGAAATCTGGAATAATTGCGAGTAAAACCTGTTTTTACTTTTGTTTTCAGCTGCATTCACAGCATCCCGATTTCAATCAGTGATATCTTTCTCTGTCCTGAACATATTGCTGTCATTTTTGTATTCTCTCAAAGCTTGGAATGTCAGCTTTCAAAAAAGATCGGTTCTATGTTTCTAGCTGCTACAATTCAGGAGGTAGCAGCATCTAAAGCAGCCCCCCCTGCAGGTAGCTACTTTTCCCACTGCTGGAGCTTCACTCTGGCAAAACAGTTAGGGGGTTAAAATGCTTCCCACCCAAAAGTTATGGTCCTTATACACCACCTGTCCATATTATGGACCCATACACACAAGTTCATCTAAATCCCAAGTAATCCCCTTTAAGGAGTACTGGTCCTCTCCTACCAGGCCAACTCTTAATTCTGCTTCTAGATACCAGGCCTTCAGGACATTTCCTGAGTTTATATCAATTAAATCCCCCCCCAGTCATTTCATATATATTATTTATCGGACTCCTACAAAGGTTTCGGCATTTATTAATGTTAAATAGTTGTTTTGCTGCGCCCTAACTTGAGGGGCCTGACAGAATGGATGCCACTCATCCTGGGCTTGGTGACAGCTCGCTGTTAGAGGACGGCTTGACTTTTTAATGCTTTTAATAAACCAACAGTAAACAGTGGAGTCTGAGGAGTACATTAATTTTTAAACTGCAGCCGAGATGGTCACTAGTAACAGAGCAAAGTGTATCCCATCATTTCTGTGGCATCGTTCCTTTGTATTCGGTTTTTACCCGTCAGATAATAATGACCTTGTCTATAGAAGGAAGTCAGTTTATTGTCTGTAAAATATTTTCTTGTCTCGCTTATATATCCAGATCATTAACATGAAGGATGATTTGAGACTACGAGCTAATTAAGATTTTATTTAACGTTGAGCTCAAATAGAAAGGTAAAAATAAATGAAAGTAGCGAAATGCGTCTAGTCTAATGACAAACACCAAACAAGGAAGAAAAGAGGGATAACGCAGAGTAAGGCGAGTACTGGTGTCTCAAATGCAGGAAAAGTCACTTTAATTAAAAAAATTAGGCTTCCGTTATTTTAGGCTTCCATTATCCATCATTTGCAAGATCTCTGATTGCAGTCCGTGAAAGGAAACATTTACTATTTATCCAAAAGCTAAGAACCTGTCCTGTCGAATCATTCATCAGAGTTCTTTAGCAGCGAGGGGCTGCCACTTGACAAGACTGGACATCTCACCGGACCCTGACAGTCTGGCGCCTGTACCACTGCTCTCAGTAGCTGCGCAATCGCAGAGGTTCTGCTGCTGCTGCTACACGTGCAGCAACTGTGCATGCGTCACTACCCAGAAGTGTAGCCTCTGTGCTTGCACCACTACGATTGTCCGGACCAGCGGGGTGAGCCTCGGGAGCAGTGGGGACAGCCCCTCGCTGCACAGGAACTCTGAGGAACTAATCGATTCTTACAAATAAATTTGCTCATCTCTAGTCCTGATCATGTCCTCCTCACACAGCTGTATGGATCCAATCTGGGAAAGATCTAGAGCACTAAGGCAATGTTCCAACAAAGGATTCTGGCCAAGTCAGCACAGTAAAGGGGTGATCTGAGGAGACAAGAAGGTCAGACTAGTTGCATCTTGGCTTTTGTTGTAAATATTCACCTGTGCTTGGATGTGTGTCACATCTGAACTGTGGTGTCTGAATAAGGCCCCATTCACACGACCGTATGAATGGGGCCGTATGTATTCCGCAAAATTGCGGAATACATGCAGCCCCATTCACTTCTATGGGAGCGCACAGCCGCGGCACGGAGACAGCTCCGTGCCGCGGCTCCGTATAAAAAGATAGAACATGTCCTATACTTGTCCGTACGCACGGACAAGTATAGGCATTTTCAATGGGGCCGCACGGCGTGTGTTCCGAGCACTGCGGAACACACGCCGGGCGGCCCCGTATATTTGCGGGTCCGCAATAATGCGGACCCGCAAATATACGGTCATGTGAATGGGGCTAAAGGCTTCATTCACAACGACCGTATTTTGTTTCCGTGTCCGTTCCGGTTTTTTTGCCGACCGTATGTGGAACCATTCATTTTAATGGGGCCGCAAAAAAAACGGAAGGTACTCCGTGTGCATTCCGTTTCCGTATGTCCGTATTTCCGTTTCACAAAAAAGATAGAACATGTCCTATACTTGTCCGTTTTGCTGACAAGGATAGGCATTGTTACAATGGATCCGCAAAAAGAACGGAAACACGGATGCCGTACGGAACGTCATCCGTTTTTTTTGCAGATCCGCAATTTGCGGACCGCAAAACACATACGGTCGTGTGAATGAAGCCTAATGCACAGCGACAGATGAGTAGAATACACACAGTCAGGCATTTCTTATGTACTTTGGGTAGATTGTGGAGGCCTTCAGCAGTTTATGTGTATATGTCCTTCTACCCAATGTAAAAGCATCATTTTCTTCTGGAATTCACAAAGAGACAGTAGGAGAAATTTGAAAAAAAATATTTGAGCACACATGCTATGAATGGCAATTTTCGTTCATTTTGGCACAACACCCTATTCCTCCAGAAAATGTGAGCTCTATTCCTGTCAATGACCAAATCTTCAGCACACACTGCAGATCTATAGTAAAAGATTTAGCAGGACATTTATCATTTTCGGTTGGTTTTGTGTCATTTTTAAACCTATTTTAGATTTGTGTGCCTGTGTCAAATTGATGAAAAGGCGCATCATAATATATTTCGTGTGATTGTGGTTTACACCTATGTGTTTCAGGGGATTGCTTGGTGAGATGTGACTTTAGTGCAACTTGCAAAAGTCACACATAGTAAATCCAGGTCTAATCTTACTTTTGTCCCTTAAATCAGATCACTCTGAAAAGCGGCGATGCTCACCAAATGTCATTAAAAAAAAAAAGCTGCAATCGCCATGACTTGTGACAATTTTAAGCCAAAAAAAACTGAGGTATCTGATTTGATAAATGTTCCCCCTAGTCATTGCATACAACTGATTAGCTTGATGTATAAATTGAATAGTGCTGAGAGATGACCGAACTGATTCTAAACAAATTGATTTCGACCTGAATTTTCCAACATTTGGGTCAAATCTGAATCTGTCTTTGGCATTTTGATTTGGGCAAATATCTCAAAAGGGTGTCAGTCATTTCTCATATCAGAAGTCAGGAAAGATAAAGGACGAGGGTCACATGATCCCAGGAGGAGGTCACACCGACAGGCATTTGTCTCCAAAAAGTGACAATTTTTCAAAAAATTTAAAACATAAAAAGATCCTACAGTGTAGTTTTTAAGGAGGCTGCTTGTTAATTAAATTAAATTTTTAAAAAATGGCTTATCAATAATACTGTAATTTTGTAGTTGAAACTGAAGATATCTCCACAGCACCTGGGCCACTGATGGTTCTGCAGCACTTCTCACCACTTTTGGGCAAGAAAAAACTGCACTTCAGGCATCTGTTCTTGTAACAGAACATTTGTCTCAGTTTCTGTAAAGGAAAATGGCTTTGAAGGCCAAGATGGCGCCACCTGTGGGCAAATTAAGCGACGGAAGAAAATAAACAGATTGTGGATTCATGCTAAATGTGGGTCATACTTTAACCCCTTCCATCAAAAAGCTTGTTTGGACCAAATGCCGAAACTCCATTTTTAAAATCTGACATGTGTCACTTTATCTGGTAATAACTCCGGAACACTTTTACTGAGTTGATATGTTTTACCTTTATGTATTAAAAAAAAATCTCAAATTTATACAAAATTTGGAAAAACTAGCAATTTTCTAAATTTGAAGTTCTCTGATTTTCTAATAAACAAATAGTGATTCCTCGCAAAATAGTTATTAATTAACATTCCACATACGTCTGCTTTATGTTGACATCATTTTGTAAATTTCATTTTATTTTTTTAATATATTAGAAGGCTTAGAATATGGTGTTCACCACACAGGATTAGCAACAAGATCCTTTTATAGATCAGGTCATTACAGCGATACCAATTATGTGTAGTTTATTTTTTCATTTTTTAGCAATTTTAAATTAATGGATGGGAAAAGGCAATGTTTTTTATTTATTCATTTAAATTGTGTTACTTTTTTTTACACTTTTTTGTTTTAATGAAGTCTCACTTGGATCTTCAAGATCCAGTGGGTCTGATTGCTGTACAGTGCACTGCAATAGTCATCATGTACAGTCAGTTTTACACTCACACTAAGGCCCCTTTCAGACATGCGAGTTCCGCGCATCAGACTCTTGGCGTGAGTATGTGTCAGCTCCTGTCCTGACCTTCCAGCACTGCAGGAGTCACATAGCATTATATTGATTTATGATGTTATATAACCCTTACAGTTCTGGAATGTATTAGATAACACAGACATAATGCTGGGAGGTCAGGACGGGAGCTGCCGCATACTCAAGCTGCAAGTCCGACGAGTGGAACTCGCTCGTCTGAAAGGGGCCTAAGTCTGATCAGACCCTCAGGGTATGTAAGACTTCGATATATGGCAATCCTGGATGCCTTTGAAAGGCGTCCGGTTGCCATTGCAACCATCGGTCTGCTGCCATTGAGCCCACTCCCTTTGTTAACCCCATGGATGCTGTGGGTGGCTACTGACCGCAGCATCTAAGGGGTTAAACGGCCAGAATCGATGCCAGCACCAATCTCAACCATTGCAGCAGTGTGTCAGCTGTATGAGGCGGCACAGGGGGTAAAGGCTGATTTCAGACTCTGATCTACACAGTATATGCCACCAATATGAAAATCCTGCAAAACCACTTTAAAGTCTGATCTGACTAGAGGAGAAATGAGGCAGAGGTACCAATCACGGGGACGCTTCAATCACTGTCAGTCTGCCCATAACACTTGTAAGCCTACAGGCCTGGTACAATATTGTGTTGCCTATTGAGTTTCACATAATCAAAATCTGTCTAAAAGCAATGATCTCATTGTCATTTCCCGGGACACGAAGCAGACACTTCCGAAACATTATGACATGTGAAAAAAATCCAAATGTGGGGATATCCAATGTCGCGGTGGATTCATAAATTTCCTGCAACTGCAAGTTTATCCTCAGGTATCTTCTTCCCTTTTATGCCATTTTCTTTCATCCTCTGGCTTATGTAACATCCATCCAGGTTCTGTACTTTAATATCAGGTTATTATGTCCTGATTCTCTCTATATTGCCCAGCTTCCTGTTATGCACATGGTTTATACATCCGACACGATGGTTATCCTGGCTGATTTCATTTTCAAGGTACAAGTAAGCTATGAAATAAATCATATTTTATCATACACAGGAAGCCTTTCAATAAGGAGCAGCAATGAGCCAATGATGCTTATTACAGAGGCACTGACGAATGACACAAATTCGTTCTAGTTATTTATCAAGTAAAGCCTGCGACTTCAGGAGACGCAACGAGGAGATGACTGAGGAACGTTTGACAAGGCTAGTTAAATACAAGGAGATGGAATCTGTTTCCTCTGGAAATTAACTTACAGCTAATTCTTTGGAGTTTTCCATTTATTAATAACGTATTTATTGACTTAAAATACCTGCCACAACAAATAGCCGAGCGCAATTTCTCAAAGTTTTCTAGCATATAATTCAGTTGGGTTAGGAGCAACTGATCAATTTAGGAAGTTAAAGGGTATCATCTGTTATGGTTTGTTTAAGCATGTAGATATTGTATCGGGCCAGGCAATCAATCACGCTGGCTGCATTACTTAGCACAAGGTGAAGTGTCAGTGCAGCTCGGCAGGGCTGAGCCTCCATCAGGGATATCAGAAAGGGACATCCTCCGCTGACTGACGGGCAGATAGATCGCTGAATTAAACACTGGGAGATGCAACCGGAATTTACCTTGTGACGTGAGTAGAAATACTCATAGTACTGGGCGGTTTCTAAACTTTACTTTAAAGGGGTTCTCCTCATCAATATCGGATCGGCAGGGGTCCGACACCCGGCACCCCCACCGATCAACTGTTTGAAGAGGAGGCGTGTACCGTATCAACGCTGCCTCCTCTTCACTGTTTACATGCTGGCCGACACGGGAGTAGTGGTGAGTAGGTGTAATTACACCTCACCGCCCCATTCATTTCTATGGGAAGAATCGCTTCCATACAAGTCTATGCAACCACAGCCATAGTGCCCAGTATGGACCATTTAGTTTTGGGGCAGATTTATGAAGGTGCTAAAGAAAAAAAACCTGCTTGGTCCGAAAACTTTTTCATATTTCTATGACCAGAAGTGGCCATAGGCGACTTCAACTTCAGCTGGTGTCTATAGGATGCAAATGGACTCCATACGACAAAACCTGGATGACTGGCCAACGGAGAGACAGTGATTATCTAAGGTGCACTTTTCCAGGACATTACCATTGATGGCCAGAAGACGTGCTGCTGCCCAACCTACATATTTATTTATTATACTCACTTATATAGCACTGACATATACCACAGCCAATAGCATCAACCTGTTCCCAATGGGGCTCACAATGTAAGTTCCCTATAGTATGTGGGAGGAAACCGGAGGAAACCCTCGACAACACAGGGAGAACATACAAACTCCATGCAGATGTTGTGCTTGGTTGGATTCGAACCTAGGACCCCAGGCACTGCAAGGCACCAGTGCTAACCACTGAGCTTTGTTCCTTCCACCTTAATATCTCTGAACATGCACAGGTTTGACATGTATAAGACAGCTGTAAAAGATGCAGTGCCGTAGCTTTAGTATGGAAGTACTGAAACTGACCATGTTTTAAAGGGGTTTTCCAGTTTCCATCAACATCCTTTCAAATAATCTTTTATGAAGGTAGAAGTAATGTTCTAACGTATTGCTTTTCCCTTTATTGCTGCTATCTCCTGTTCTGGGCTGTGGTCACATGACCATGTCCATGCAGTTCTTTCTTATTTCCTGTGATGTTATGTCCATGGGCGGGGCAGTGATAGGGGAGTGTCTATGTAACTAGTTGCGTGAGAGGATCTGTAAACTAGCTGGGTGTTGTTAGGGGCGGAGCTGGAGACGTGACAGAGAAAGGAGAGGTGCATCATGGGTTTGGTTGGATGCAGCAACAGGAAGTGTTACCTACAGGATGGAAACAAACCAGAGGGATTGGTTTACATGGTGAAAACGGGCCATGAACTGGTGAAAGCAGCCATGAACATAGGGGGGTCTTAATAACCCTGTGCGCTGGCAGTGGATCAGCCGGAAAGGCGCCGACCTCTACATAACTTCGGCGTATCCACTGCTGGTCTAAATGTAAAACAGCTTCCTTGCTGCCTTAAATTTAGACCATTTTCTATGCCTAAAACAGGCGTGGAAAATGATAAATGAGAGGGGCCTGCCGACCCGTCCCCTACTTACGCCAGGGCTAAAAAAGGGGGCGTGTCAGGGAAAAGTCACAGATTGTCGGGCCAATAATCTTTGTGTAGCAATCTACACCAGATATACAATAGAAAACTGGCATATATCTGATAGTAATTGACCCCCACAGATCACATACTTACCAGCGTTTTAGTTTGTTAAAATCGGAGCATCAAACCCCACCTTGTAAACAGCCCATCCGCCCATGAACACCCACTAATGGGCGGGGCCCTGCCAGTTTTTGGCCAAGGACAGTGTGAATTTGCTGAGACTGCTCATGGAAATCATGGACAGTCCTGCCAAACAGGCTTAGACTGGCCCACAGGGGTACAGGGGAATCCCCCAGTGGACCCCTGAGCAAGGTGGACCCCCTGCACAAGTGGCACATAGTACATTAGATTTACTGCACTACATACATATATTCAATGTACAGCACAGCAACCAGCTTATGTTTGTATAAAAAACGGGTTAGATTATTTATTATATTTGAATGTATCTGTATAGTGGGCCCCCAAAATAAATTTTACTGGTGGGCCCTAGGTACTCCAGACCGACACTGCTGCCAAACCCAGGAAAGTTAGAAACTATGAGAGCATTAGGCTGAGAATAATAATGATAATAATATTAACTTTCAAAATTTGTTTAACATGTAACAGTTCTCATAAGCACAGAACGGAGTATATATATATATTATTTTTTTTAATTATTTTTTATTATTATTTATCCCCCAAAAAATACAATCTATCCCATATGTGTGACGTACCCAAGTCAATATATAAATTATAACGAATGACAGAGCTGAATGATGAGTGAAAGGTTCGGGGCTGCATATGGAAACGCATCAGTAGACCAGTCATATAAAAAGAAAAGGCGATCATTACCTCCATAAGTGTTTAAATTGTTATATAAAATCTAGAATTAATGCCAGCCCCCTCATGAAGTAAAGGGGCCTTTTACTTTATCCATAGGAGGCTACACGTGCCTGTAGAGAGCGCAGTTTTTATGAAATAAAAAACAGACAAGAAGGCCTCTCCCTCTCGTCTGCCTCGCCATAAATTGCACGGTTTCATTTATATAAAACTGGGGGGGTTGTGTTACTAGCCCTACTTGCAGTGTTTTTCTTGACCTTTTATTAGAATTGCTGCTAACGCCGATACGCTTTCTCCTCGCCAGCACCCAGAGGAATTATGAAAAATACGTTGTTGTTCCCCCCACCCCTCCCCTTTGTTGTTTAGCCTGTATACACTTATTAGGCTCACAAATATAACGCCATTATAAAAATGAGAAACTGCTAGCGCTGCCAAAAAAAGCTGTCATGATGCTAAATTATTATATAAATATAAAAGAAGTATGTCTGTAAAATATTCACTCAATGAACATCCCAAGGTGATGATTCTGTGGTGTTGTTTTTATCCCTGGGAGATCCATTATACATCCATTCGGATATGCCACATGTCAAGGCATGAATCAGACTTTTAATGCATGTGCGTTTTAAAAGCAGGAGTCATTTCCCCAATAGAACTTGCCATAAAAAGTGTAGAGATCCTCGCTTCGGTATGGTGGGCATAATTTAACGTCTTCCGGATCGCGCTGCATCACGGATATAAAATGTGCCCGGCCCTATGTACTTATACACGATATATTACTAAATTCTATGCAAATTTTTCTTTTATCCGGAGTACGGTATTTTATAAGAAAGGTCAAGCAAGTTTGAGAGATTTTGAAATATATTCCCTGTGTACTTATATTATAGTGGCAATATTCAATGTATACACATAGATCTTAATATTCATCGATTTATGTTTTTCCCGCGATATATATTGTTTTATTGGTGATCGTTAGTATGCTCGCTCTAACAAACGCTGCCAGCACACCGGCTGATCTGTCGAGAGTTATGGCGGACTCCTTCATATCATGGGTATAAGAGCAAATATTTTTAATGCTCTCTTTTAGAAATAAATGATCCAGGCCACTCAATATTGCTCATAAATTCAAGCTGGGTTGAAAAGAGGCTCTTTGGATTTAATGGTATTGTTTATTCATGCAAAATATTTTTTTTTCCCCTCAGGCCGAGAATATGCGATGAGCGATTCAAGGAACGCGATCTTGGAGCAGAATCGGATCACTCGCAGCTTGTTCTTTTGTACGGAGATGATGAGAGTCCAATAACGGGGCCGCCTGGAAGTTGGATATTGGAACGAAATTTTAGTTTAGATTTGTCCAGTCCGGGACCTGTGTAAACCAATGTGGGTTTTGGGTCATTAAACTGCTTTGGAAGTGAATTTTGGTGCTAATACCGTAGATCTGTATTTCCCCCCTGGTTGTTGGAGGAAACAGTGATGTCATAACAAGGGAAAATCTACAGCACTATAAAAGATCCTATACGTCATAGTATATAAGACCTGTGATGTCATTAGTGATGTCATTGTGGAGCATAGGTCACATTCACAAAGCTTCTTGCTTCTTCTCACCCACAGACGGACCCAATACATCTGAAGTTAGCTGCCAGCTATTGGACTACTAATGGATGGATCCAACACAAAGACACACAGGGTCCCTACAGGTCCGTGCTGCAGACCTACAGGGACTGACATATGTTTGATGCCCCCATGAGGCACTGTATTTGCCCCTAGAAGAAATACTTATAAGTCACAATACCTCCCTAACGCTACATAAGCACAAAGGTACATTTAGGCCCCTAGCAGACATGAAATTCTTATTTTAGACTTCTCAACAGATCTCCGTTGTCCCTTAGTTTTTGGGTGTTCACCCAAGATGATGAATTCTGGGATATAAGTGCATCATAGATAACAGGAGGGTGTGATACTAGATAAATAGGTCATGTCAAAACTAGACTTCTGTCAGTCATCTATAACCAATTTCACAGTGAGATAAAACTATGGGGCCCCTATTAGACCAAATGACATTCCGGCCAATTATTGGGATCCAGTGCTCATAGGAACGTCCGTTCCCAAAAACCGTGTAAAACGCGCAGCCGATCAATGGATCAAAGATGCACAATTTTCGTCAGCACGTGTCCCTGTGTAATCACAGACAATATGGGCAATGATCACTTAGTGCACAACATGATTACAATCACAGAGAGAATTGGAAGAGATATCTAATGGACGTTGGTGTATCGAGTAACCTGGATGTGAATGATTTAAAATGTTAACTTTTGTGTTTAAAATAAAAATAATCAATGGAGAAAAGGGCAAAGTTCAGGGACATGAGCCACCAAGATGGCCAATATTGTCACAAAAAGGATCATTTTACTTCCTTCTGACTCCCCCGTTACCAGGTAAAACACTTGCAGCTCACACAAATTGAAAGTCGCCATTTTTATGCATAGTAATAATTATGGCTTATGACTGAAATGTCCATTGCAGCCCTGCACTGAAATATTGAAAACCCCGCACCATGCATGTGCAGTACATTCTCTCCTGTCAGCATTAGACTGTAGTGCATATTCACCAACACCCTGAGGATGCAGACAAGTAACGGAGCAAATGTTTAGTACAATAAATCAGATCATGTAATGAGAAAGGAGGAGAACCTTTCCCAAAAAAAAAAAAAAACATCCTCCAGGTCTGGTCTGACAGGAAATGATCTTGTCTTCTGACATCTGGAATACGCATTCATACAAAGTATTTGAATAATCATAGACCTGATCCAGAAGCAATGGGGGATTTATTAAGATTGGCATTACTTATGCTAGTCTTAATGAAAAATATGCTCGGGGTGCACGCCTCAATAATCCCGGCTCATCTCTGGAGGCCCGAGCACCAGAAAATATCTACAAATGAGTGCAGCTTGCATTGATTTCTAGTATAGGTTATGACGGTCTTCCGCTGCCTGTATTGTACATCTGTTTGAGCGCCTAGGACTCGCTCCCTCTAACTTTTTAGAAAACTGGCAACCTAGGTGTGAAAGGGAGAAAAGTTGCAAAAATGTACCATTGTTCTACGCTAGAATACTGGTGTACGGCATTAATAAATTCCCCCCGGAGCATCCAAGTTATGGAAACACAGATGCTGAATTTGATGAAGGATTTCTACTTATACTCCTGAAGGAAAACTCCATCACTTTAATCCTTTTTTGGCGTCTTACTTTATCTTTTTTTTTTTTTGAAAATTGGCCAGAGGGGGAAATGGGGGAGCACCTCACTATAGAACCATCCTATGCACATGTAACGCCGTACAGTGACCACAGAACAGAACCTGTAGAACTTGTAGAAAACGTGGTCTGATCTACAGGCAGCGGGTTATTTCTTGGGTTTCTTGGTTAATTCTGGGTGGGTGGTCTGAATGACTGACAATATTCCCTGTACAGGCATGTATACAGAGATCGCTGCCAGTCACTACGTAGGACCACCCACTGGACTCCTAAAATCAATCAATGGCAGGCAGTACGGAATGCCACAACACTATATGTCAATCAACTCCTGCTCTACACCATGCTGCCTGCACATCGGACCGCATTTTTAACATGACGAGTTCTCTTCTCAGCGCTGAAATAACAGGGATAACATTAGTTCCAGTACTATTATATTGTGGGCTGGTAAAAGTACCTGGCTGGAGGACATACCGCTCCTGACTCCACTCTTGTTTTAATAGCTTCGTGCATTCCCCATGTAATAACAATTCTGGAACATCTATTCTCATGTCTCTATGTTGTGCCATTCCTTTATTATTTCTACTAGAAGTTATGAATGAATTGCTAGCAGTCTGCAGTAAGGGTACAGAGGGGAGGTAACCAGTTGGGGGTGTGTCCCTGCACAGTCACAGACAATGGCAGCACTGATTGGATGAGTGAGTCTGTGCAGGTACACACCCCCAACTAGTTACCTCCCCTCTGTACCCTTACTGCAGACTGCTAGCAATTCATTCATAACTTCTAGTAGAAATAATAAAGGAATGGCACAACATAGAGAGATAAGAATAGAGGCTCCAGAATTGTTATTACATGGGGAATGCATGAAGCTATTAAAACAGACATGTCAGGAGCGGGAGAGGTCCTCTCTAATACAGGCTACTTCCACACTTGCGTCATTGTTTTCAGGTATAGAAATCCGGCAGAGGATCTCAATACCACAAAAAAAAACGTTTCCGTTTAGTCCTCATGGATTCTGAATGGAAAGAGATCCATTCAGGATGCATCAGGATGTCTTCCGTTCCGACATCATTGAGTTTTGTGACCAGACACAAAACCGATGCAAGCTGTGGTTTTGTGTCCGGTCATAAAAACGGATCTGGCACTGAAAACAATGTAAGTCAATAACGATGGATGCGTCACCAATTGACTTTCAATGTATTTAGTGACGGATCCGTTTTTTTCCGTTTTGATTTCACACTAAAGGAACGGACGCATCCTGATGTGCAAAATCATAATAGATCAGTTTAATTCTGGTATTGCGATCCTCTGCCGGATCTCAATACCGGAATTAACAGCGCAATTGTGAAAGAGACCTTACAGTACATTAATAACAATGTCTATAGAGCGTCCTACTTCCTATTACATTCTGAATGGATGGTTACGTAGATGTAAGCTTCCACATACAACAGACATACATCTGTAAACGCACACACATAAATCTAGCGGCTGTTAATCCGTTTATTCCACTATTTAATTATTTGCCTTTCTATAAATCTTCCTGTTCGTCCGTCTCCCAATCTATCTGCGTTCATACGGTTAGCGCATTGCATCGCAGCACATCTCGAAAATCCAGATTCTTCGTTAATGGAATTAATTCTGCGTAATGTCAGCCTGCCTTATGGAGGAGCCATTCCCATTCCGACATCACCAACATTAAAGTCTTCATTTCAAACTTTCCTAGTTAACATTACAAAAGCCGCAGCGTCCCAGGGTTATAGCCTTTTCCCAGAAGTACTTAACTAATAGCCTAAAATCTGAAGAATCACTTTAATACTTCAATACAAATAACCCAATTCAAAACATTTCCAAAGAAACAGTACTCTTTGCTCTAGGCTACCAAATAATGGCTGAAAGAAAGTATATCGCTTGTCACTTCTGATTTGAGGTTTGTGCCTCTGTGCCTTGAATGAGCGGCGAGTCTGGTAATAGGAAGTGGAGATATTAAGCCGCTAAAATAATGTGCAGCAGAAAAATTATATACAGCGTATTGGCAATATTTATATACACTGTACATACATATAGTGTGTACGCACATAAGCTGACATGTATACTTACAGGATTTTACAGCACGCTGCTTTTACATTTGTATATATTTTATATAGCAGCATGCTCCAGGTGTGTTATGTGTCTGTGGTGTTTTAACACAATGTTAGCAATGTTTCATGTTACGTGTGTTGGTTAAAGGGATTTTCTGGGACTCAGATATTGATGATCTATCCTCAGGAAAACCGCTTTAATGATGCGAGAGCAGAGGGGTTCAGCTGCAGATTTAGGACGTATTCAGTGTTGGACTGGGGTGCTTAGGGCCCACCAGTAAAATGCATTTTGGGGCCCCACCGTACGGATACATTCATATATTACCTGCTCACACAGCAGCAAGATGCTACCAGATGAGTGAGTATGGGGTCCCTGCAGCTACTTTGAGAAGGTAGGACCTGGTGAGAAGACACTGGAAGCTTTCTTCTACTCCTAGAAGTCATCTCACCTCCGATCGTGCCTATAATAATAAACTGGGGAGCTTCTATAATAATCTATCAAGTTTTGTATATGAACATAGGCTGGTTGAGGTGAAGAACATTGAATATATGTATGTAGTGCAGTAAGTCTACTGTGCTATATGCCACTTGTGCAGGGGGTGGGAGACTAGGGGCCCCTCACCAGTCAGACACTTATCCCTTATCCTGTGAGTAGGGGAGAAGTGATTGTAGTGAGAGAACCCCTTTAGGATACACTCACACGTCCACGTCCATTTTGAAGTCCATGTAAATCCTGCACTTTCTGCGGGACCCAATGTAAAAATGGACAGGAATAGGACATGTTCTAGAATTTGCACAGATGCGGGCAGCACACGGATCACATACACATGCAGTCCCTATTTTTTGCGGCAATTTGCAAGAAATGCAGATCAGACGTGGACCAAAAATAAGGTCATGTGCATGTGGCCTTAATCTACATAAGCAGTCACTAAGTACATTATATGTATTATACTGATCACTAGTTATACAATGTGTTATATTCCAGAGCTATTGGAAATAACCTGCAAGCTATCAGAGATGCAGTACATTATAAGGAGGACACAGTTGGGCAGATTTACAAATTGTAGACAGCATAAAATAGTCTTACGCCCCTATTCGGCCCAATTATCGGCAACCTGTGTTCATAGGAATTGGCTCATATAAATGTGCAGCCAGTCGATGAACGAGCAAAAGCTTGTTTGTCGGCTGATTGGGATCTTTCATCAGGATAAAAGATTCACGATTATTGGCTGCATTTCTCCTGTGTAAAAGTGAAATAACACTGCTTGCTGCGCAATTGTGCCCAGGAATCTGTAAAGGAAGCTCCTAACAGAGCCTCTGACATATATGTATGCTGAACGCGTGCTGGCCGTGCCCAAGCAGCGGACCGCAAATTGCGGTATGCAATGCACGGGCACCAACCGTGGGGCTTCCGCATGCGGATCGTGGACCCATTCACTTCAATAGGGTCCGTGATCCGCATCCGACTGTCCGCACCGCAAAGAAATAGAACGAGTTCTATTTTTTTGTGGTGTGGAGGCACGGACAGAAACACCACAGAAGCACTCCGTAGTGCTTTCGTGGGGTTCCGATCCGTGCCTCCATTCTGCACCTCATCTCAAGGATTGCAGATCCATTTAAGTGAATAGGTCCGCGATCTGTTATGCGGGCTGCACATGGCCAGTGCTCATGTATTGCGGACCCACCGTATGTGGCCCTCAATACGGCCACGGCCGGACAACGACCTTATACTTGAGGCCTTACTTTGGGACAGAATGTTTTAAAAACTTTTGCTGCATCTTAGGTCCCACTCCCTTTTTCTCTACACCACAATCCTAGGCCTTTAAGCCATGCCTCCTTGGTGAGCTAGGTGTAATGGATTTTTCTAAAACTAGATGCATCAAATTGCACAAAATATGGCCAAATATTACTGCATTTTATGATTGTTTACAAAGTTACAGAATAATTTAGATAATTTAATTTTAAATAAAATTAATTTGAAAAATTGTGATCAAAACGTGCAGTTTAAGAGCTCCTGTACCTGGGGGAGGATCCATATCATGAATACATCAGACTCCTCACTGGCAGGGCTGGCTGTGGGCTGCAAGGACTCTAAAACTTCTGCCATAAGTGACAGGGTGCTTAAACCACTCCTAAATCATATAGGTGATTACACGGAAGGAACTGCAAGGGCAGCAATTAAAGTGCCTACTGGGGAGGGAAACTGCCCTATAACCTAAATGCCACAGCAGAAAGGTAGCCATGTCCAGTCTAGTACAGACGAGTACAGAACACTGAGGGCAAGTCACAGTCCCTTCATAGAGACTCAGTGCTTAAAGGGACCAGTCTACAATTTGGGGCCTTCTGGCATTCTGAACTGTAGCCATCAAAAGCATGGAGGAGTTCTGTTTTATGACTGCTCTCTTCTGAAGATGTGTCTTACTCAGGAGACCTGCGCTTTCCAAGAACAGCACCCTGGCCTATTTACTTGAATGGGACAAAGCTGCACATAGGCCATGCGGCCACTTAACATGGCGTCACTGGCCCAGAAGGAGACCTCCGTGTTCCTTGGAGCGCTGATCGGCAAGGTGCAGGACATCAGACCCTCATGATCAGATACTGAGGACTCATCCTGGGTCATTCACATTTTACTCCCAGTAAACCTCTTTAATTAGCACATTCCATACTAACAGCTATGTATTTATTACATCGGCTCTTTTTATGGCTCAGGTAGTATGGATTTGGGTATCAGGTAACTTACATACATTTTATTCAAATTGTGGATCAAGTGAAAATCATACCCACATTGATTTTTAATTTTTTAATTAATTTCACTAAATTTCTTAACACCTGCGATCATAAATTTCTTAACACCCCATCATCTATTTATCCCCAGGACTGTGACGAGGGGACATCCTCTGCGTCTGGAGGAAAGAAGGTTTGTACATAAACATAGAAGAGGATTCTTTACGGTAAGAGCAGTGAGACTATGGGACTCTCTGCCCTGAGGAGGTGGTGATGGTAAGTTCACTATAAGAGATCAGGAGGGGCCTGGATGTATTTCTGGAGGGTAATAATATTACAGGTTATAGTTACTAGAGAGGGGTCGTTGATCCAGGGAGTTATTCTGATGCCTGATTGGAGTCGGGAAGGAATTTTTTACCTAAAAGTGAGAAAAATTGGCTTCTACCTCACAGGGGTTTTTTGCCTTCCTCTGGATCAACTTGTAGGATAACAGGCCGAACTGGATGGACAGATGTCTTTTTTCAGCCTTATATAAACTATGTTACTATCTTAGAATTATTAATGACTGATGTACATCGTTTTTTCTTGTTTTATATTTCATTAAGAAATTAAGTGAAATAAATTAAGATGAATAATCCAGGGGGAGCACGATCTCCGCTGGATCCCAGATTTTTGCCATTGTTTGTCCCCAATTGCCATGCTTTGTGCCCTCTCCTCCTCCTAAGCTCCATCTGCGGTCTCTAGTAGGGTTGCACCAGGAATCGAACTTTCAATACCCAATCAATACTTTTGCACTCGGATCAATATGATACTGGGATTTGCTGTTTTCAATACTAGGCTGCACCACTGCGCAGCCTAGTATCTTTTAGAAAACTGCCCTCGGCTGAGGTGGCTAATAGTTATTAAATAAAAATTTAAAAAAAAAAAAAACACCAAAATATTAAAAGTTTAAATCACCCCCTTTTCCTAATTTTACATTTAAAAATATAAAAACAAAAAAAGTAAACATATTAGGTATCGCCACGTCTGAAAAAGTCAGAAGAATTAAAATATTAAAAAATATCTCCTATGCATTGAACGCCATAACAGAGAAATTAAGAAAACATATATTTTTTTGTCACCTACCCCCGACCTCCCCAAAACAAAAAAAAAAGATAGGACTGCTCTATTATGGGCCAGACGTTCCATAAAATGTGGAATCCACACGGCTTTTTTGGGGGTTTTATTTTTTGTTGTTTGTTCGAGTACCGCAATACTTTCTTATGGCACAGAAATCGAATCAAGATTTTTGTATCATGACAAACCTAGTCTCTAGATATGCACAATTCCTGTATTTACTATATTTCTGATATATATATATATATTTTTTTTTATTTATTTTTTTTTATTTATTTATTTTTTTATTTATATATATATTATATATATATATATTTCCATATCTTTACCACCGGACCCCGCTACACCAGGCGGCGCAGCGTCTCTCTTTTGCATAACCATATTTTGTCTCCATGACACGACGCTCTTAAGGGATTACAGGGGTAAAAAAAAATTTCAACGAGCTAAAACTCTGCAAATCCAAAATTGAAGTTCTTGTTCCTATATTTCACTTTCAAAATATTTAGAACTTTGACAGATATGACATTATGTTTTCATTAAAACAGCTGATTTCAAAATGCTGCTCTGTGCAAAAACACCATAAAGAGTTTATGATGAACTGCCAGGCTCTTAATGAAAGCAGTAAATCTGGACTGCAATATTTGTACAGGCGCTGGTTTGACCTTTGCCTCTTGCTATACACCACCAAAGCCGCTGCCTTGTTCACAACACGCCAGATGTAGCGGGGTTTTAAAACATGATCCGAGAGCCTCTAAAGATAAAATAAGGGGAAATGTGCCATTACTCTGTTGCAGTTTATGATTAATTCAGTTCATATTTTACAATCTGGTTATACAGTAAAACGGCAGCCTGTTCATCAAGTATTTGTCATTTATACCTAATGTCTAAAAATGTTTGATACTTTCAAAGGGCTGCTGGAGGAAGAAAAAACCCTCTCAGCATGAAGCTAATTTGCAGAAAACACGACTGCAAGAGGGTTAATTATAAAAAAAAAAAAAAGACAGACAGCAATTAGCTATCCATCTGAAATAATGAACCAATCATGAACATTTGATGGTCAGCCATTTGTAATAAATAAACTGGAAGCCGTGCACCTCTCTCTCTCTCTCTCTCTCTCCTATGCCTACAAATAGACTGCCGCTCCCGCCACCCTCTTAAATCTATCAGGTCTGCCCTGTGAGCAGAGGGTATTAATTACACAGCTCTAATGAAAGGAACGCTGTTGTTTTTAGCCTGCAGACACAACAAAGACGGACTTAAATTCTAGAACAGAGAGTCATAGCAGGGTATAGATCCGTACGGAGACGGTGGTCGTGATTTCGGCCCAATTTGGGGTCTTATTATGGGATTATTCTATGACTGTGATCAATGAACTAAGTAACGCCCGCGCAGTCCAAGGTGGCGTACAAAGGTGGGTATAAACAGGATTTTCTCAAAGCGATTTTTAGCTGTTTCAGACTTTCATTGAGCTTTATACCACTTATTGATTCTCTTACTTTGTGACAGAGTTTTGTGCAGAACTTTTTGCAGAAAATGGTGCATCTTAAAGGGGTTGTCTCACTTCAGTAAGCTTAATTTATCATGTAGAGAAAGCTAATACAAGGCACTTACTAATGTATTATCATTATCCATATTGCTTCCTTTGCTGGCCGGATTCATTTTTCTATCACATTATACACTGCTTGTTGCCATGGTTACGATCACCCTGCAATCCGTCAGTGGTGGTCGTGCTTCCACACCCTTCACTAGGGAAAAGCGTCAGGCTCTCTGGTAGCCGGTACCATGAGAGTGCAGATAGGCTGGTGCTTTTTCCTATAGTGTGCAAACACGACCACCACTGATGGATTGCAGGGTGGTCTGTAACCATGGAAACGAGCAGCGTATAATGTGGTAGAAAAATGAATTCAGTCAGCAAAGGAAGAAACATAGACAATAACAATACATTAGTAAGGGCCTTGTATTAACTTTCTCTACACGATAAATGCTATTTGCTGAAGTGAGACAACCCCTTTAAGCCACGTCTCTTGCCCACCATGTCATGCCCCCTTGGTGGTCAAGGTGCAGTGAACCATTTTTGGTTCGTAAATATGTGTAAAATTAGATGTGCCAAATTGTGAAAAAATGTGCCAAATATTGGTGCAAATTACGTCAGAATTAAGGAGCTACTAAAACATTAGGAGACAGCTGGTGCCTTGTTAACCAGTTAGACACCTCCCATCCGGCGGTCTGTATTCAGACATGCAAAGAGGTTTCTGAACGTCCCTGCAGAGATGGCCGCTGCTCGCTGATTGTGCAGCTGCAGGAGCCGGTTGTCAGTGACAGCCTGCCTCCATATAGAAAGGCAGAGGTTTGCCGCCATCCCTGCATTCCCTGTCGCTGTACAGACAGCGCTCAATAAGCACTTTGTATACAGATTAGGAGCTCTCGTCATGTGATCACTGGGTGCCAGGTAACTGCAGGAGCTGCTGGGTCTTAGCAGTCCCAGATCAGCCCCTCTGTGGCGCAAAAAGTCACATTTTAGCACAATGCCTTATTTCCCGCTAAGCCATACCTGGGTATAGCAAATAATAAAAAATACACCTTAAAACATGCGACTTTGTTTTTGCTGAAATGTGTCAAAATTGTGGTCAGGTGCAGAGTCCACAGTGAATGTGGGTCAGTGTGATCACACAGTTAGGTTAGTTTGTGAACGAATGATATCGCAATGTGAGTGCGGTACAAATTTACTGATTGCTACATGTTATTTGCTAACTGGATGACAAGGCCTCATCAGGTTCCTACAGTTAGTGACATTGTTCCATCACATATTGTGACACAATGTATCTCTGAAACATGACACTACACAGTTTTAGCTCTCAAGGCCATTTTTGAGTTCCTTCTGGTTTCTTACCCATAAAAGCTGTCGCTGCCTTTGCATCCACACAGATATGATATAACATAAAAGATACTTTACATAGCCATATTTTCACCATTCAGTTTATGGCACATCTTCTAATAAAAGATATACATCAAGCTCATGGTGTCACTTTCTAGACGGTCTTATGAATCAGAGGAAAATATGAGAGGAATATAGCCGGCACTGATCATTCCTCATTCCTCCAGAATGCGGTTATTATTCCACATTTACACATGGACGGCATGCAGCTAGCTTTTCAATATCACATTTACAATAAGCTAATATTCTGCAATACGACAACCAACAAAAGATATCCTCGTTTGTATTAAAATGGCTCCAGTGTTTGTTGCCTTAAATAAACAATGGAATAAAAATGTAACTTTGTAATATTCATCTGTTTACAGCCATCTGAGTGCTGTTCTGGTTGCCATGGCTACGTCCAGGGTCAGTGACACTTTAGTACAGCATGGGCTCCCTTGACTGCCATACATTGCTTTACTGATCTTTGATTCTGAAATGGGCAGAAGTGTCTTTTTGTTTTTTACAGGGCTCACACCTCAAATCACTTTCATACCAGAAGTCTAGAAATGCTACTTATAGCTATAGATGTTGAGGTGAGCTCTGGACAGAATCAATCTCCTTCCCACTCTGGCAGCTGACAGTATAGTCCCTTCTTAATATCCCTGCAGTCTTCTCAGCTATTCTCTGCTACTGCAGAAGACAAGCATGGCAGAAAGTTATCTTATTGGCTGCCCTTTACTGAATGAGAGATCGTTATACAGAAACAGGGCTGTGGGGAGAGTGACTGAGCATGTGTGTCCACCAGCAGGCAGCTTAGTAGATGGACAAACACACTGATACATACTCTGAACAGCAGGCGGAGCCATACCATGCATGTAAATGTCATATATCTACACTGAATCTTTTTGTAATAGCATACAGTGCTCCAGATGGCAACTAAAATGATTGTCAATGCGACTTAGAATTTACAAATGGCAACAAGACTTTTTAGTCTTGTCGCCATTTGCGACTAGATCCGCCGCTGATCACAGAAGATGATAGTCCTCTGCCCCGCCGCCGATCACCCTCATAGGCTTCAGACCTGAAGCCTATGAGGTAGTAAATACCCGCGCAGGTGTGCGTTATGACATCATCACGGCTGGTTCGTGCGTGATACTTAATCACGCCTGCCTGTGCCAGGAGAGAGCGAAGCAATGTGCTTCCCTTTGCCTGCCTGCGTCCCTCCATCCCAGCCCGTACACCAGAAGAGTTTGCGGCCTGCACCGTGAACGTTGGCCAATGTGGGATACAGGTGAGTATTCGTTTTTGGTGTTTTTTTCACTGCTGACTTGGGAGACTTTACTAACAGGAGGTATAGCACTGCAGGGGGAATTGGGGACATAATACTGAAGGGGCACTTTGGGGGCATTACTCAATGGGAGCACTATGAGGGACACCACTGGAGGGGCACTGTGGGGGACGTTACAACAGGAGGGGCGCTGTGAGGGTTGTTACTACAGGAGGGACGCTGTGAGGGTTGTTACTACAGGAGGGACGCTGTGAGGGTTGTTACTACAGGAGAGACGCTGTGAGGGTTGTTACTACAGGAGGGACGCTGTGAGGGTTGTTACTACAGGAGGGACGCTGTGAGGGTTGTTACTACAGGAGGGACGCTGTGAGGGTTGTTACTACAGGAGGGACGCTGTGAGGGTTGTTACTACAGGAGGGGCGCTGTGAGGGTTGTGACTACAGGAGGGACGCTGTGAGGGTTGTTACTACAGGAGGGGCGCTGTGAGGGTTGTGACTACAGGAGGGACGCTGTGAGGGTTGATACTACAGGAGGGGAGCGGTAAGGGTTGTTATTACAGGAGGGGCGCTGTGAGGGTTGTTACTACAGGAGGGGTGCTGTGGGGAATGTTACTACGGGAGGGGTGCTGTCGGAATGTTACTACTGGAGGGACATTACTACAGGAGGGTTACAGTGGGGGGCACTGTGGGGTACGTTAGTACTGGAGGGGCACTCTGAGGGACGTTACTGCTGGAGTTTGCAATAACTTGTGATGAGTCTTTTATATAGCTGTACAGGAATTTTGGCTCACTTTGTAGAATGGCTTTAATTCAGCTACGCTGGAAGGTTTTTGAGCATGAACTGCCCATTCGAGGTCTTGCCACAGAATCTCATGGGATTCAAATTAAAAGTTTGACCCGGACGCCGCAAAACCTTCATTTTGTTTCTTTTGAGCCATTTAAAGGTAGACTTGCTTGTGTGCCTCATATTTTTCTCTGACTGGCGTACATTCTCATTCAAGATTTTCTGATAGAGAGCAGAATTCATGGTCCCATCAATCATGACAGTCATCCAGCACCCCAGACCATGACACTATCACCACCACGTTTGACCTTTGCTGTGATGTTCTTATGCTGGAATGTGGTGAAAGCTTTACATCAAATGTCATGGGACCCATGTCTTCCAAAAATTTCCACCTTTCACTTCATACTTGACAGAATATTATTCTAAAACTCTTGGGAATTATCCAGAATCTAGATATTTCTTTTTATGTCGCAATTATGAGACAAGCTTGGGGGAGAATGAAGACCAGTGTTGTGTACACTGGTCTTAAAGGGGTTATTCAACCCCTAGAATGACGCCCCCTATATGCCCGGGCCCCTCACAGAGGTTGTACTTACCTCATTCCCTGGCAACCGCGTCGCTTCGAATGGCAGTATGGCCGACGCAGCATCTCCCCATCGCATGGTTGGGGGGGGGCAGCCAATAGCAGGCCGTGGCGGGAATGAGCCTCCCCAGCATCACCCATGACATAGGGAGGCTCGTGAAGGGAACAAGCCCTGCTAGCATCGCAGTTGATGCTAGGGAGGCTCACCCGTGTCGCCGGCTATTGGCGGCCCCGCCCGGACGCCGAATGTTTTCTTCCGCGTGATGCAGAAGGAACGCTGGTGCCGGGGAGCGAGGTAAGTAGGGGCCTAGGCATATGGGGGCATTATAGATCTTGGATAACC
This sequence comes from Rhinella marina, assembly GCA_900303285.1. NCBI lineage: Eukaryota > Metazoa > Chordata > Amphibia > Anura > Bufonidae > Rhinella > Rhinella marina. Next base: position 818,175 of record ONZH01016644.1, read on the forward strand.
CCTTTAAGTATCCAGGGAGAGACAGTCATTAGCTGGGGACACATTTCGCTGGCCCTTTAAGAGGCCAAGAGTGAGCGTGCCCTCCCTAGGAGACAAGCCAGGAGGCCAAGCAGCACTCGCAGGCCTCAGTGACCAGAAAGAGACAGCGCGGCAGCAGGAGGGGGACAGTAGTGTAACGGGTGCACTGTCTGTGCCAACGGCAGAGAGCGGGAGCATGGCAGGCAAGGGCCGCCAACATAACATTTATTCTCATTAAAACAGTATTATATTTCTAGACTCTGATATAAGTATTGTAGCATTCAATAAGCAACAAAGTTATTGTGACCTTCAATAACAGCGGGTTTCTGACAGCACGGCTCAACTACAAGATTGTAAAATAATATTTTACATTTAATTCTTCCTTAAAAATAACTTTTCTATGAGACCAAGCAAAGAACTGGTATTAACCCAAAGCACAAAAATTCTTATGCAAGTCAGCTTAATAAAGTAGTCCTTCAACTTAGGAACAATTACTGTCATTTATCAGGCTGAACAGCAATAAGGCAAGAATCGACAGCTTTCAAGAGCCGCGTATAATGATATGCAAAGCCACAACACTTCACTGTGGAACTGTCTCCGTCTCATCAATAGATCTTGCAGTACCTACAATTTATCAATAGAAATGTGGTAACCTATGAAGGCATGGCAAGGAAGATAAATATGAACCGGGAAAGGATAAAAAAAAAAAAAAAGGTTCAGGAACATTTGAATTTTAAGTGATAAAGTGCCGGCTACGTCTAATTCAAATGCAGAAACGGGATCATCTCAGTCTTTGTTGAACAGAAAAAAGGTATTATAGTGCATAACGCTGGAAAATAACTGCAAAGTCTCCTACAATCAAAAGGAAAAAAGTCATCAAAACGCACGCTTTCTAAGAGGACCTGCACACGATGTGGATATGTGTGCGTGAAATCTGCACCAAAACTGCACAAAAAACGCACATAAATCCACACTATGGGGGTCATTTACAAACAGAAATTCGCTTATTTTTCGATTGTGGCAAAAAGGTTATTGGTGGCGCAATCTGCAACCTTTCTCCACTCCTCACGCCAGGTCTAAAAAAAAAAAGGGGCATGGAGTGAGCAGGCCAGTGTCTTTTATCATTTCCTACGCCTGTTTTAGGCTTAGAAAATGGTCTAAATTTAAGCCATCAAGGAAGCTGGCATGGTGAAGATGAAGAGGCACCGGCCTCCTCATAACTTCGGCGGATCCATTGCCAGTGTACAGATTATTAATACTGCATTGCACTGTTTGCTTACTACCGGTGACATATCTGGCTTTTTCTCAGTATGCTAGGTGGCTGTTTCCGCCTAGCAGTGATATCGGTGACATCACCGGGACTAATAGGCGGGCTTTAGCGCTGCCCTAGCCTGTAAAACAACCTAGGACACTGCTAAAGACTACCCATTTGTGCCAATGACATCATCGGGCTCACTGCTAGGTTGAAGTCTCTGCCTAGCATACTCATGTGAAGCCCGGTACATCACTGGTAGAAAAAAAAAAAAGCACTTGCCCTGTGCAGCACAAGGCAAGGGGAAGCATCAGAGCAAGAAATGCTCCAATCAGACATGGTAAATGAGTGAAGGGGAACTTATATCCGGGTTCAACTCTGAACCCAGACAACCCCTTTACACCTATTTAAGGTTCTGCAAGTGGCAGAGCTGTGTGCAGAGCCCATATGGTGACACGTATGTATAAAGTCCACTGTTAGCAATGTAATAACTCTCTACAGATTTCTACAGAATTATTTTTTTTATGAAATTGGAGGCCCAAATTGGTTGCTTATTGTGGCTCCATTTTGACAGAGCTGTTGGGGCTTATTTATAATTCTGTTTAAGTCAGAGTTGATTAGTAGTAAGCTTGGAAAAATGTGGCAAAAACTACAATGTGCAAAAAAACAAAAAACCAAAACACTTTTGTGTTCTTGAGGCCTAATATGAATGATATAGACTTTTTAAGCATGACCGATGTGATAGTAAGACTAGAATCACACATGAAGATTTTGTTGCTGTTTCTGAATCAGTTCTATGAACCAAAGTCCAGAGTGGATCCAAAAAGAATGAAAGAAAGACATTTGGCCTAGTTCACCTGGTAGGGGTTTGGTCCACAAGACTCACGTGTGAACTAGGCTTTACTTTGAATTGCTACGGTTTCACACTTTACCTGCCCCATGGTAAAAACTGTCTGATCAAAATCCGAAATGTAAATATACTCTAAAACTACGTGCAAAAACTACAGCACAACCACACAAGCTTCATATACCCTACAGCACAGTAAATGTATTAATACTAAGTATAGTCCTAGACTTACCTTGTACCAAATTTTATGGTGGGTGGGAGAGGCAGACACAGGGGAGGAGGGGGGGGGGGGTCAGTTATCAAACTGGTGTACGCCATGGCCTTCTCTCAGCTTTTCCTAGGCCAAGTGACGACATGCTCATGTGTCAAGTGGTCTAGGAGCATCTCAGTGCACGTCAGTTAACTGTATTTTTTGCTTTATAAGTGTCGCCTAACGATAAGACGCACCCCACATCAGACCCCCATATTAGACTCCAGATCAGACTTCCATGCCTACCCCCATCAGACTTCCAAGCCAGACAACATCAAATGTCAGATCAGAGATACAATAAATAACTTCACTTCTCTCTCCTGCTCCTCTCCAGGACTGGCGATAGCTCCTCCAGTTGCACTCCCTTGTATTCTCCGGCCCACGCTGCACTGTCACCTGACTGCGTGCAGCGTTGGGTCATAGTATGTGCACTACGTCTTGACGCTGTTAGGACCTAACAGTGCAGTTCAGTGCAGCGTGGCCCCAGAGAAGAAGATATGGGAGGGCGAGTACTGGCAGCATCCCTGCACCTAATGCCTATTAATGAGCACTTCCATAATGGTGGCGCTCATTAGTATTTGCTTTATAAGACGTTAAGCCATATAAGTGTGTCTTATAAAGCAAAAAATATGGTATGTTAGCTGATACTGCTTTCAGTTTTTCAGCAGTGATGCTGTGAAAAAGTGTTTCTGTGTTAATTTTCCGCACAGATAAAAATGGCAGCATGTGGACAAGTCTGAGAAACGTGGTGGCCATAGCCCGTTGTTCACAGTTCGCTCCTCCGTAAACAGTTAGGCCCCATTCACACGTCCGTATATTTGCGGGCCCACATTACTGCGGACCCGCAAATATACGGGGGCCGCCCGGCGTGTGTTCCGCTCCATTGAAAATGCCTATACTTGTCCGTGCGCACTAACAATATAGGACATGCTTCAAAAGAGCATGCCCTATACATGCTTCACAGAACTCACTGGCCCCATAGCATTCGCATTTGTGCCAGTGACTTCTGTGAGGTGCGGCATGTTGCCCCATCTTGTTGGAAAAAGCAGGATTTTTTTCTTCTGCAGCATCAGCCTATGTAATCCGATGTGCTCAAAGATGCATAGATGTGAACGAGGACCACTTTCAGCATCTTCTGTGACTTGTGGGTAAAAAAAAACAATACATTTGTTCATCTTGTCATACTTTCGCTGGAGGCGGCCTACTTTTTTGTGGGCCACCCTGTACAATTAAAGTGATATCTTTCCTATTTCCACACTTATACGTCAGAGATGGGTGGGGCCAATTTTACTCAGATCAGAGGGCCCCTGCAAAATACATCTTCCTTTGTAAAAGTAATGACGTGCACAGTTGGAGACCAACTAGTCCCAGCCTTTATGTTTTTTGAAAAAATTATTAGACAGAACCAACCTAGTCTTTTCCAGGTATGCAGGGAACAAGCACTTAATTTGTACAGTGCAAATCGAAACCAGAAAGTATCTTTTATTTTACTATATACAAATATACTCATTTACTTAAAAGGAAGCTGTCTTACATTTAGAACTGGCGGAGGATCCGACAAAGTTATGTAGAGGCCGGTGCCTTTTCTTAACTCCGGCGGATCCACCGCCAGGTATAGGGGTTATTAAGACCGGCTTCTAAAACGTCTTAATAAATGTGCCCCAAATAGTCCAATCCAGACTCAAAGTAAACAAAGCGCTGCCAATGAGAAGACATGGAAAGCAGGGATAGTCTGGAGAAAAATTACTCGGGAGCTCCCCCTACAGCAGTGATGGTGAACCTTTTACAGACCGGGTGCCCAAACCACAACCCAAAACCCACTTATTTATTGCAAAGTGCCGACATGACAATATAACCTCAGTACTACAGTCCAATCTAGTATATCTTCCAAGTACTTTATCATAGAGCTATAATAGCCTGCCTACATTCAATGTGCTGTCTGTACAGTTCATAGTGTGTCCTGTACTGATGAATGGCAGGAAAAGTCATAGGCATATTGGTACACCATAGACTTTTTCCAGGGTGCGGGTGCCCACAGAGAGGGCTCTGAGTGCCGCTTCTGGCACCCGTGCCATAGGTTCGCCACCACTGCCCTACAGGTTCCTGTGTGCATGTCGTCTGTAACATGACATGACTTTTACTACTAAAATGACCATCCTCCGTGCAGTGGGGCCCCCTGTGAACCTGGCCAGGCAGTATGTCCACCCATGGGGCCAGGACTCCATGTCAGCATACCACACATGATGTATAGTGATCTCATGTACACAGGGCCCTTTAGCAAAACTTTACTAAGTGGAGGAAATCTGTAACAGAAAAAGTCACCCTGCATCTCACCCACTTGATGTTGGAATAAGTGGAACAGGTAATTCACAAATAAGGCACTAAACGCCATGATTCTCAATGTATTTACTCCAGGCGACTAACATAACTACAATGAAGCTTCCCTTCATACAGCACATGATAAAATTCAATGTACAGTCACCACTAGAGGGAGCTCTGTGCATAGGAATGTATACAGTTACTGTGGAAACACTGTAATTGGAAGCCGTAAAAATCTCTTTGCACTGAACTCCCCCTATTAGTGGCTGCTAGGGTTGAGCGAAGTGGGTTCGGCCAGCTGCCCCGATGTCTGAACCCCATTTGTTCCAAAACTTTGCTATTAATATGTGCTCCGTACAGCCTTACAACGTATTGGCTCCCCTGAAGCAATCTTATCGCTACCAGTAACGCAAGACTTCTTTAGTCTCGTGCCTGGCCCGTTACAGTTAGTTTCTGCACACACATTAATGCTTCATAGTCAGAATCCGAACTTGGGTTTGTTAATGAACCACAAAATTAAGTTTGGATTTTGAAACTTTAATGTACATGCAGAAACTGTAAAGGGCCAGGCACGAGACTAAACAAGTCTTGTGTTACTGATGGCGATAAGAAGATTGTCTCAGTGCAGCCAATACATTGTAAGGCTGTACGGAGCGCATATTATTAATGACGTTTAACAACGTATCGGGATTGGACAGAGCAGTCTAAACCCGCTTCGCTCAACTCTAGTGGATGCCAAAAAATTCTACAGATTTATGTCGGGAACAGAAGACTGAGTTCAGTGCCAGGCTCCCTCTTACTCCAGTTCCCATAGAAATTGTCTGGTCTGTCTCCATGGTAGGTACACCATTGATGCTACCTGTGATAGTAGTGCAGGGGCGGATTGGCCATAGACCTTACAGAGAAATTTCCTGGTGGGCCGATGCCCAGAAGGTCGCCTTAGCCCTCCTCACGGCCGGCCAGTGGAAGTTTTTGGGGATGTATTTTGTGATGGACTGTGGTATTTGGCTCTGTTGGGCGGTATAATGTGCCACAATATGGTATTGCTGGATCTATCTTCCATCTATATGGACCCGACTACAAAATGGGGCCACTTTTAGTATTTTTTACAGGGCCACTTTAAGTTCCCAGTCCGCCCCTGTAGTAGTGAGTAGGGGGTGTATATTCAATCGGTTTCACACAAAATCAAATAGAAGATATATATTAACAGCAGTGTTTTCCCCTGCGCCACCAGAGGATGCTCTTAATTTATGGCTAGGTGCATGCCTCATCATAAATTCAGCACATCATCTGGCCGTCCTGCGCCTAGAATGATATCTATGCTAGCTCGCAGGTGGTGTAGATTTCAGTCATCAGTTACTCAAGGAAACTGGAGTAACTGATAATAAATCTGCCAGGGCTGATGGCCCCATCCACACCACGCCAATTTCAGAAAGTGGCACAGTCAACCTTTAAAAAGTGACTTATTAATGGCGTTTCCCTGGTGTAGGGGGGATGATAGATCTGTGGTCACAGAAATATGTACATGTACAAAATCATGAGATCCCATTGGAATACATTATGTGCAGCATCACACTGCATTTTCACGCCCATGCATTTATTCGACATGAAACCCTGCTCTAAGGCCTGTAAAGCACAGCAATATACAGCACTGCATGCTATACCATGGGTGAGGATAGGGGTGTAATTATATTTCTTAGGGCCCCATAGCAAAATAAGATGAGGTCCCCATCACCTAGTGTGAGAAAATTAAAACAGCGGCATAAGTAGAAATAATTAAAGGGATTATCCCATGATTAATGTAAAAAAATTAAAATCAGACATCATATAGGACATGACAATCTCTTTCTAACAAAGCTAGAACCAGCCTTGTACTTCACATGGATCCAGACATCTCCTCATTCATTGCTCTGCTAGATTTATATCAAGCTGACAGCTCAGGGGGAGTGTCTTTTCTGCTGCAGCTAAGGGGGCGTGTCCATGCTTTGCCTATCACAGGTCAGGAGGAGTGTCTCAGCTCTCCCTATCACAGCTCAGGAGGCGTGTCCATGCTCTCCCTATCACAGCTCAGGAGACGTGTCTCAGCTCTCCCTATCACAGCTCAGGAAGCATGTCCATGCTCTCCCTATCACAGGCTCAGGAGACCGTGGTCTGCAGCCTCTCCCTAATCACAGCTAGCTCAGGAGGCGTGTCCATGCTCTCCCTATCACAGCTCAGGAGGCGTGTCCATGCTCTCCCTACCACAGCTCAGGAGGAGTGTCCATGCTCTCCCTACCACAGCTCAGGAGGAGTGTCCATGCCCTCCTTATCACAGCTCAGGAGGCGTGTCTCAGCTCTCCCTATCACAGCTCAGGAGACGTGTCCATGCTCTCCCTATCACAACTCAGGAGGCGTGTCTCAGCTCTTCCTATCACAGCTCAGGAGGTGTGTCTCAGCTCTCCCTATCACAGTTCAGGAGACGTGTCCATGCTCTGCCTATCACAGCTCAGGAGGCAATTGAAGGATGAAACTGAGCATGTGCGGCCATCTAAGTGAGCAGGACATAGAAATAAGAAAAAACAAACAGCAGGTGGAGCTATACAGATACATTTTATTGAATAACTGAGTTACTATACTAAATTTTTAATTACATGCAATTACAAAAGTAGTCAGATCCAGGTGCTGGTTTGTGGACTGTGGAATATTTTTCATGGGACAACCCCTTTAAATGTATGTATAATAGTAGTATATATATTACAAAATCAAACATTATAGCCTTAAGAGCCACCATAATGTTTATTCCCCACAAAAAAGTACAACTGTTCAGCACATGACTTCCCCCCAACTCGGCTAAATGGTTACAGTTACGCCTTCGAGGGGGAGGACATGACATCCAATATTCATTACAGTACAAATGTGTGATTTGACCCTGAACAAATGTAACCTGTAACTGACCCCCCAACTTCTCTTCACACTCGTTTAAATTCCGTATTGATTCGATAGTCAACGGATAAACGCTCAGTGTCCCATTCAAGTCGAATGGACAACTAAGGACACGGAGGCTCCTACAACAATCCGTCCTCTTCAGACCGTAAACAACCGAGCATGCACCCCTACCACTCCGGTCCCGGCATCCGCACCAAGACGGATCTGGAATGACCCCCAATGAAAGTCAATGGGGACGGATCGGTTTGGTGTGACACAATGGTGAACGGATCCGTCACCTGCACACATACACACAATACACACATACAGACATACACATAAACTTCACCTGCCGGATCAGGAGGCCTCTTTCACACTAGCGGCAGTCCTGATCCGGCAGGTGAAGGGTGCTGCCGGATCAGGACTGCCGCAGGGACATGTGTGGAGCCGTAACCGCGCTCCGGCCCCACACATGTCACACAGTACATACATACACACAGACACACACACATATACACAGACAAATACACATACATACTTACATGCACCCGGCAGGTCTCCAGAGCGCCGGAGGAGCAGAATGGCACGCACAGGTGACGATTCCCCACAGCGCCCTCTGCTGGGCGCCTGGTGGAATCGTCATCTGTGCGCGCCGTCCTGTTCCTCCTGCGCTCTGGAGACCTGCCGGGGAGCATGTAAGTATGTATGTGTATTTGTATGTGTATATGTCTGTGTATGTTTATGTGTATGTCTATGTCTGTATGTGTGTATTGTGTGTATGTGGTGACGGATCCGTCATGAACTCCATTGAAAGTCAATGGAGGACGGATCCGTTCACCATTGTGTCACACCAAACGGATCCGTCCCCATTGACTTTCATTGGGGGTCATTCCGGATCCGTCTTGGTGCGGATGCCTGGGACCGGAGAGCAAACTGCAGCATGCTGCGGTTTGTTCTCCGGTCTGAAGACGAAACGGAATGCTTTCAGGAGCGCTCCATTGTCTTCAGTTCAGTTTTGTCCCCATTGACAATGAATGGGGACAAAACTGAAGCGTTTTATTCCGGTATTGAGCCCCTATCACGGAACTCAATACCGGAATTTTAAAACGCTAGTGTGAAAGTAGCCTTAGGCATTAACATTACCAAAGATAATCAGTGGCAACGGACCTAGATGGCAGAATGTGATAATGCAGCCTCCTGCAGCACCCTTCCCTCATCTATTTGTGTAGCCCCCGCATTATCTGAAAGTGCCCTTTACGTCAATGCTGAAAGTTCGACACCGCAGTGAAAGATTTTTGGAGGAAATTATGTGCACCTTTCACTCAATCATCTCTGACAATATGAAGTCTGTATAATTTGTGCCATAATCACCGGAGAAATATTCAGACCAAGCAACAATTGTGTTATGCTCCCCATAATATACTATATTGCATGTGGCCAGCACTGCAGCCCACTGTCCTGTTTCGGTTAAACCAGGGATGCTCAACCTGCGGCCCTCCAGCTGTTGCAAAACTACAACTTCCAGCATGCCCTAATAACCGTAGGCTGTCCAGGCATGCTGGGAGTTGTAGTTTTGCAACAGCTGTTGGTCCACAGGTTGCGCATTCCTGAGTTAAACAAAACCCCAATGATATAAGGGGCAAATCTGCCTCCAAACATCCTTGTTCAAGGCTGGTGAAATGTTAGCGGCAGACACAGTTGCTGTAACTCAGTGCTAATGACCTAGTGTAAGTCTATACAGCACCTCAGAGATCAGGCAGGCTGATGTGCTGGTGCAATAATATCATAATTCTTCTTTCATAGATTTTATACCAATAATGTTTTTTCTTGTTTTTATGCTTTCCATTCATAACAGCAGAAGTATTGTGCATATAATTTAAAAGTAATAAGCAGAATTTCTTGGTGGCGCCTACCTCCTTCCTACTATGGACTCAGACTAGTTACAGACACGGCATATGGCCTGTAATTCACCAGTAATACAAGAGAATAGATACCATGTATACTGTACATTTAACATTTTGAAGGGTGCCTACGGCAGTGGCTGGGAAGGTACTGGTACTTAACCACCTAACTGTTTTGCCCAAGTCCAGCTCCAGCAGTGGGAAAAGTAGCTAACTGGAGGGGGGAGGGCTGCTTTACATGGTGATATCTCCTGAATGGTGGCAGCTAGAACCATGCAACTGGTCTTGTTTGAAAGCTGACATTCCAGGCTTTCATACAAGACCAGGCAGCTATAGGCTAAGAAACAAAGGAGAAATCACTGTTAGAAATCAAGTCGGGAATAATTGCGGGTAAAACCTGTTTTTTTACTTTCATTTTCAGCTGCATTCACAGCATCCCGATTTCTATCAGTGATATCTTCCCCTGTACTGAACATTCTGATATTGTCTGAAAGCCAGCTGCATGTTTCTAGATACTACCATTCCAGAGGTAGCAGCCTCTACTTTTTCCACTGCTGGAGCTGGGGCAAAACAGTTAGGTGGTTAAAGGGGTATTACTCACCAATCCCGCGCTATTGTCGTTCCCACACTCACCAGGTCTCCCTCGCCTCGTCTCCCTGGTTCAGGCTCGGCACACAGGAAACAGCAGGTGACGCCTAATCCGCCAATCACTTGCCATTTCCTATGATTTGAGCTGAGACTAAGAAGTAGAGACCCTGGGACCCAGCAAGTAGCCGAACGGCCGCAGAGGGAAGGATCAGTGAGGTGAGTAACGCTTCTTTAATTTTTGTACCATTCTGCCCATTATCTAAAAAATATTATCCCGCCAAACAACCCCTTTAAAGTTTAGCATAGCAGCTGAACGTCAGCCCTGATTCACACAGTAAGGGCTGATGTTCATGCACATGAACGTATTTTCATTCCATGTTGGTTCCATTTTTTTTTTTTTGCGGACCATATGTGGAACCAATGGGCCCGCAAAAAAATGGAAGTTACTCCGTTTCCGTATGTCTGTTCCTCAAAAAAATAGAACATGTCCTATTACTGTTCGCATTACAGACAAGGATAGTACTGTTCTATTAGGGGCCAGCTGTTCCGTTCCACAAAATATATGCACCCAGACGTCATCCATGGTTTTTTGCGGATCCGTGTTTTTTCGGACCACAAAACACATACGGTCGTGTGTATGAGCCCTAATGTGAATGTTTTGCCTTTCTGTCAGTGTTCTCTCTGGGCATTCAATATCCATACAGGTGTCCTGCAGCATTCTCAGCCTCTCAGACACGGTAAACCTGTGTTCTGTCACCGGGTGGCACCCGATCAGCATCGAAACAGATATTTAGTGAGGGCACCTGGACGTCATACTGAAACACAACAATACTGTTAGGATGGGGGACATTTGGAAGGTGCATACAGTACATTCTAAGAAAACATTTTAGCAAGGCCTCTCATAAACACTATTTTTCAAGGTGGCTTCTGTTTGTTTGTTTTTTAAACAAGCGTTTTAGATGTTTTTTTTTATTTGTTACGCTTGTAACTTAAGTTTTTATTGGGGTACACATGCTGCATTTTGGGAAAACTGCAACTGATGAAAAAAAGCCACTAAAACACAACAAACTAAAAAAAAAAAGAAGAAGGTGACATCTGGCTGCAAACCCAGCCCCCTACCCCCCAGTAGCTGCATTTCACATGGTACAATGTCTGGTTTTCTGCCAATGAAAATCATTTTGTTAGGTGTCTTTATTTTGTGATGATTGATCGAGACTTTCAATCACGTTGCATTGTCTTCACTGCTTAGCAAACAGCTTGGCTGAAAAATCTTTTTTCAGTGGGACTGAGAGGCTGTAGGAAACCTTTAAAGGGGTTTTCCAGGATTTTAATTTCGAGGACAAATCCTCGGGGTAGGTCATCAATATCAGATTGGCGGGGGTCCAACACCCAGGATCACCACCGAACAGCTGGTTGAAGGGAAAGCCATGCTTTGTGTGAGAGCTGTCTTCCCTTGTTTGTTGACCTGCTCTCCGTCGACATTGCAGTGGCTAGCAGGTGTAATTACAAGCCGCCCCATTCAGTTCAGTTTGTACAGATCCTCCCTATACACTTGAATAGACTTGTAATTACACCTGCTAGCTGCTGTGATGTTGACAGAGAGCAGGTAAACAATGAAGGGAAGGCAGCGCTCGCATAGAGAATGGTCTTCCCTTCACCCAGATGATCGGCGGGGGTGATGTGTGTCGGACCCCCGCCGATCTGATATTGATGACCTATCCTGACATTAGGTCATCAGTATTAAAATCCCAGAAAACCCCGTTAAGCGTACGGCCTCTTGTACACTTTGCAGTGTATCTGGTTGGAATCTGTAGAGGTAAAATCTGCATCAAGAAGTGTGGATTTTGCAGCAGATTATGGTGCAGGTATTAATTTTGCCATAGATTTTATCTTTTGCATGACACTGAAATCTGTGGGAGAGACTCACAACATGAATTGACAAGCTGCGTACTGCATTTCATCGTGGACACTCTCTGCAATGTGTGGATGAGAGTTTTTTAAAATCTTATCCACTTCGCTGCTGCTGTAACTGTGCAGATTTTCCACACACAATTATGCTGCAGAAAATCCCCCGCACTAATGTAACACGTGGCTGTACCCTCACAGGTGATCCTTTTTAATATTGGTATAGGATTGTGTGTGCTCTATACAAATAATCAGTGCAATCTGTTAACAACCGTCCACTGTGAAAACAAATCATTGCAAACAGCACAAAGCACCACTAGGTGGCAAACTCAAACCTACTGCACGTAAAGGAAACATCTGAATGAAGCCGTTACCGGTGCCTTTTCTGAAGACAAATAAGATCCTGACATCAGCGTTCAAAGACTGAAATCAACTCAAATTGCTATATTTAATACACCACAATATATGTAAGTGTAAATATAACAACCTGTGCTTCCAGTATATGATATAATGACACATGCTGGACCTCTGCTATCTGCAGAAGATCAGAACCAGTGTTATTACAGTAACCAGGGGGTAAAGTAACAGATACAAAGATCGTACAAAGAAAGTACAAGATGCACAATCACCAAATCTTGATGTTTAAAGGGGTTGGACACTTTCTGGCTAGTTGTGACTGATGTAAATGAAAGATGACTGTATGGCACTTACTAATATAGCCTTTGTTGATATCCTGTTTGCTATATTTCAAAAGCCAAAACCACTTGTTGAGCAAATCTTCTGTGCTGTCCACATAGAGGTCCTGTCTATAAGATGACCACTGATGGAGGGTCATGTGACCAGACACATCACTTACACAGTCACATTCTCCTCTATTCAAACACACCGCACCTGTACTAAACTGCAAACAGTACAGTACAGATGGAAGGTGCCGTGTCTTTGAATGGAGGAGACATCAAATGGAGGTGATTTGCTTGGTCACATGACCTTCCATCAGCAGCCATTTTATGGACAGGACCTCTGTGTGGACAGCACAAAAGACTTGGCAAACAAGGGGCATAGCTTATGAAATATAGAAAATGGTGCAGAATTTCAACAAAGGCTGTATTAGTAGGTGCCACATACTCATCTTATCAACATATTGGTCAACAGTAACCAGAAAGTGGCCAACCCCTTTAAAGGGGTTCTCCGGGAAATAAGATAATAAAATTACTGAAATACTTAAATATTAATTTATTATATATATTTTCAAATACCTTTCATTAGTTATAATGGCTCGTTTTGTCTGGGGAGCAAACATTAGGAGAAATAAAATGGCCGCCGTCCTATTAGTACACACAGAACCTGTCCTAATCATACAGGAGGACAAGTTACTTCACAACACTGAGGTAAAGAGCTGCCTCAGCCTCCTCTCTGCTCTGCTTGTCAGGGATTGTGATCCAGAATACAGTTTAATATGAGCTTCAGCTGAATCTATGTAAGAATAAAGTCCATGAGGAGACATGAAGTGCAAAGAGGTTAGAAATAACGCAGTACTCTGTATATTGAGGTGGTTTTGCAGAGATTTTGCGTATTTCACACCAAATCTGCTTTTTGGCAGGAGGCGCACTTAGTGGTTGGTCAATTCGGACGCGGTGCCTGTCACTCCTGGACAAAAGAGGGCAGCCTGCGATTTGTGGACTGCAAAACGGATAACGTTGGGTGCATGAGGTCTTACAGAGAAGGTAGCTGGTCTTCTCATTATTAAAGTCAGAAAAAATGACATTGCAGAGACTAATAAATATATAACAAGTCCAAGGCACTGGCAGTTTAGAGTGTTCACTGCTTTACCCCAAGACACATGGTATCATTGCTATATATTAGGGTTAGGGAATAATGCTCTTAGATAAGTTACCTGTTCACAAAATGGCTCCTGTACAGCACACGCTGACGTCGTGATTATCGGCCCTGCAAACGCAGTTTCACACTACAGACCCACAGGCGCTCCATGTGCCACTTCATTGTACTGAACCATATTCCACCCACAAATCTATGGAAGGAAAAATTAAAATTTTTTAACGGATTCTGTATTAATCAGTGAAAAAAAAATACATATTCCCCTATATGATATAGGAAGCACACACACGCTGTTTGAGTTAATAGCAGTTAATGGGCACCTTCTTATGGTACCGCACAATACGTATCCTTAAAGGGGAGTACCATTAATAACACTTATCCCCTGTTTGATCGCTAGAGTTCTCACTCCCAGTGATCATGAGAATCGGAGTCCGTAAGTGCTACTGTACTGCTGCGACAACTGTACTTGGCAATTCCCATACAAGTGAATGGAGCGGTGGACACACGTGCGCACTACCACTTTATTCCATGGGGCAGTTCAGTAGCACTTGCTCAGCGGCACTCATGATTGCTAGGAGTCCCTGCGGTCAGAACCCCAGCGATCAAACACTCATTCCCTGTCCTATGGCACAACCCCTTTAATACAGAGCCGTGTGCACAAGCCCTATACACGTATAATATATCTTTTAGTAAAGTTACTGTATAGTGTCCTCTCCTTTCCACGGACCAGCAGATGGTGCCACTGAGCGTACAATCCTCATATTGTTTAATGCACTCTCACAATGATAACACGCTGTATTTGCCTTTCTATTTTTTTCTTCCTCCTGAAGCTTTCTCGTCCTGCTAAAATGATATATGTTTCTGCATGATCTCAAAGCCAGGGCAATTTAAAATAGGAATTTATGGGCTCCCTTAATGTATAAGAGGGCATAATTTTGTCAAACTTTAGCACGTATGTAGGCATTTTATGACAGTAATTTACTTCCTCACTCTATAAGTAATATGACTTGCAGATAAAAAACTTAGGTCAAGCATCTCAAAAATTAGATGAATCCCTTCAAAGAGACATAAAATGTAAATAAATAAAAAAACGAAGTTCTGGCTTACTTTGTGTGATAGAATTATTTCATGGGATAAATCATAAAAAGAGATGTTTCTGTAAAACAAGAACATCGTGCAGTTTTGACCTCTCCCCGGTGACATGATTATTACGGCGGCTTTGAAAAGTCTTTTTTTATATTTAACGGTGCCGCGTGGCAATAAGCGCAGACCTTGTTAGGAAGAAAACAAGCAGAACATTATGAATCTGCATGAACATGAAGTGTGCAAGTGAGGGAACTGCATAAAGAGCAATTCCTTACAGCAAAAAAAAAAAAAAGTGGATGCAGAGATGCATATTCCACCGGGCCTTCCTGTCAGCAGACATAGGGCTACCAAATGCCGCTAACAGATTACCAAGGTAAGGGCTCAGGCCGTTGTTCAGCCGTGTCCGTATTCGGGGTCCGCAATAAGCTGGCACCGGCCATGTGCACCCTGCATACGGACACATTCACTTGTATCAGTTCACAATCCAGAAGGTCAGTGCGGAATGGAGGCATGGAGTGCTTCTGTGGGATTTCGGTCCATGCATCCGCACCGGAAAAAAATAGAACATGTTCTATTTTTTTGCAGTGCAGACCGATCACGGACCCATTCAAGTTGAATGGGTCTGGATCCGTTGCGGCAGCCGCATGGATGGTGCCTATGCATTGGGGACCAAAAATTGTGGTCCTCCGAATGCATGGACCGGCCGAACAACGGCCATGTGATGAGCCCTAGCAGTGGATTCTGATTCGCAGATTAATGGGCAGTCATAAACATTCAACAGTTGCCAGCTAAACGATTGTTTGGCCAACAGCTATCTCTCCCGACTCCCTCATACACATACATGTTTTGTTGAACATGTATGTGTATTTAATGGCGACATCGGAGAAAACTGCCGCCGCCTTGTGGTGGTTATCTCCCGAAATATTAATTTTGCCCAATCTTTCTCTCTCTCAACATCATCTGTTGGGGGAGACTTGGGAGCTTACCATACACAATTAAACTGTCGGCCTAACCCGGGTTCATCCGACAATTCTGTAATGTGCATGGAGTATCAGCCAGCATGGAGTTTGTATGTTCTCCCAATGTTTGTGTGCGTTTAACCTGGGTACTCCGGTTTAAAAACTTAAATTGTGAGCCCCATTGGGCAATGTTAGCACCCCATAGGTATTACAAGTAAAGAGAAAAGAATTCTATTCACTACTTATATCTCCCAATTCTGCCGCCGGATACACTTCTGTGGGACTCAGTCCTGCACCCTCCATGCACTGCCGCTGACTCTGCCCTCTAAGACATGAGACCTCCTGAGTCCAGCCCCTTGCTTCCTCCTCCCGTTAATCTTGGGATGTCATTAATCACATGACTCTGAATCAAACAAGCTCCTTTTAGTGATGTCAATAACAACAAACTGAGTCATGCGATGCAGGATTATGCCATCATAGTACAGGAAGAAAATACATAGCTTCCTGTGCCACATGGCATCATAGGACAAGTCGGCTTATGAAACTATATTAGTAAATGCTTTATATTAAAGGGGTTAGCTAACCCCTATCTATTCAGGACAGAATAGATAGAGGAGAGAGTACCCCTGTATTTGCAAAGTCTCTCAAATGCAGTGAAATCTATTACTCTGTGTGCCGGGATCTGGGAGGTTAAAAAATGGAAAACTTGGGTAGCTCTGAAGAGTTCAGAAGACGGGAGGCAAACAGCAGAAGTAAAATATGCCCTGGACATGAGCTTAAAGCGAAGTAAAAAATTGCCAATGGAACGTAGTCGGGTGTGCTTCCACCAAAAAAAGCAGTCGGTTTTAGACCTGGGGGGAATAGGGGGTTTCCAAATAGAGGGAGCATAGGTGAGATGGGACTTTGCAGTTTATATTTAAACCGTATTTTCCTTCATAGTTGCAACATAAGGTAGGGAATCTTTGCAGCCGGGTCTACTGATCTCAGAGGGATGTCAGGAGACTAGATTAATGCCAATGGTGATATTGGCTGCAATAAGTCTGACTCCAAAATGACCCGTTGTGGATGGTCAGGAACAGTATGGAACGATCCCAACTGTGTCAATCAATCCCCTAAATAGTATTTATAGAGGTGTGGTACAGAGAATTCTCCAACCCTTTTATGGAGGTGCATGATATTCCTGGCTATACGCGGTCTCTTATACGTCCATATAAAATGGAATATTTCTGTCTGTAAGGATTTAAGGGCCATACCTGTTATCGGAGTGGGGAGGGATCTAAAGAGGTATAATGTTCGAAGTGACCATCTTTACGGTGTGTATCCTTCCTATCCATGAGAGAGCCGGTGAATGCTAGCTTATTAGTTCATGATGGAGTTTTGGAATGAGACGGGCGTAATTCCATTTAAAAGTGGTGTCTAGAGTTTTTGGAAAATTAATTCCCAAATAAGAGATAATTGTCCCTGTTTTTGAAACCAAAATTGAGTGATATTAAGTCTCGAGTAGTCAGTGGTATATTACAATGCATTATCTCCGATTTTTTGGCACTGATCCGAAGGCCTGAACAGCGACCAAATGTATTCAAACATGTCATCAAATTAGGTAATGTGGTCAGGGGTCGTGTAATAGTAAGGAGCATGTCGTCTGCAAAAAGGCTAACTTTGTATTCACGGATTCTGATTTTCACCCCTGCTATGTTTGGATCATTACGGATCATTATGGCCAACGGCAGGGGAAAGGGGACAACCCTGATGAGTTCCCCGACAGATGGGGACAGGAGTAGGGTCATTATTTGGCAATTTAAAGGGTTATTCTCATCTTAGACAATGGGGGCATATCGCTTGGATATGCCCCCATTGTCTTATAGGTGCAGGTCCCACTGCTGGGTCCCGCACCTATATTGAGAACAGCAAAGTAAAGGAGGGCGCACTGCGCATGCACGACCACCCTCCATTCATTTCTATTGGGCCGTCAAAAATAACCGAACACTGGCTCGGCTATTTCCGTCGGCTACATAGAAATGAATGGGAGCGGTGGCCGCGCATGCGTGGTGCGCTCCCATTCATTTGTATGGGAGCAGCGGGGAAGCTGGTGGTGGCCGGACCCCGGGAAACCTGAGGTCCTCCAGGCGCAGCGCTCCCCCCTCCAATCTCGATATATGTGCGGGTGGGACCCGCACCTATAAGACAATGGGGGCATATCCAAGCAATATGCCCCATTGTCTAAAATGAGAATACCCCTTTAAGGAAGGCTGTGGAAGTCACTCCTGCTCTTTAAAGGGGTTGTGCAGGGGTTTTATATTGATCACCTATTCTCAGGAGAGGTCATCAATATCAGATTGGCAAGGATGCAGGGTGCGTACTACTTCTTTGAAGAGTGAGTACTACTTCTTCTTCATTACACGTCTCCATTGCAGCGGCGGTGCAGTATAATTACACTTGCTTCACAGACGATGGGCAGTATAATGAAGAGAAAGTAGTAAACCAGGATTATGGTCATTTTTAATCAGCCCCTATAGTTTTTGGTACCTAATGAATAATTCATGCTCACCATACCCATCTTGTAAAAAAAAATAAAAAATCCGTTAACATATACATTTTTTTGCCAGAGTCTGCAGAATGGAAAAGCATTGTGTATTACCCTTTTGCATCCTTTTTTCCCAATGTATACAGTAAACCCTAAGAGCAACATTATATTTAGGGTGCATTCACATGACCGTATCCGTTTTGCGTTCTGCAAATTCGCAATATACAGATGCAGTCTGTGTACATCCCGCACTTTTGTGGACTCCAATGAAATATGCCTATTCTTGTACGCAAGATGGACAAGAATTAAACTTGTATCATTTGCAGCTCCACTGCACGGATGTGGACAGAACACAGAAGGCATCTGTGCGCTGTCCACATTTCTTGCGGTCCCATAGAAATGAATAGGTCTGTGTGCGATCTGCAAAAAATGCAGTTCAGACACGGACTGAAAATACGGTCATATGAAAGCACCCTCAAGAGCCTGTTGAACTTTACAGAAGATCCAGACAGTGAAGTAAGTTGTTTTCGGATGTTCACTGATAATATTCAGTGTGAGAATCTAATCAGGATTCCTCATTTTATCTCCTGTACTTACTCAGAAGTGTTTGAGCACAATCTGTTTTACTGTAATGCTCATATCTTACTCTGGATGTTATACCCTTGAGTGACCTGTGATGCTGTGATGACTTTTTTCCTTTCCCTTTTTATGAAATGACTTCCTTTTTACCATCAATTCTGTGCTGAAACTATCAGTCTATCCCATTCATGTAGGAATGCTTTTTTCACATGAAATTATGTATTTTGTTTTTTACTCTTGAGTTAATGTGTTTTATGTGTTTATACAGATCAGGGTAGTAAAATACATAGATAATTAGATATGAGATGTAATGCACATACTATAAAAATAAAACAAAAGGTATTACTAAACCCAAGTGATATTGCTATTTATTTATATAAAAATGACATTTGGCTGCGACCGAAGTCGGGGTTTATTGTGCACCAAAATCTGCTCCATTTTGCAGCAAAATGTTGCATCTCATTTTAGGGTTATTTATTAAGCAAATGAGACTAAAAGAATAATCCACTGTGCATCGCTTGTCATTACCTGGATGGGGGATGTGCCTTAAGGTGCAACATTTTGTGCTAAAATTTTGGCACAAAATTCTGTCACAGAGTCAGTCAAGCAGTAATAAATTTGGCACATCATTAGACTGCCTAAAAATAGATGTGTTTAGTAAATCTGCCTCTGGGTATTTTCTAAGGTAAAACTATAATTATTAAACTTTAATACGTGTTTATTTTTAAAGATTGACAGATAGGAAATAGATAGGTGAGTGTTAGATACAAAATTAATAACTAGATAGATAGATAGATACGATAGATAGATATAAGATAGATGATAGATAGATATGAGATAGATAGATAGATAGATAGATAGATGATAGATCGATAGATAGATAGATGATAGATAGATATATATGAGATAGATAGATAGATAGATAGATAGATAGATAGATAGATATAAGATAGATGATAGATAGATATAAGATAGATGATAGATAGATATAAGATATATGATAGATAGATATATATGAGATAGATAGATAGATAGATAGATAGATAGATAGATAGAGGATAGATAGATATATATGAGATAGATAGATAGATAGATAGATAGATAGATAGATAGATAGATATAAGATAGATGATAGATAGATATATATTAGATAGATAGATAGATAGATAGATAGATAGATAGATAGATAGATAGATACTATAGATAGACAGATAGATAGATAGATAGATAGATGACAGATAGATAGATAGATAGATAGATAGATAGATAGATGACAGATAGATAGATAGATAGATAGATAGATAGATAGATAGATAGATAGATAGATATGAGATAGATAGACAGAATAGATACAGAGAATGAAAGATAGACTTAATTCAGATACACAGACTGAGTGATTGATTTAGATAGATAGATACATATGAGGTAGATAGATAGATAGATAGATAGATAGATAAAATGATAGATACACTTAATTTAGATAGATGGACTGAGAGATTGAGATAGATAGATAGATAGATAGATAGATAGATAGATAGATAGGGATAAACAGAATAGATACAGAAAATGATAGACTTAATTCAGATACATAGACTGAGTGATTGATTAAGATAGCTTGGTAGATGTGCGATAGATAGATAGATAGATAGATAGATAGATAGATAGATAGATAGATAGATAGATAGATAGAGTTAGTGATGTTGCTATAAGGTATAATACAAAAATGCATTATGGTTTCTCATACATAGAAGTTATGCACAATACAAAGCAAACATCATTACTGTACTTATTAATTTGAAAAACAAAATGCGATGATTAAGAATTTCTTTCACTTCCAAATTTTGCAAATTGTACCATTGACATTACATTACAACATTTCTACCTGCAGTCATCTTCTCCTCTGTTGTTGGTGCTGTACACAAGACCCTTCATCTGCTCAGAATTGTGGGATGCTCCTTGTTCTTTTCCATTGTCTGAAAAATGGCAATTAAAAGTGATTATTTTCTGGAGACTTGGAGTTTTATTTCATAAGATATAAAAAAACACGAATGAGCAGGGGTTCTCCAGATTCATATTGTACATATCCAGTTGCCCTAATGAAGGATTTTAAAAGTCATTTCCATATGTCACTGTTCTCTTTATTAGCCAGTCCCTGTCAGATTTTTTCTGGACACCTAAAAAAATAAGCAGGGAACTTTCTGATGTGAAGTAGACTCAAGAAAACAGAATATATTAAGACTGCATCCTGGAGATACACAGACGCTGACAAGGAATGTAACTTTAGAAATTAGAGAGAAAGGTATAAGAAAATACTCCTGCACAGTAAGGCTGATCCATAGAACTGCCTTCCTATTGCTGTGTTGGGGGAACATACGTTAAAGGCGTGGCTCAGAAAATACATAAAATTTGTGACCCACCCAAGGTTTGCAGAACAAATCCTAAAAACGCACACAAAAAAAAGATGTGTATTACAACTATGTTCACATGGGGAAGAATTGTAAGACTCCCCCTACATGCAGTGGTAAAATCCCATGAAGAAACATGAACATGCCGCGGGTTTTCAAGTTGATAGAATCCTCATTAACTTGTGGATTTTCTCCTTGGATTACACCCTTTTACCATAAATGGAGAAATTAGTGGCAAATCCTCTGCTGCAAAATCAACATGCAGATTTTCCTGTGGAATTGAAGTGAGCACCAGGGGCGGATTGGCCATAGACTGTAACGGAAAATTTCCTGGTGGGCAGATGTCCAGGGGGCCGCCTGAGCCCTCCTCACGGCCGGCCAGTGGAAGTCTTTGGGGATGTATTTTGTGATGGACTGTGGTATTTGGCTCTGTTGGGGCGGTATAATGTGCCACAATATGGTATTGCTGGCCCTGCCTTCCATAAATTTGGACCCAAGTACAAAACGGGACAACTTTTAGTATTTTTTCCAGGGCCACTTTAAGTTCCCAGTCCGCCCCTGTGTGGCACCTAAGGGTGGTATTACACTGCTAGATTTTCAGGGGGTGCGAGCACTGATGGAAGATAACACATCCATTGGCGCGTGATTCCACCAGCCTAATGAAAGATGCCAATGAATGAGCATCTGTACGATCTGTACTTTTCAGTGATACCATTTTGAAGTGTGGGAGATTTTTTGATCACTTTTTATTACATTTTTTTAGCAAAGGTGAAGTGACAAAAAACACCATTCGCCGTGTGGGATAAACATTGTTATATTTTAATAGTACGGGCATTTTCACACATGGTGATGCCCATGAGGTGTATTTTTTTAAAAATTGGTAATGTATTTTTATTTTGGAGAAAAGGGAGGTGATTTGAACATTTATACATATCTTTTTAAATTAAATTAATTTTAAAATTTTTTTTTTTTTTAGCCATTGTGTTCTGTGATGGCTAAATAGCTATCATAGAACACTCCATTTAAAATATAACAATGTAGTGCTGCCACCTGCTGGCCTGTATTGGTATATTCTTGTAATAGCTATCGGAGCCTTCTTGAGGCTTTCGGCTATTACTATACCGTAACAGGTTCCCCGATCTCGTGGGGGGAAAGGGGGTGGAGTGTAGGCTGCGCTGTTATGTTCGCAGGAGCGCACGGCTCCTACTTCCAGACCGCTCAGATGCCGCGGACACATTTCACTGTGATTAGCCACAGGGCTGATTGCATACATCTGCCGCGGGTCTCCGCTGTTTGAACAGCAGATATGGTCGCCCCTGCATGCGTGAGTGGGCGCTATTTGTACATGTATGGAGGTGGTCGCCAAGGGGTTAAAGACATAAAAAAAACCTGACCGTGTGGCTGTACCCTTATTGTACAAGTAAATGTCACATCAGCACCATTTGTACTTACAGATATGGGTAGCGCTAGTGATGATTTTAATGAACGCAATAATGGACAATAACGCTACCTGCACATATTGTGGATTAAGCACGTTTTTACCTCACAGATTCTCGTAAAGAAAAAAACGCCACATAATACAGTTGCATCAAAGTGTATGAGATTAGAAAAATCCCACTTTGCTTCTTTTGTTCTGTGCCGCAGCGTAGATTTTGAAATCAGCAGAATGTCAAATCTTTGCACGTTTTTTTTGTGTGGATTTCCTTTTTTCAATACTAGGGTGAGATCTGCGCAAAACTGCATCAAATCCGTACCAAAAACTGCAAGTAACACACATTTTTAGTGTGGAAAAGCACAGAAATCTGTATGGAAATTTGAGTGGAATTTCTGCAAGACAGCCCGCCCTCGTGGGCAGGTAGCCTAATGGTTCCGACTGCTCGGACCACAGGGATTAGTGACATCATCAATCATCCCCTGCACTAGTGTGAAACCATAGAAATCTAAACAGCCTGTAATACATGGGACGGACTAGATCAGAGATCTCAAACTCGTGGCCCTACAGCTGTTGTAAAACTACAACTTCCATCATACCAGGAGAGCCTACAGCTATTGGAGCATGCTGGGAGTTGTAGTTTTGCAACAGCTGGAGGGCCACGAGTTTGAGATCCCTGGACTAGATGATGGATGAATATCAAAAATGTATCTGATGTGAGTGAGCATATACCTGTTATTTTTTCCATCCCTTCCCTTATATTTGTCTTAATTGTATTCACTGGAAAATGCAAAATAAACCCGAGTTTAAATAACCTTAAAGATTTGAAGCCCAACAGGGAATATTTGCCTAAACCCAGAGAGCTTTGCTGCCAGGATTACAGAACATTTTGAACACTATTCATTTTATAGGCAATGTTTAACTATATTTGTGCGCTGTAACAAACTGCTGATAAAAATATAATAAAACTTGTATTATGGCTATATAGCACTGCATGGGATGTAAAACACTGCAATTTTTTATGTCGACCCCATAGATCCAAATAAAAATCTAACCGGATTTCGTTAAACGTAAGCCTATTTTATGTCGATGGAGGTAATAAAAATATTGTTTCATTTAGAATGCAGAGCAAATTCAGCTCCAGTGATTACTGTAGGTTTATTTCACTATTTATGAAGAATACTATATTGCCTGCAGAGCGCTTAGGACTTCCTATCTGTGTGGAACTGGCCTGGTTTAGCAAATGTGAGCATATTGAGCATGTTATTAGTTTACGTTAATAATCATTTATATGGATACAGTGTGCAGCACATATCAAAGGCTGCAACGGATTAGTGGATGTTATAGGAATCATTTCGGACTGCATTGTCTTTGCAATAAAACCCGGTTCAAAAGACAGGGGGGTTAAGTGTGAATTTTAAATGCACCTAATAACCAATACGAATTGTATACAGTGTGAATGTCATCCTGACTGAATGTCCTAGTAATGAAATTATAACAATCATTATTATATTTTTTCATCTATAGAACATTTTAATCGGCTGTGAGCTATGGGCAGCACGAGAGGATTTACTGTAATTCTGCTGCCATCTCAAGGTCAGTGGTGGTTTATTTTAGTGTCTGGTAGCTTGCTTTTTTTCTACCGGATGAGAATATTAACTGATATGAGATATTTCGGTATCTTTATCTTTCTGTTTCTGTACCTATAGCAATAAAAATATTGTGTGGGTGTATATTTTGATTTATGCTGATTTTGCAGGTTTAACAGCAAATACTAGGCTAACAATAGACATTTATTATGGATCCTCTTGGAGGAATAATACAAGGTGATTATCTTGTAAAATATCGTCATTTCTAGTAAAAGTTAGCAATCATTGGCTACTGTAACCATGTTCAGCGACTGCGTGATCAAAAAGAAGTCTAATCCAGGGATGCCCAACCTGCGATCCTACAGCTTTTGCAATACCACAACTCCCAGCATGCCTGGACAGACTACAGCTGTTAGGGCTTGCTGGGAGTTGTAGTTTTGCAACAGCATGAGGGCCGCAGGTTGAGCGTTCCTGATCTAATCTTTATGATGGCCTAAAAATGGTTGTCGGTGTGATACCTGCTTATGTAAACAGGCATCTGCGAGTTGTCACGCTAATTTCACACATGCACTAAAGCATGGAATAGCCTGCCAGAGTTCTCAAGGGTGTGGCATAGCCGGAGAGTGCCACACACCGCTGGACCCCATTGACTATAATGGGATACAGTTGCTCCCTCGCATACATGTCAGGATTCAGACAGACAAGAACAGTTGTGGGCAGCGATTTTTGCCCAGCTGAATCCTGGCATTTATGCCGGGGAAAGGCTGGATCCCATTATAGTCAATGGAGTCCGATGGACACACTGCAGTTCTGTGCCGGAACCTGTTGCCGGATTAGCTTTGTCGTGAGTGTCATGAAAGTAGTCGTGAAAGTAGCCTTAGCAGATGAAGCAGGAGTGAATGCTCAAAGGAGGAAAGACAAGACATCTCAGTAGCAATCGAATACATATAAATACATGTCTTTTGAGCATTACACATAAGGGCTACACATTAGACCTTATTTTAAATGAATGTCTACATGTTGGCCACAGCGCATTAACAAAATCATGCATTCCTAGGGGAATACGTGATTTTACTAAAGGCCACTGCCACCAATGACTGTTTTTACACCATAAATAATGCAGGACCACCAATGGTTATTAGTAAGCCCCACAGGCACCATTAGACAGGAGCTGTTCATTCCCTGCTTCAGCCTCGATCGCCCTAAAGGATCCAAGGCTGCAGCCAGGGGCGGATTGGCCATAGACATTACAGCGAAATTTCCTGGTGGGCAGATACCCAGGGGGCCGCCTGGGCCCTCCTCACAGCCGGCCAGTGAAAGTTTTTTAAGGTCGTTTTTTGTGCTGTTGGCGGTATTTTGTGAAGGACTGTGGTATTTGGCTCTGTTGGGGTGGTATAATGTGCCACAATATGCTATTGCTGGGCCTGATTTCCACCAATTTGGACCCAATTACAAAACAGTTTAAGTTCTCAGTCCGCCCCTGGCTGCAGCAGCTATGTTACTATCGCAGGCCTCCATAGGAACATAGGAAAATTCTCATAGAACCCAATGCTAATGCCTTGAGCCTACTTGACACAAAGAAGGAATACTATAGGTGTTAGTAGGGATGAGCGAACTTTAAAGGCAACCTGTCATCTCCGAAACACCCCCTGAACTAGAGTAAGCGTTGTATAGTGTAAGTGGTGCTGAATCATACTCACTTCCATTCTGACGCTGTGCTCCCACAAACCAGCAGTAAAATTCACTCAATGGACTCCGGTGCTCACTCACATAATGGAGAGGACTCAAAGAAGAGTCCTGTCAATGTATTTTACTGCTGGTTTGTGGGAGCACAGTGTTGGAATAGAAGTGAGTATGAAGATAAAACTTATATATTCGGATTCAGCATCACTTACACTATACACCGCTTACTCTAGTTCAGGGGGTGTTTCTGAGCTGACAGGTTCCCTTTAAGTTCCAAAACGGAATTCTTAGATAACCCGAACCTTGTACGCCGAACTTAAAAACACAAGTTCGCTAACAAAAAGGCAGTCACCCCAATATGATTGTATATGGGTGTTCATCAGGGGAATTTTACTTTAAGGCCTTAAAAGGGTTTTCCAGGATTTTATTAGTATCTAATTGGTGGGGGTCCAACACTCCGGACCCCCACCACTCAGCTGTTTGAAATGGCACCAGCACTCCTGTCAGAGCCTCAGCCTTTTCACAGCTTACCAGGCACACCACAGTACATTGTATAGCGACTGTGCTTCGTATCTCTCTCAGCCCCATTCACTTCTATGGGGCTGAGCTCCACCTAGGCCATGTGACCGACGAACGTGTCGTCACCTACCCAGGAAAACCTGAGAGAAGGGAGCTAGCACTGATGCCTTCTTAAACAGCTGATTGGCGGGGGTCCCCGGTGTCTGACCTCTACCGATCAGATACTGATGACCTATAGGATAGGTCATCAGTTATAAATTCTCGGGAAACCCCTTTTAGGCTACTTTCACATTCGCGTTGTTTTATTCCGGTATTGAGTTCCGTCATAGGGGCTCAATACCGGAATAAAACGCTTCAGTTTTGTCCCCATTCATTGTCAATGGGGACAAAACTGAACTGAAGAGAACGGAGGCTCCTAAAAGCATTCCATTCCATCTTCAGACCGGAGACGTTTAGTGTGACACACTAGTAAACAGATCTGTCCCAGAGATGTTTAAGATAATACAACCGGATCCGTTCATCACGGATCCACATAGTTGTATTATCAGTAACGGAACCATTATTGCTGGACCCTGCCGGATCCAGCAATAACGCTAGTGTGAAACTAGCCTAAGCCAGAAGATGACTGACAGTAGGTCACCATTCTTAGAATATTTACACAGGGAATACTGTAGTTTAACTTTCTCTTAGGCCTCATGCACACGTTGGTATATTTGGTCTGTCCAATCTGCATCTTTTGCGGATCATTCATGGGCCCATTCATTTCTATAGGTCCGCAAAAAAACGGACAGCACACAGATGTCATACTTTTTTTTTTTTTTTTACAGTGGGTCCTGTGAAAATTGCAGGATGCACACGGGCCACATCCATATTTTAAGGATTAGTGATTTGTGCACCCCAAAATGTATACGGTTGTGTGCAGGAGGTGTTATAGGGCTAAAAAAAGAGATCTGGGGCAGACTGCGTTTGGTAACTATGCAGAAAATATTTTGAACATCCGAAGCAGCACAAACCCATAGAAGAATGAGCAGACCAGACTTTTATGATGTTTTGTTACAGGTGGACACAAGTCATGAAATATACGGATAACTATGGCCTAATTATGCACGGAGCCAGTACATAGGTAATTGAAGTCCCTATGTTTCCATAAGATATAAGCATATAATGTGCTGCTGTTGGGACCGATGTGTGGCACCATATTCTCCTCCAGCATGGTAGCTCAGTGGCTGGCACTGTTGCCTTGCGGCACTGGGGTTCTGGGCATGAATCTGACAACAGGACAACATCTGTGTGTTCTGTATGTTCTCCCTGTGTTTGCATGGGATTTCCTCCCTCACTCCAAGAACATACTGATAGATTAATTCAGAATTTAGATTTGTGGGCCCTAAAGGAGAAGGGGTCTGTGGTGAGAAAGGCTACTTTCACATCTGCGTTTTCCTTTCCAGTTTTGAGATCTGGTAGAGGTTCTCAAAACTGGAGAAGAACACTTTTTGTCAGTTTTGTCCCTGTTCTTTGTCAAAGGGGGCAAAACTGAACAAACTGGGACAGAGTGCACCAGAATGTATTTTGTTCCGGCTTGTTGTGTTCCCATGCCGGAGACAAAACCGCCGCAAACGGAACCATGTAAGTCAATGGTGCCGCATCCGTTTTTTTTCAGACACAATGGTTTTAGTGCCGGATCCAGCATGTTCATATTCGCTATAAAAATACAACCGGATCTGTTCAGAACGGATGCAGCCGGTTGTATTATTCAAACGGATGCGTTTTGCTGTGGTTTTGAGATCCCCTGCCAGATCACAAAACCTGACAGTAAAAACGCAGATGTTAAAGTTGCCTAACAATAATCTCTGTACAGCGCTGCGGACTATGTAAGCACCATATCAAATAGCAAAAGTAAATATATATATATACATAGGGCCAGATACCTTGTAATGTGGCACATGATGAAACATGTCAAATTTGTTGTCATACAGAATCCGTGAGAAAGAGGATGATACAGTAGGACACGTAGACATCTGTGAGTGTCGTATTACAGATCGATGCAGCAGAGCTGATTCAGTGCTTCGCAGGAGACTGTCAGATGACTTCAGTCAGTTTTCAGCGACCATCTGACTCTGTACCTTTTTCACTACGAAGAAATCAATAAATGATATTAAGTCACTAATAAAAATCTAAAAAGAAAAAAAAAAAAAAAAAAAACGACCATAAAGAAAAATATTAAAATATTAACACCAAATTCAAGGCCTTGCGCGTTACGAAACCGACCCGAACCTCGCTGCCAATTTCAGGAATAGAGGCGCACGGGGCCTGACCGGAGACGGATTTAGGATTCGCCCGCTACGATATTTCGCCAAGGCCGAAATTTGGTTTCAATGCTGAGAAATATTTCTTTTTATATGTATATATTTAACTTTAATCGAAATAATTAACCTTTGGGACTCAACTTATTCCCCACAAAAGAGATATTTTTTATGTTCTCTTACGTCTCTTTTGCAAGCTCCGTTACCGCTGAACTCGCTCCCCCTGTAAGGCCCTTCATCGTACCCGCTTCCGCCGTGTTTTCCCACTGATATTCAGTCGCGGCGTTTGTACGGCTTTCGTACAGTGGTGGATTTTAATAGTTAAGGATTTTAGTCAGGGAGCTGACTTTCCTACGAAGCGGGGGCCCCTTAAAATTTTTTTTTTTTTTACCCTTCGCTGCTAAGCAAACGTCGAGAGCGGTTGGCAGGACATGAAAATTACCATGCAGCGCAATTACTTTCTTTTTAACATGGGGATGTATGGTGAGATATATTATGCATATTGTCTTGAAGCGCACCTTTAGGCCACATTTACTTTCCCGCTGTCATAGCTGCCATGGCGCGACATCTAATGAAGAATGCTGGATGTGCATGACAGCCGGGAATAAAGTGCAAGCGATGCAGACCTATTATACCAGCCCTGACTGCATGCGGAGCCCCACTTCCATCTAAATCGTATCAGTCATGTCCACGCCGCAGACCCCTACGCACCGTTACATTGTCACTCATAAATATTAGAACCGATTCATTATGGTTTCAGCTTTTTCTACGGAAACCCTTAATGTCAGTCATATCGGCCAACAAACCGTGGCAGGTTTCGATGCCTCCGCCGAGCAAGTGTCCATCATTGTCAGTGACAAGCATACATTTTTAAAAAATTGTCACTCACGAGCGAATAATTACCCCCTTCCGCTCCACTGATGTGTCACTCATAAAAACCGTAATTAAATACTAATAATTATGCCGAATGTCAGTCAGGTTATCAGCCCGCTCGGGTCGGTCTTCGCCCCCCCCCCACTCCCCCCATCAAAATTTAATCAGGGAGCGGTAGGAATTCCCTTCGGATCGGATGCATTTTGCGGTTTATTTTATTTGAAAGTCTGGCTTTGGGGGAGGAAGGGGGGAAAAAAAAGTCATTTTTTTTAATTTTTATTACTTTTGACATAGGTTTAGAGCTCGTCGGGCTCGGCACTGGATGGCGCCACTTACGGAAGGAAAATAAAGCACGTTTCTCCAGGGAGATCGCTAAAAATAGCGGCACGTGGTTATGGCCGAGCACGACACGGCTCTTTGCGGTTTTTATAAATGAAGCAAACGCCTTATTATATATTTTCATAGGTTGCGTCAGTGGCACTGAAACTACTTACATATCGGAACTAAAACTTGGCGTAAATTTCCTGAGCTGGATTTTTTGACTGAAATTTGGGAGGTTTTTCCATTTTTGAGCCTTGGTTTCTGTCAGGTTTCTATTATTTAGAGTCCGGAGGGACTAAAAATGAATTATTTCTCTCAGAAATAGTTAAAAAATTGATTAAAAAAGTCGTAATAAACAGCACAAATGGGCGGCCATGTTAACACGACCTGCCACATTGGCGTCTCTAGGGCTGAGGAGCAGAGCTATGAACTTGTGGGGTGACTACAAGCCCCATTATGCGTGCCATGCTGGGAGTTGTGGTTTCACAGCAGCTGGAGAGCTACAGGTTGCAGTGTAAAGGCTCTCGGGCTCCGGCTGTCTCCGACACTATTTATTTGGCTGTTTTTTGTCTCATTTGCCGTCACTTTCACCACAGACTTCAGTTCACACCTGAGGCGTCACCTACATGGACCGCAGCCAGGTAGCCGACGTGCCGCCGACGCTGCCACTTCTTCCCGCCTCTCGCCTGGCTCCACCCACCTTCCCCTGCCGAGCCCCCGGTTGACGTCACGGCCGAGGCCCACCTGACCTGTCATGTCGAGTCACGTGATCCACCTCCTGCACGCCGCCATTTTGAAACGCCTGAGAGGAGAGAGAGAGTGAGTTTGCTGGGCTCCTTCTTCACGGGGAACGGTCTTTCTTGTCATATTTTCAGGCGGGGGAGGGTAGGCGGGAGGATGGCGGGGAGGGGGTTCTCCGGTGAGGACCAGGCAGGGAGAGAGGGGTCTGAGGGGAGGATGGGGCTGGTAACAGGCCGTGTCTGGAGCCTCCTCTGCTGTGTGTGTGTGTCTACCAGGGGCCTGCCCCTTTCGATGCTGTCACGTTGCCTGACCAAAACAAAGACTCCTAGTTTCCCTACCACGTATGCAGAGCGGAACGTACCCTGGTGGGGCTCCCACCGGCACAGGGCGGGTCATGTGACTCTTGGGAGACTACAACTCCTAGCATCTGTGCTGCCTCTAGTCCCCACAAAAGCTGCAAGGCGGGAGGAGTCATTGAACCTGGCTAAATGATGTAGTGACCCATCTCTAGAGACTGGGGGGCTGCTAAGGAGCCTGTGGGTGGGTGTCAGGGCATTCTGGGAGTTATAGTTCTTTCAGTTGTGTTTCCTTTCACATATAAGATGCACATTTTATTTTGCGGCTTTGAATTATCTTCTGTTGTAGCTCTGAGACATTCTGATACTTTGGGGGAGATTTATCAAGACCTGGTGTGAAAGAAAACTGGCTTAGTTTAGTTGCTCATAGCAACCAATTAGATTCCATTTTTCAGAGCTCCTTTGGATGTGGAATCTGGTTGCTATGGGCAACTAAACTAAGCCAGTTTCCCTTTACACCAGTTTTGATGAATCTACCCCCTTTGTGCCTCAGATCCTCAGTGTGTTTAAGATCTCTGCTTGCTGTCAGTCAGTGGAAACACTTTTTTTTTTTTTTTTTTTTTTTTTTTAAAGGGGTTTTCCAGGATCCATCGGGTCCCTCAGAGTCACTAATATGACACATAAGATCTCTGCAGGAGAAAGTTTGTAATGTATTTACTGCTCTGAAGTTGCCTGGAAACGCCTCCTGGGATCCTGATCATGTGACGCTCTACCTGGTCATGTGACAATCCAGCTTGCGTTGACATCACGTCCGTTACCAGGCTGTGGACGGGGCCGGAATTATTCCTGTCCCTGGCGCATCCACAGGTGAAGGAGTTTACCCATGAGCCAAGGTGAGGCATAGTTCTGGTCCCGTCCACAGCCCAAAGATGGCGACCTGGTAAAGGACATGATCTTGGCAGAAGCTGGATTTGCATAGGGAGAGCGTCACGTGACCGGGTGCCTGAGCAGCTGTTTCATCTTGGAACAGTAAGTATATTACACAGGCGTGTGATGCCGCTATCTCTGTATACACACTGACACATAGAATGCTGTCAGTCACTGATAATCCCCCCCCCCCCCTCCAGGGGCTGAGCTGCGTCTAGGTCATGTGACCAATGGGTGTGATGTCACCGGCCTAGGGTAAACAACGCGGAGGAAGAGGTGCTCACACAAGCAGGGGTCCCGGGTGATAGGTCGTCAGTTACAGACAGTCAGATAACCCCTTTAAGAGCTCATTCACATGAACAATTAAAGTCTATGGGGCTGTTCACACAGTGTTTTTTTTTTCTTATCTGTCATGAAAAAATAGAGATATCCTATTTTTCTCCGTCTTCAAAGCCAGAAGGACCTACTTCTTACAGCTGAGGCTTTGCAGCAGTTGTGTCCCATCTGTATTCCAGACTGATAAGTTTACATGTACTGATACATTGTAACAAACAGTACAGCAGATATCAGGACAGGAAAAAAAATTGTGTTAGGGCCCTTGCAGACGAGTGTGACACACGCAGGTCTCCCGCATCGCATCTACTGGCCTGAACTCCCGGCACTGACGGGGTCACATAGCATTATACTGATTTATAATGCTGTGTAACCCTTACAGTTCTGGAATGGATTGGATAACACTGTCAGCATTATGTCAGTGTCATCTTATACATTCCAAAACTGTAGGGGTTACATAGCATCATAAATCAGTATAATGCTATGTGACCCTGTCAGTGCCGGGAGTTCAGGCCAGGAGCTGCGATTCACCATTCAGCCTTTCCGTTCGTTCGCTCCGTTTAGGATCAGGAGAACAGAAAGGACGGATTCGTCACATAACTGAGCCGAACGGAGCCTAAGGACACCATAGAGTATAATGGGGTCTGTTATGTTTCCGCTCAGAAGAAGATTTTGGAGCGGAGACAAAAGTAGTCCATGCAGGACTTTTGTCTCCACTTCAAAAATCTTCTGAGCAGAAACATAACTGACCCCATTATAGTCTACTCTATGGGGTCCTTAGGCTCCGTTTAGCTCAGTTATGTGCCGAATCCGTCCTTTCCGTTCTCCTGATCCTAAACGGAGCGAACGGAAAGGCTAAACGCTAATGTGAACGAAGCCTTAGATGTTCTTGAGGACTCATGCACACGAACGTGTGCTGCCTTTTCCGTGCATTGGGGACCGCAAATTGTTGGATTATCCGATCTTGCTGCAACAAAAAAAAATCCCCTAACATACTCGCCTCCCCCTGAGGCTTTTGTGGTTCCCTTGCCTCATCTATACAGCCCGGCCCCTTGTGATGGCGAGCCTAGGTCGTGCCGAGATCGCCAAGAGATCAGAGAAGGTGAGGATTGTGGGTTTTTTGCTCACATGTTTTCTGCAGGTGAAATCCAAAGCAAATTTGCGCCAAAAACCCACACAATTTGGTGCTGATTGCTCTGTGGATTCTTGCAGAATTTCTGCAAACTTTCTGTTGTGGAATTGTGGGTAAAAAATCTATGCAGAAATGAATCTGTGGCGTGGATTATTAATTTATGCTGCAGATTTGACTGTGTGCAGTGATTTGGGTGACATATGTGTAACTCATGCCCATTCTGCCCATGTGGCTGGACCCCAAGGGTACAGTCACTATTTTTTCTAATGATGATCAATGGTTGTAGTGGGACATACATGCAACACGACAGTCAGAAAAAATCTATCACTCGGATTTTTGTGTGACTGTCTTGTTGTCGCATTGCAAATGTTGCATGACACATGTTGCCGTGTAGCTGTACCTTTTTTTGTCATGTGACTCAAGTCGCTGTCTAGCCCTAGCCTTAGGGCCCTTTCACACGACTGTATGCCCTCCGAGACATACGGTCTGTGAGGTGGCCATGTGTCCCGGAGCGGCATCGAACGTGTGCACAGTATCATTGATTACAATGATGCTGTGCGCATCGGGGCGCCCGCGGGACTATTATATCATATGATTTTATGAGTGCGGGACAATAGCCCCGCCGGCGGCCCGGCGTGCACAGCATCATAGTAATTAGAGTCGAGTGAACGTGCTCGTAACGAGCACTGTAGCGCTCGAATCCCCTGCGCTCCGCTGCGCAGGCATTCGGATCCGTCCTCACCTGCCTGTAAGGCAATGGGGGCGGATCCATTTGGTATCACACACTAGTGTGTGACACCAAACGGATCCGTCCTCCTCACCCGACTGTAGCGCTTGGCTCCCCTGCGCTGGAATGCCCGCAGGCATTCGGATCCGTCCTCACCCGACTGAAAGTCAGTGGGGACGGATCCGTTTGGTATGACACACTCGTGTGTCATACCAAACGGATCCATCCCCATTGACTTACAGTCAGGTGAGGACGGATCCAGATGCCTGCGGGCATTCCAGCGCAGGTGAGCCGAGCGCTACAGTGCTCGTTACGAGCACGTTCGCTCAACTCTAATAGTAATCAATGATGCTGTGCGCTTCCGTGCACGCAAACGATGCCGCTCCAGGATATATGGCTCAGAGGGCATACGGTCGTGTGAAAAGGACCCTTAGGCTAAGAGCAGATATGGTGGATTTGCTACAGGTTTGTCGCGGGGATTCCTGCAGCAAGTGGATCCTCAGCCTCATGTAGCTGAGAACGCTCTGCGTAAAATGAGAGCGTGCGCATTCTTGTGTGGAATTCCCTTAGCCTTTCACTTTCTGCAATGCAGTAGTGTGAAATCTGGGGTGACTCTGTGGCAATATCTGCAAAAAAAAAGTCTGT
This sequence comes from Rhinella marina, assembly GCA_900303285.1. Lineage (NCBI taxonomy): Eukaryota > Metazoa > Chordata > Amphibia > Anura > Bufonidae > Rhinella > Rhinella marina. The sequence goes on from ONZH01016644.1 coordinate 853,066, forward strand.
CCCGGATTATGAGAGGATTTGGCATTGATTCACAGCCGAAGCCGCAACAGAAATTATCAGCCACATCTGAACAGAGCCTTAAAGCGGTTGTCTCACTTCAGTAAGTGGCATTTATCATGTAGAGAAAGTTAATACAAGGCACTTACTAATGTGTTGTGATTGTCCATATTGCTTCCTTTTCTGGCTGGATTCATTTTTCCATCACATTATACACTGCTCATGTCCAGGGGTTATGACCACCCTACAATCCTTTAGCGGTGGTCATGCCTGCACTATAGGAAAAGGTGCACATGCTCTCCCACGGTCCGGGCCATCAGAGAGGTCGGTGTCTTTTCCTATATTGTGCAAGCATGACCACTGATGCTGTATTGCAGGGTGGTCGTAACCAAGGAAATGAGCCGTGTATAATGTTATGGAAAAATGAATCCAGCCAGCAAAGGAAGCAATATGGAGAATCACAATACATTAGTAAGTACCTTGTAGTAACCTTCTCTGCATGATAAATGCCATCTTCTGAAGGGAGACAATCCCTTTAAAAGTTATGTTTAAATAAAAAAATAGTATAAACTAGGCCATGAATTAATGGTTAGTAGAAAGCAGGAGCGAGCGACGTGGCCCCTGTAATGTCCAGCATCACAATACGTGAATAATATCCGCACTCTGGTGGCGTCAGAACAGACTGACGTCTAGGGCTGGTTTATAAGGGTCTTTGATCCAAAACTCCTAAACAAACATATTACCAAATAAATTTATTTTTAAAAGGCTTCGTTCAGATATTGAAGATATTCCTTACTTTCTGTGGTAAGGTGGGGTATTTCCCACTCTCCTGGGTTATGGGCCCCTCCGCTTTATTATTGTGGGGCTGCACTTGTCTGTAGGCTCAGGACGGGTTCCCAGAATGCATTGCCCGCACATAGAGAAGAGTAATTATACACTTTAGATCCTGGGTGGAAACATTGTGTTCCCATTCACTGACAGCAAGCAGATATATTTATGTTTTAGCTTTGTTTAAACAGAATACTAAAAGCAATCCCAAGCTGTTTTCCGGTGGCAGACGATTGTTTAGTTGTAGAAAGCTCCCACAAACCACATCCTGAACACGTACCGGGATCCACCCACGGTGCTCTGAGAAGTGTCTGCATCTGTAATCTGCCGCTGTGATACCGCCGGGGATGTTTGCAGATATGCAGTATCTGCAGGTTGGACAGGGGTGCTGCCCTCCTGGAATAGGACTATAGAGACTTGCAGGGGAGCGGTGGTAGCAGCTGCACTGAGGGCCCGGTTCTTTTAGTGGCCCCAAAACCTTAATGTTATATATACAGCCTGCGGTCTGTCATGGAGCTTGCAGTCACACCTCTGGTTCGTGCAGTCCTGCAATGTCCTCACTGAATGGAGATGTACGGTCTCTATAAAAATACTGATCAGTGCTGCTTTTCTGTAGTGCAGAGTATATATCTGGTTTTACTTTGTGTAGCGTCCATGACTTTTGGAAAGATCTAGCAGTGGTATTATAGCATGCACCAGTGTCCAGGGCTAGCAGTGGTAGTATAGCATGCACCAGTGTCCAGGGCTAGCAGTGGTAGTATAGCATGCACCAGTATCCAGGGCTAGCAGAGGTAGTATAGCATGCACCAATATCCAGGGCTAGCAGAGGTAGTATAGCATGCACCAGTATCCAGGGCTAGCAGAGGTAGTATAGCATGCACCAGTATCCAGGGCTAGCAGAGGTAGTATAGCATGCCAGTCCAGCAGGTTGCGCCAGTGTCAGTTGGACAGGGCTAGCAGAGGTAGTATAGCATGCACCAGTGTCAGTTTGGACAGGGCTAGCAGTGATAGTGTAGCATGCACCAGTGTCAGTTGGACAGGGCTAGCAAGTGATAGTGTAGCATGCACCAGTGTCAGTTGGACAGGGCTAGCAGAGGTAGTATAGCATGCACCAGTGTCAGTTGGACAGGGCTAGCAGAGGTAGTGTAGCATGCACCAGTTGTTAAGGGCTAGCAGAGGTATTATAGCATGCACCAGTGTCCAGGGGCTAGCAGAGGTAGTATAGCATGCACCAGTGTCCAGGGCTAGCGAGGTAGTATAGCATGCACCAGTGTCCAGGGCTAGCAGAGGTATTATAGCATGCACCAGTGTCCAGGCTAGCAGAGGTAGTATAGCATGCACCAGTGTCCAGGGCTAGCAGAGGTATTATAGCATGCACCAGTGTCCAGGGCTAGCAGAGGTATTATAGCATGCACCAGTGTCCAGGGCTAGCAGAGGTAGTATGCATGCACCAGTGTCCAGGGCTAGCAGAGGTAGTATAGCATGCACCAGTGTCCAGGGCTAGCAGAGGTATTATAGCATGCACCAGTGTCCAGGGCTAGCAGAGGTAGTATAGCATGCACCAGTGTCCAGGGCTAGCAGAGGTATTATAGCATGCACCAGTGTCCAGGGCTAGCAGAGGTAGTATAGCATGCACCAGTGTCAGTTGGACAGGGCTAGCAGAGGTAGTATAGCATGCACCAGTGTCAGTTGGACAGGGTTAGCAGTGGTAGTACGTTGCTGAGAAAAAAAAAAGATTTAATATATGTAAATGAGCCTATAGGAGCAATGGGGGCGTTGCCGTTACACCTAGAGGCTCTGCTCTCTCTTCCACTGCCGCGCCCGATCCTGATCTCTGCCGTCGGGAGGATGCCGTACACATTGGATGGTTGGCCAACTTAGATCTGATGTATCACCAGCTTTAGACGTATCTTTTCAGGTTTAATTTTTTTTTTCGTAATCTGAGTTTGTTGTTTACATTTTAGGGAAAAATACTGTTTATATCTGAATATTCCTACGGCTGACATGGGGGGGGGAGCGGCCCCCGGAGAGCTCTTGCTGTAGCTTGTATTTGATTTCATGGCTGCTGCAGAATGCCTGGAATCTGCGTCCCTCTGTCCCCTCCGCTCTGAGAGCGCTGAAAATAGTCTCCTTCCTCCCACTCCCTTCTCTTGCTTTTCTCGTTCCTGCGATTTCTGCGGAAACAAACTGTCGATGGTTTTCAGCAGCTGCTTAGACTTCAGGATTTGACAGGCTCTGTAATGTCGCTAACCACGTGGCGCGGCCCGCGTTTTACCTAAACTCCTACTTTCGTCATTCCCCCCCCCCCCCCCCCCAATTTGAGAGAGCAGAACAGAGACTTCTGAATATTGCTGTCTGAAAATAGAGTTTTCATGGCGCACGGGAAAATAATTATTGGCGCGGGTCCAACGCACGGAGGACAACTGCTAGATATAGGCTGGAAACGGTTCTAGCAGAGGGGCCTGAGGTGCCTGAAATTAGACCCAATATAACTTTGCTGAGTAGTCGGTTTGGCGCCGCGTCTTCCTGTCCACTGTGTCAGCCCCCATTTAAAGGGGTCTTCCCAATTTTATGTACTGATGCTGATTGGGTCGGGCCAAAGGAGGTGACGCCTTTGATGACATCTCCCATGGTCATTTGTCATTCTCGCTTTCTGGACCTGGACTGTCTTCGTGTTCTGTCACCTACGCCACCACTAGATTAGCATCGGTTGAATAAGTTTTTTACAAGCGCTGAGGCCGTAGCTTCTCTCCAGTTTACCGCCCGCTCCTCTCCATTCTTTCTCGTTCTACTGCTTCTTCTTCCTCCTCTTCACAGAGCCAACATTTATTGAAAGTGTATGGGCACCTTTTAGTGAAAGGGGTTGTCCGGGTCCAGAACTGAACTCGGCCATATCTCCATTTTCAGCAAGGCAGCCCCACCTGATATGAGCATCGGAGCATTTCATGGTGAGAAAAGGCTTTTCCTGGGCATCCAATGACGTACCCGGCTCTCCATAGGGTAAGCTAGGAGGAGGCTTCAACCTTGCAATGTTGCTGGTGACGTCACCGGCATTGGTGGACAGGCTTTATCGCTGCCCTCGCCTGAAGATGGGGATACGTCCAGGTTCAGCTCTGAGCCCGGACAATGCCTTAAAGGGGTATTTCGGTAGGTAAAACTTATCCCCTATCCACGGATCGGAGAGGATCCTGCCGCTGGGACCCCCACTGATCATGGCACCCTGCAGGCCCCCTGAAATCACTACAGCAGCCAGTCGCACATTATCGCAGCTGCTCCATTAATTTCTATGGAAGTTCTGGAGATAGCCGAGAGCTCCCTTAGAAAAGAATGCAGCTGCGTAAGTATGCAACCGGCCATTTCACGAAAGCCACAGGGGGTATGAGGCCCCCGTTCTTGTGATCGGCGGGAGTCCCAGTGTTGAGATCCTCTCCGATCTGAGAGTTATCCCCTAGTCTGTGGATAGGGGATAACTGTTTTACCTACTGGAATATGCCTTTAATAAGTGGCTTTAGAAACTGATCTCCTTCTCGTTAAGAGTTCAGCTCTGAAGCCTGGAGGCTAAAGGTCTTCAAATTCTCTCCTGGAATTTTTAGTAGGTGACGCCTTTGGGCTACTAGTTGAAATGCGTATTTACTCTGTTAAAGGGCCATGATTACTTAGGCCTGCAAAGGTTTGAGCGGCAGGGTCAGGATCAAGGCCTATTATCTCCGGGATCAACCAGTAATCTGCCCACTAGATGGACCTTCAACTTCCAAAATTGTTGATAAATTAGTGACGTGGATTCCGCATACAGACTTCCGTTGAAATGGGCAGGATAAAAAACCACATAAAAAAAAAGCACAAAGAGCCGCGTCAGAATAAAAATGTCGGACTGTATCATCCCACCAAACTAATGTTAAAAAAAAAATAAAAAATTGCAACTTTTTGTGTTTTTCTGCTGCTCTCTACACTTTTGGAAAGCGGTTGTGGTTAGCTATGTGAATTAGACGCGCTCCATATTTATCACCTGTGGCTTCTCAGGGTACGTGCACACTGTGGTGCAGATCTGCAGATTTTCATGCGTTTTTTTTTTTGTTTTTTTTTTTTTTACTGCGTTTCCGCACCAAGATTTGCATGTGTTACCTACGGGTTTTGATGCAGATTAGCACCAGATGCAAAGGATGAAAATCCGTGCAAGTGATCGACGTACTGCAGATGTCAAAATCCGCACCACTGGTCCATTTCTGTGCAGGAAATTTCCGCACCATGTAGATGACATTTTGAAACTCTTTTCTGTGTTTTTTTAAAGAGGCACCAAATTTATCGAACGCTGTGGGATTTCTGTCGTATCTTTCACCAAAGCAAAACTGCTGAAGTTCCCTCCCCCCCCATAGTGTTCTCTTATAAATCTGCACAGATACTAAAGTAATAAAATAAAAAACTACTTAGCGTGCTTGTAAAAAAAAAAAAAAAAAAAAAAACTGTAAAAAACATCTGAAATGCATGTTTTAAAAAAATGCTGAAAAACGAATGTGTGAGAGAGGCCTTAATGGGGGTTGTAGTTTCACGGCAGCTGGAGAGCCGGCGGAGAAAGTTTGTAACCAGCAGAAGACTTTTGATGTGGAGGAAATGCCGTGGCGTCGTTCACACGGTTGCTCCTGGTGGCGCGGGTTACGACAGGCGCAGTGCGGTGTCACTAGACGGCTCGGCTGCTTCGCCTTGTAAGGAATTAGCATTCCAGGGAAGGTGATAAGCGGAGAAGTCCTGACCACCGCCCCCCTCCCCCGGCCACCCTCACATACCACAGTATTGTCAGTGGTTACTGCTGCGGTGCTGTTATACCGAGGGAAAAGAGAAGTGACCTCATCGTGTCTCACTTTCCTCTCTTCTTCACTTCCTTAGTTTGCTTCTAATATTACTTGACCTTTGCAAGTATTCTAGTTTCCTTGTCTTACACGTCCAGAGTCGCTGTGGCAGGGTTGTCGCTTTTTATCATCCACAAGCTGCTGCCATAAATGCTGCAAATTCTCCTGCAGTTCAAGTCAGGTTACGCTGCAGGCTTTCAGTCGGCAGCATGCCGGGGGTGTGCAGCGGGTTTTACCTGCCCCTATCGGCCCTTGCAATACAAAGCCAGTCCACATCCGCTGCATAGGGATGTCTATCACAGGGATCAGCAACCTCCGGTACTCCAGCTGTTGTGAAACTACAATTCCCAGCATGCTCCATTCATTTCTGGGTGAGTTCTGAGAAGAGCAGAGGGAAGTATGCATGCTGGGAGTTGTAGTTTCACAACAGCTGGAGTGCCGGCGGTTGCCTACCTCTGGTCTATCATATATAATAATACATTTTCCGTGCAGCAACCGATGCAGTCTGAAAGATCTGCTGCACCATTTCATACAGGGGCATCCTGCCAAAGAAGTGTACCGCACACCTATGAGCATCCGTATGCTTATACAGTGGCATACATCAGACGTATATCAATCCTTACATTTAAAGGGCATCTGTCAGCAGATTTGTCCCTATGAGACTGGCTGACCTGTTACACGTGCACTTGGCAGCTGAAGACATCTGTGTTGGTCCCATGTTCATATGTGCCCGCATTGCTGAGAAAAATGATGTTTTAATATATGCAAATGAGCCTCTAGGAGCAACGGGGGCGTCGCCATTACACCTAGAGGCTCTGCTCTCTCTGCAACTGCCGCTTCCTCTCCACTTTGAGAGGACCAGGTGTGATGATGGGTTCCCTGCCTGTCAAGGCAGTTGCAGAGAGAGAGCAGAGCCTAGAGTGTAATGGTAACGCCCCTGTTGCTCCTAGAGGCTCATTTGCATATAGTAAAACATCATTTTTCTCAGCAATGTGGACACATATGAACATGGGACCAACGCAGATGTCTTCAGCTGCCAAGCGCACACGTAACAGGTCAGCCAGTGTCATAGGGACAGAACTGCTGACAGATGCCCTTTAAGGCACTGGTCTTCAGAAATCCTCTGTTCTTCTGTGCATTTCGCCCCTTGCATAGCATTGTATGAAGCGCGTGCTGCTCTCATTGCTGTGCAGATTTTTTCACTAGATGCAGATTGCATTTTGATAAACCCCTTCCCCTTGGATTGCACTGCTACCTGCTGAGGCCTGCCATGCTAGTCCACCGTAGATGAATATGTATTACTAGATGTCACCAGCTCCTCTGCCCCCCTCCGGTGCTCTAGACCCGGGGTGTATTTGCTCTCTTGTCCCATGCAGGTAGGTACCGCACACTGAGAGTTGTCACCGTGCGAAAGTTTACCTTGTCTTTGGTTGTCATGTGAGCTGTCAGCCTGCGGACAAATTCCTTTACCACGTGCTTCACAGATTTTACTGACAGATTATCCCTGACCTGTAGCCTACAATATTACCTTTTTTCCCAGTTTGGTCAATGATTTGAGGAGCGGGCGTGTGAGTGCTGTGGTTTACACATGATATAATATTAGCCTCCCACCGGGGTAAATGCAACATAAAGAAAATTATTCAAAGTATTCAGACGATGCCAGCGCGGTGATTGCTCCTTGCAGCCGCCCGTCCTGCATGTGACCCGAGGTAACGTGTGCATAGAGTTTGCATGTTCTTCCTGTGTTTGCATGGCTTTCCTTGGTTGTTGTGGTTTCCTCAAGCGCTCTAAAAATATCCTGATCCAGTCCATCTAGTCTGCCCTTCAATCTACTTTTTGTTTTTTTTTTTCTCTTAGGATAGACCGACTTTTTCCCAGGTTTATATTCACTTACTGTCAAATTTTCAGCTTGTTTCAAGCGTCCATTTCTCTTTCAGTGACTTTTTTTCTCAATTGTAGCCCCATTGTTCTTGTGTTTAGATTTTTAATATATAATTTTTTAAAAAAAAACTTTCCGCTCCATTCAAACGGGGATTTAAAACCCCTATTCTCAGGATCATCGGGATACAGAGAAGTGGTTGTGCTGCTCGGCACCGTGGGTAAAAGTCAGGTGCAGGTTGATGGATATTGACTACTTTATTGGATATTAGCATTACGCGTTTCGGGCTGAACAGGTCCCATTCGTCAGATTCACACCAATACCCCATCATTCTTATGTTCATGGGGGCCAAGCAGTTGGACCCCAACCAGCGGCATACATAGAGAAATAAGGGCCCCATAGCAAGGATCAGACCAGGCCCCCACACAGGACAGAAGGGTTTCCGCCTAAACCCCTTTCAATGACCCTTGGGCCATTTTTCCACTGCTTCATTTGCTAAAAGTTGTTCCTTTAGAGGGTAAAGTCCTGACCAAGTTTTCACCCCCAGTAGAAGAGGAGATGATCCCAACTAAGACTGGGCCCCCTCTTGTCCTGGGCCCCATAGCAGTCATATGGTAGTTACGCCCCTGACCCCAACCAGTCTAGCACTTATCACCTATTCAGTGGATAGGGGATAACTTATTACTGGACTATCCCTCTAAGGGGGTTGTCCAGGATTTTATTTGCAAGTCCACACATACACGGACTCTACTTACCTGCTCTGTGGCTCCTGGGCTGTCTTAACGAGACTCAGGACGGTGACGAGGTCGCATGCACTGCTGCAGCCAATGACTGGCCTGCTGGGTCATGTCCTGCTTGGGAAAAACCACCACTGAGGCCAGTGATTGGCTGCAGCAGCGCACGTGATCCCACCTGTGCAGGAAGTTTACATGTGGGGACCGGTGAAGGGAGTCATTGGGCAGAGCAGATCCTTATAGCTCTCTTCTTCCCAGGTCCCACTGGGGGGATTTATTTAAAAAAATAAATAAATACTAGGCCCCTTTAAAGAAGAACTCCCGCAAAAAATTTTATTCTTTGACCTGTTAGAAAAGTGCATGATATAATCTATAGTGAGTGTCGTCATCTTATCAGAGAATGTAATTGTGAGTAATAACCTCTCTTCTTATTGTAGCTGGGTCATGTGACCAACTCCCTGACCTCCAACTGACCCAGGACAGGAAGCCAGTCACTGCTCTATTCATTCCTATGAGACTGAAAGTGAGACTCCCATAGGAATACATAGAGAATTAGACTTCCTGTCCACACATAAGTCTCTGTGTGAGTTGGTGGGTCTAATTCCTAGTCACATGACACAGATAAGAAACTTCAGGGAGATATAACTCAAAAATACAGACAGTGGTAAGAAAATGACATCCACTACAGATTACATCATGTACACTTCTTCTTTAAGGTCAGTAGTGGGGCAGTACTACACAATCATATAAAATAGACATTTAGCTTTTAATTGTTTTTGTTCTTTCAGGTGTGATGGAAGATAAGGAAAGTGGTGGTGTACAGGTAAAAGAAGGTAGGACTCAGCTGGTTCCTGATGCCAAGATCACCCTGATGCACGCGGCTGAGGTCCAACAGAAAAGCAAAGAGCCCTTGATTAGCGTGATACAGAAACTCACAGCAATGGTGAAAAGCCAAGAATCGAGCAGAAGCCCCGAAGGGAAGAAACGCTCTTACCCAGATGACGCCCTCACTGTTCTGCCATCTAAGGAGCCCGATCCTACTAACCCCTGTCCTAAGAGGGTCAAGGAAGGGAATCCAGACGATCAGGCCGTCAAAAGTCCTACCCCAAGCAACAAAAAAGTGATGTTCTACCAGTGCAGTCTTTGCAAATTTATCTCCCCTTCCTTTGAGATCCTCACAGCCCACGTAAAAAATCACGGGCAGCACAATGAAATCATCCTAATGTGCTCCGAGTGCCACTTGACTTTCAAGAGCCACGGTGAACTCGAAGCTCACATCAAAACACACTGTGAAAGCGACGTCACTGCTCCGTCACAGACTAAAGACCAGCTCGGAGAGGACAAGCAGGTCTCCCCGTGCACCAACGCCGCTGAGCCGGCGAGGAAAAAGTGGTACGCCTACGAAGCGTACGGTCTGTACCGGTGCCTCATCTGCAGATACACCTGCGGCCAACAACGAATGTTAAAAACGCATGCCTGGAAGCATGCAGGGGAGGTCGACTTCTCCTACCCAATATTTGAGGAAGAGAACGAGTCCGCCGGATTACCAGATTCCACCGTCGCTCACACGCCCCAGGGAAGCGAGTCGGTGCTGTCGGAAAACCTTTACGTCAAGCAGCAAGTGCAGATAACCGGATGCGACGTCGTTCAGGACCACGGCTTGTTGCCAATGGATGTACAGGTCAAAAGGACTGAGGTTTTAAGCCAAACTAGTGCCCCAACTCCTATGACGGAAGTGGTGGTCGTCGATGACGCCTTACCCACAAGCGATCAAGATAACTTCATCCGGGAGAGTCTTCTGTCCTCCGCACAGAAAATTATTAGCTATAGCCAAAATACCAAGGGCCACGTGAATGTAATCGTGGAGCGTTTGCCCGGAGCTGAGGAATCCGGTCCACAGAAATCCTTCCTGATCAGTACGGAGGTGGACGGTAAGAAGAAGATCGTCCCTCACCAGTCCCAGCTGGCCGGTGCCGTCGAGGTTTATCATGCCGATAAGAATGCAGTGGAGAGCGAAGAGATCATCATAGGATTTGAGGGACCTGACGAGAATTCTCCTCCTGTACGCAGGAGGACAAACTCCGAGTGTTTGAGACTTCACTCTTTGGCGGCTGAAGCCTTGGTGACCATGCCCATCCGAGTGGTTGAATGTCCTAAAACCAGTCTCCGCCTCATCCGTGATTCCAGTTCAGTTGATCCAGACACTGGTCAAGGAGATGACGATGTTACTATAGTATCCTGCCCCGAGGTCGAGTCCTTGAAGGTCCCCCAGGAGCACACCGTCCTCGACCAAAAGGAAGCGGAAGGGAAAGTTGAACTGACGGAGGCTCCCATGAAAATGGGGATCAGCATGTCTTTGCTTAAGGTGATAGAGAAGCTGAGAGAGCGGACGGATCAGAACGCTACAGACGAAGACATCCTGAAGGAGCTGCAGGACAATGCCCAGAGCGAGTGCGCCAGTGACCTCAGCTCCAGCAGCAACCTCGTGGACTATATACCCTGATTCTGAAAGGCCCTTCCGGTGTCGTCTGTGCCATTACACCAGTGACAACAAGGGCTACATAAAGCAGCACTTGCGCGTCCATCGCCAGAGACAGCCTTACCAGTGCCCGATCTGTGAGCACATAGCAGAAAATAGCGGTGACCTTGAAAACCACATGATCAACCACTGCAAAACCATGAAGTACGAGTGCAAGCACTGCAACGAATCCTTCTTCTACAAGGTATAGCCTACTGGTATCACATTGCCGATATTATACAACATTCATTTTAAAGGGTTTGTTCAGGACTTAAAGGGGTTGTCCAATTTCTGATATTGATGACCTATCCTCAGGTATAATATCGGCGGTGGTATGACTCTCGACAGGATAGGTTATCAAGATCTGATTTGGTTGCAGGCTGACTCCTGTATCCCTGCCAAACAGCTGTTGGAGGGGTGCTCAGGGTATCCTTGCGGCCTCGTCTCCAGTTTGTGACATCGGGTCTATCTGTCACGTGGCCTGTGTGAATACAACACGGTTGTTATACAGTGAGCATGAAGAGGCCCCTTCAAACAGCTCATTGGTGGTGGTGGCAGGTGCTGTACCTCTTTAAAGAGGACTTGCAACTCCTCCTAATATGTCTTTATTAGTATTTACTTGCATCCCCCTTGTAATAACCATTCTGACGCATCTAGTCTTATGACTGTACGGTGTGCCATTCCTTCGTTATTCCTGCTAGAAGTTAGGAATTAATTATTAGTGGTTTGCTTTCAGGGTTCAGATGGGTGTTACCAGTTGTGGGGGTGTTTCCCTAGACAGTGTGACACTGACAGCGCTGATTCGATAGTGTCAGACTGTGCGGTGACACCCCCATATGGTAACACCCATCTGGACCTTCATTGCAAACTGCTAGTAATTCATTCAGAACTTCTAGCAGGAATAATAAAGGAATGGAACATTAAAAGAAGAGATGCTCCGGAATTGTTGTTACACAGGGAATGCAAGTAGATACTAAAACTAATGTCAGGAGAAGAGACCGATCCCCTTTTAAGGGTACTGTCATGTGACACAGTTATGCTGCGGTTGGAATGCTGCTCCTTGTGGTCGAGTACTGCACAGGCGTATAAGCCACATTAGGATCTTAATAAATAATTAGAATCCCAATTTTCGGGGGTGCTTCTGTGGGATTTGGGTCCGTGACTCCGCACCGCAAAAAAAAAATAGAACATGTTCTATTTTTTTTTTTGTGGTGCGGACCCTTTCAAATGAATGGGTCTGTCAACAGCAGGCACGTGGCCGGTGCCCCGTACATTGCGGTCCACAGCACGGGCTCAGGGTGCACATGTTTGTGTGCATGAGCACTGAAAACGATCCTGCTTCAGCTTGTACGGCCATGTCCCAAACCCAGCACCTCCGTGCTGTGTGGCTCTACCCCAAAGGCTGGCTGTCATGTCACCAAGGGATTAAAGGGACAGAAATCCTGGAGATAAGATAGAAGTAAGCAGATGAAAGGTTCGTCCATGATGTCTGCCGATCCTGGTAGAAGCAGGCCTGTAGAAATCTTGCAGAGAGATCACTAGTGTTAATTTCCTCCTTTTGCTTTCCATTATTATCTGAATGGCGGCTGAGAGGGCGGGGCTTAGCGCTCCTGATCTCCCACCATACAGAGAGGTGGAGGGGGGCTCCTGCTGCAGCCAGGTGCCTTACAGCCAGACACAGACTTGTGAGAAAGAGGAGGAGGAATATCTGATTTTCTAACACGTTTACTCACATTATTAGACTATCTTCAATGAAAAGTAAAATATTATTGGGGGATTTGACATTTAGTTTCAGTGTGTGTGTATATATATAATTTTCTACATTTGGTCTTGTTTTAAAAGTTTTGTCAGACTAAAGCAACAACTGTGTAGGCAGAGGAGAGCTGGAAATGAGCAGTTTTCTCTGACCCCCCTCAAGTGTCGTATCTCTGACCCCCACAGCAGCTGATGCTGTCAGTCACGGCAGTCGTCCTGGACGAGCTCGTGGATATTCAGACTTCCTGGCACCATGGCTGAAAGTGCTACCATTTTATTTAAAACATGAACGGAAGTGATATCTACGTCATGTATATCAGCAGTAAAAAGTCTTGAAGACATTTCGCTTGTCATGCTAGTCGTCTTTCTAGTCATCAACTGGCTTTCTCAATTAGAACGGCAAGAATTCTCCTGCCTTAAATACTGGTGACTTGTGCTGGAGTTAAGATGTCGATTGCATTTGCATGACTGAAGCTATTGGGTGGTTAAACTGCCTCGAGAGAGGTATTCAAACTGCATTGTAAGTGGCAGACGTTAGATGATTCGCCATCTCTATTTAAGCTCCAAGCTTAACAAAAATAGCTTCTTTCTCACTTCTTTTCAACCAGACCTCTTCTGTCTAATATGCAAACCTGTCATGAAACAAGTGTCCTTTCCCTTTTAGAGGTAGGTTCACAGCTGAGTCCTTACTGCCGGTGTTGGCTCTTCTGTGCTGCGCCATACTCTGGTGTTGACGCTCATTTGTTTCCCTAACTTAGCTCTTCCGTCTGTCGTGCTTTTAGCTCAGTAGTGCAGGGTTCGGATGACTCCCACCAGATGATGCTGGGAGTCACACAGCAGGTGCTGGTCCGTATAAGCAGGTTTCCTGTTGATTCCAGTTTCCAGCCTTCCTCCCCCTCCGACTATCACCAAGCAGCCCAAAAAAGCCAGTGTGGTGGTCTGCACATCTTCCCATGTAAACCTGATGTTGGGGTCCACTGTATTGATGTGTTCCCTCTGTACCCTTTATCGAACCTTGTGGGTATTCAGACTGGGCTTTGGTTAAAACTGAAGAAAAAAAGAATGTAAAGGTGGCCAGTGAAGGTGCGACGCAGGGTAGACGGAGGAGCTTGGTTCTTCTGTACATAACTGGGGTATAAACATTGCTTCCCCGTCTGCCTTAAACCTGGGAATGCACTGATGCAACAACTGGTTCCCCCAAAAGACCCTACACCAACCCAGAAAAAGATCAAGATTGTATGCAGTCCAGTGCAAGAATTGTACATTCGCAGGCCAAATGAGCAGCTACACCAGTGTATTAGGAAACGGCTATGTACCTACATCTTATGGGCAAAGGATGACAGCGAGGTTTGCAGGAGGACTGGTTCAATAGCTATTTATGTTAAGTTGGATAAACCGAGCTTGAATAGAGGTGGAAATGTGTGACATCTAATGTCTGCCTCTTACAATGTGGCTCAAACCCCTCTCCAAGGCAGTTTAACCACAACTAAAAAAGCAGGAGTCTCCAGTATTTAGTGCAGGAGAGTTCTTGTACAATCCATTCTGATTGAGAAAGCTAGTCACTAACTAAATGTCTTAAAGTACAGCGCTCTGACTTATTACTACTGATAAATATTGTCTGCTGATCTTGCGGTCAGGAATGACCTGTCCATTCATGGTGACATTGTGGAGGACAGGGCTGCATGTGGCAAGGGCAGTGTCAGAGGAATGGGCACACGGAGGAGGCCAAAAACTGACAGAGCTTTAAGTTGTCCAGTTTAGAAGACCCGTTCTCATACACCCCGTATGTGCATCCTGAGTTCATAGAGAGGGTCCCTTGTTTATGATCCTCGCCTCTTGATGGAGAGCGGCTGTAAAGAGCACCTCCCCCGGTCTGGAGGTCCTGCTTTGCACATTAGACAGATGGTCATTCAGTTGAATTGGAACACCCGTGGTGGCGCATTCGGACCCTTAAAGTGAATTTAGGCACCCAGGTAATCTGGCAGATTATCGGAAATGAATGCTCGTTCCCGATAATCTCCACAAATTACCCGATGACCCAGCAAAACACTCGTTCATGGGGTGAAATGATCATTCGTGCAGACACATAACTTGTTTTTAGGCAGCAGATTGTGCCGTCTAAATGGGGATCTGCTGCCCAGAAACGATCCAGCAGTATGGGGATGAGTGATCACAATAGTGATCCCTCATCCACGTACTGTGAAGGGGATCGCTGCATGTAAATACAGATCTTCACCTCCACTGAACGTGCAGCCGACCGTCGGGAAGGAACGCGTCCTTCCTGACAATCTGCTGCCGCTTGGTGCATCTAAATGGAAGCTGGAGGAGCAATGGTGCACAGAGTGGCTTGGTTCCACCCTCAGTGCACTTAACTGCTCATTTGCATATGATTTTTTTTTTCTTCTCCAGAATGAAGTACTGAATCGCTAAGTGAAAGGTGTCATTACATTCAGCTCAGCTAGCCCTATGAGGCAGGGGGCAGGGAGTGTCATATCTTTATATTAAAGGGGAGGCTGCATGTCTTGTCTCGATGACTAGGACAAACTGGAAGACTTGAAGGTGGCACTTTACTTGGGTTGGGAGACCCGAGTCCCACTCATTGAGTGGGGAAGGAATATGAGAACTCCTCCGGGGGTCTTCAGTTTTGCTTAATCTTCGGTTGAATTTGTTGCAGAGTCAATTAAGGAACCATGAACGGGAGCATCGCAGTCTTCTGGATACCGTGTCTACGACCAGTGAGGATACACAAGTCTGCGCAGAGGAGGTGGAGGAGAAATGTCCTTCCGAAGGTAGAGAAAAAACGTAAAAATAGAACTGATTGATGGATGTGTGATTTTGGGTGTTTTGGTAGTTGAAAAATTACCCAAACTTTGCTACAGTCCATGCCTGGGGTTCAGGATTGTTAGCGTTAATGAAGCTGGAAACTACTGACCAATCCCGTATCAAATGGCCTCTTTAAAAAGCATTTTTATTCTAACCTAATACTGGAAGGGTAATCTAGGGGTTATATACCGCTAAATTAATCAGATCCAGCTTAGGACCCCAAGACAGTCTCCTTGAATCAGACCCTTAAAGGGGTGGTCTCCAGACAGTGGATAAGTGTCTGATCACTGGGAGCCCTGCCGATCATGAGACCTGGGGTCTGGTGTTCCCTGAATGAATGGAGCAGTAGTCAAGCACATGTACTGCTGCTTCATTCATTCTCTGTGGGACTGCTGAAGACGCCCAAATGCTATACTCGGCCATCTCTGACTGAAGGACTCCAGCAGCAGCATGCATGCTTAAGGCTACATTCACACTAACGGGAACAATGGCTGCGTGACAGCGGTTTAGGTGACGACCGTCACACTGCCATTTTTAGAACCACTCTATGGGGCTATTCATATGGTCGTTTTTTAACTGCCAGTGAATAGTTAGGCCCCTGGCTGCCTAAGCGACTCATCGATGGCACCACAGGGGTGTCGGTGGGCAGCTGTCAAGGCCAGATGGACTCCATTGAAAATCTATGGTCGTCGTCTTAATGACCATTTAAACAGGAGTGCACATGTCATACATGTCATCACATACACACCATTAAAAACTGGTGCAATAATCGGCAAGCTGGGAGGACAGTTCCTGCTGCATTCATTGAGGAGCGAGTTTCCTGTGTGTGCCAGGGGATGAGGAGGTTTTTTTTTTTTTACAGAAGCATAATGGAGGGATTAATAATACAGGGGGGCACTGACAGGGGAATTAATAGTATTGGGGGCATTATTAGTACTGGGAGATATTAATGGGGGAATGAATAATACTGGGGGGCCCTAATCAGGCATTAAAGGGGTTGTCTCACTTCAGCAAGTGGCATTCATCATGTAGAGAAAGTTAATACAAGGCACTTACTAATGTATTGTGATTGTCCATATTGCTTCCTTTCCTGGCTTGATTCAGTTTTCCATCACATTATACACTGCTCATTTCCAGGGTTTACGACCACCCTGCAGTCCATCAGTGGTGGTCGTGCTTGCACAATATGGGGAAAAAGCGCGAGCCTCTCTGTTGGCCAGAACTATAGGAGTGCACATAGGCTGGTGCTTTTTCCTATAGTGTGCAAGCACGACCACCACTGATGGATTGCAGGGTGGTCGTAAACCCTGGGTACGAACAGTGCATAATGTGATGGAAAAATGAATCAATCCAGCAAAGGAAGCAATATGGAGAATCACAATACATTAGTAAGTGGCTTGTATTAACTTTCTCTATATAATAAATGCTATGTGCTGAACCCCTTTTAATAATACTGGGGGCACTATGGTGGGGATTTGATGTCCAGGGGCCATTATGTATACTGAGGGCACTGCAGAAGCCAATATAATTCTTTCATTTTTCATGAACTTTGGATTCAAAAATGGTTGAAAAATGGTCATAAAAAACTGACAATGTGTGTGTTTTTCCAGCCCATTGTTTCTGTTATGTGAATGTAGCTTAGCTGTCAGTTCATTCAGGGATCTCCTGACCCCCCGCATCTCGTGATCACTGGGGGTCCCAGCATTTGGTTCATAGATTGCTGTGTGGGACCCCGCTATATTTTACAGACCGCAGCTGGTTTTTACCTGCACTACTTCTTCTAATCTAAGAATAGGCGGCTGTAATTCACGAGCCTTTTCCCCTCCTCTGTTTCCAAACACATTAAAACATTCCTAGATATTTCAAGTGTAATAAACCTTTTCCATTAGCATTGCTGCAAACTACCGAGTTGTTTATATCACTCGTAAAAAGCGACCGGGGAAGTGTTATTTCTTTGTAATAATTGTTTTTCACCTAAACTCTTTGCGCGGTGAGAGCGCGGCGTGCTACAATACCAGATTATCATTGTGTTATTTTATTTTTACGGCTTTCTCCTTCCAGATCACAAATCAAGCATCTCGAAGTTGTATCGATGTGACGTGTGCAGCTACACCAGCTCCACATACGTCGGCGTGAGAAACCACAGAAGAATTCACAACTCTGACAAACCCTACAGGTAGGCGAATTTACGTCACGCCGCCGCGGAATTTGCGGCTCCTTCCTCTTTAATCCGTCCGGGTGATGGAGTGCGCGCGCCTGCCTAGGGACCCAGACGAGACACCGAGAGAGACAGGCGTGTTTATTAAAATAACAAGTATCTCACGGAAGGCGTTGACTGAGTTATCGCACGGCTTGGGTGGAATTTTATGTAAATGCATTTTTCCCAGGCCGCCCATTCTCCGCGTCATTTCCATGTTTTATCTCGCAACGACCTGACTATTACTTACATAGTTATGTAGTCATCCACTTTGAAAGAAATCTGAAATCCCGACTCGCCGTTGTGGCTGTGTTAATCAGAAGAATCGCAGGGACCGCAACGCTGAAGGGAATAAAAAAAAATAAAAAAATGACATGGTTGATGTAGAGTCTCCAAAATAATGTAAGGCTCTGTTCACATTACATCAGGAGCTTATGTCGGGAGGATCTTGTGACTTATACGTTTGGAGGCAGGCTGCCTTGTAGCCCATTGTATAGGCATACACTGCTAGTAGGTTCCCATTGTAAGAAAAGTATACCATAGTATACGTTTTTTACTGTATACCTTTGTATAGAATCTGTGGTGTACTACAATGTTGCACACCACTAAAAAAGAAAAAAATACCACCATATACTGTCCAGAATAAGGGCAGGTGAATGGAGCCCTATGGATACATTAGGCATATATAGTCTGTGTGTAGCTGGAAGCATATGGTGCAAGTTGTGTTTTAAAGGGGTTGTCTCACTTCAGCAAGTGACATAATTATTTATTTAATTTTCTCATTTCATGAGAAAGTTAAAGGGGTTCTGTTATTCAAAAAGCAAAAGAAAAATGAAATAAAAATATATGTACATAAAAAAAGTGTAAAAGTTGTTAAAAAAAAAATAAAAAATACCAGTTCACATATGTTGCGTTGCAGATCCTCCAGCAAGGTGGGTTTCAAACTCACAGACCAGAAATAGACAAAATCAGGATCGCACTGCGTTTTCAACAGATGATCGATTCCCAGACTTTCTCAAGGAAATTTCAATGGATACTGTTCACATGGCCAACACATATAAGCGGCAGAAATAGGTCAGCTGAAGTCCGTAATACCTATCGAAAATGCAAAGCACCAGATAGTGAAGGACCTTCGACACTGAACTTAATAAATTTTTTAATATACTCACAAGCGTACAAGTGGTAAACACATAAAATATAAATTCTCTCAGCGTCCTCGTGTCAGTCCCGACCCGGGTTTTGCTCCTAGAGCTTCATCAGGGGCTATATTAAAAGTATATTAAAAAAAAAAATAAAAAATTATTAAGTTCAGTGTCGAAGGTCCTTCACTATCTGGTGCTTTGCATTTTCGATAGGTATTACGGACTTAGGCTTCATTCACACGACCGTATGTGTTTTGCGGTCCGCAAATTGCGGATCCGCAAAAAAAACAAATGACGTTCCGTATGGCATCCGTGTCCGTTTTTTTGCGGATCCATTGTAACAATGCCTATCCTTGTCAGCACAACGGACAAGAATAGAACATGTTCTATCTTTTTTGCGGAACGGAAATGCGGACATACGGAAACGGAATGCAAACGGAGTACCTTCCGTTTTTTTTGCGGACCCATTGAAATGAATGGTTCCACATACGGTCCGCAAAAAAAACGGAACGGACACGGAAATAAAATACGGTCGTGTGAATGAAGTCTAAAGCTGACCTATTTCTGCCGCTTATATGTGTTGGCCATGTGAATAGTATCCATTGAAATTTGCTTGAGAAAGTCTGGGAATCGATCATCTGTTGAAAACGCAGCACAATCCTGATTTTGTCTAAAGGGGTTCTGTAGATCATCAGCATCTGATCGGCGGCGGTCCGACACCCGGGACCCCCACCGCTCAGCTGTTTGAGAAGGCAGCGCAGAGCTTAGCCCCGCCCAGGCCAGTGAAACTAGTCGTGACGTCACTGGGCCTGAGAAAAACACAGAGAAGGCCGCGTCGCTCCTGCAGCGCCGCTGCGTTCTCAAACAGCTGATCTGCGGGGGTCCTGGGTGTCGGACTGCCGCCGATCAGATAGGGGATAGATCATCAGTTTTAATACAAGGCAATTACTAATGTATTGTGATTGTCCATATTGCCTCCTTTGCTGGCCAGATTCATTTTTCCATCATATTATACACTGCTCGTTTCCATGGTTACAGACCACCCTGCAATCCATCAGTGGTGGTCGTGCTTGCACAATATAGAAAAAAACACTAGCCTACATGCGCTACCATGGTCCCAGCCATCAGAGAGGCTGACACTTTTTCCTATAATGTGCAAGCACGACCACCACTGATAGATTGCAGGGTGGTCTGTAACCACGGAAACAAGCAGTGTATAATGTGATGGAAAAATGAATCCGGCCAGCAAAGGAAGCAATATGGACAATCACAGTACAGTCATGGCCAAAAGTTTTGAGAATGACACAAATCTTCTATTTTCACATGATCTGCTGCCCTCTGGTTTTTATGTGTTTGTCAGATGTTTTTATCACATACAGAAATATAATTGCAATCATATTATGAGTAACAAAAGCTTATATTGACAGTTAGAATGAGTTAATGCAGCAAGTCAATATTTGCAGTGTTGACCCTTCTTCTTCAGGACCTCTGCAATTCTCCCTGGCATGCTCTCAATCAACTTCTGGACCAAATCCTGACTGATAGCAGTCCATTCTTGCACAATCAATGCTTGCATTTTGTCAGAATTTGTAGGTTTTTGTTTGTCCACCCGTCTCTTGATGATTGACCACAAGTTCTCAATGGGATTAAGATCTGGGGAGTTTCCAGGCCATGGACCCAAAATCTCTCTGTTTTGTTCCCTGAGCCATTTAGTTATCACCTTTGCTTTATGGCAAGGTGCTCCATCATGCTGGAAAAGGCATTGTTGATCGCCAAACTGCTCTTGGACGCTTGGGAGAAGTTGCTCTCGGAGGACATTCTGGTACCATTCTTTATTCATGGCTGTGTTTTTAGGCAAGACTGTGAGAGAGCCGATTCCCTTGGCTGAGAAGCAACCCCACACATGAATGGTTTCAGGATGCTTTACAGTTGGCATGAGACAAGACTGGTGGTAGCGCTCACCTCGTCTTCTCCGAATAAGCTGTTTTCCAGATGTCCCAAACAATCGAAAAGGGGATTCATCAGAGAAAATGACTTTACCCCAGTCCTCAGCAGTCCACTCCCTGTACCTTTTGCAGAATATCAGTCTGTCCCTGATGTTTTTTCTGGAGAGAAGTGGCTTCTTTGCTGCCCTCCTTGAGACCAGGCCTTGCTCCAAGAGTCTCCGCCTCACAGTGCGTGCATTTTTGTGCAGTGCAATGATGACTGCACGTGTTTCTTTAGAGATAACCATGGTTAACAGAAGAGAAACAATGATGCCAAGCACCAGCCTCCTTTTAAAGTGTCCAGTGGTGTCATTCTTACTTAATCATGACAGATTGATCTCCAGCCCTGTCCTCATCAACACCCACACCTGTGTTAATGGAGCAATTACTGAAACGATGTTAGCTGGTCCTTTTAAGGCAGGGCTGCAATGATGTTGAAATGTGTTTTGGGGGATAAAGTTTATTTTCTAGGCAAATATTGACTTTGCAAGTAATTGCTGTTAAGCTGATCACTCTTTATAACATTCTGGAGTATATGCAAATTGCCATTATAAAAACTGAAGCAGTAGACTTTGTAAAAATTAATATTTGTATCATTCTCAAAACTTTTGGCCATAACTGTACATTAGTAAGTGGCTTGTATTAACTATCTCTACATGATAAATGCCACTTACTGAAGTGAGACAACCCCCTTTAAGGCCTCATGCATTCGACCGTATGAGTTTTGCGGGCCGCAAACCGCGGGTCTGCAAAATATAGATGCCTGCCATGTGCATCATGCATTATTCTTGGTCCCTTTTATAGAAATGCATAGGACATGTTCTATAATTTGCAGAACAGCCACGTGGATGAGAACAGCATACAGATGACATCCGTGTGCTTTCCGCGTTTTTTGCAGCCCTGTAGAAATGAATGGGTCCGCATCTTAAACCTCATGTGGATCAGATGCAGACAAAAAATATGGTCATGTGCATGGGGCCAAAAATGTAGATGTCCATCTGTTAGGATCTGTTCACATCTATATGTCAGATTTATACGTCATGAGTAGTCCCTGACATATACCTCCAATGTATACTATTTGCATAGCCATGCAGTGGCATACATCAGAAACAAGGGCATATGGCTTCCTATGGCGTATGTGCCAGAAGCTTTCCTGATAAATACACGGAACGCGTTCACATAGCGTGATATTAACATCCTAAACAGAGGCTTGTTTTTCTACATATTCAGAGTCGGCAAGAAGGAATGTTAAAAATGCAGAGGAATTGAAACACAAAGTGAATCAGAAGCTTTGAGAACTGTTCATGATTGAGCGTTACTCATGCAAAATTGAAAACCTGGCCCTGGCATCCTGACATTTTGTTTCGGTTATGGTGGCTGCTGTGTTTATGCAGGGAATAGGAGAACACCTTCAAGTGACTGGAAAAAAACTCACGGAAAAAAGGTGGTCTCAAATGGCAGAACATGCTCAAAAACCCCGATGCTGTAGCGCATATATAACCAGGGGAGCAAATCCCGCACATGTGGCCCGTTGCCGAACGTAATCCCCAGCAAAAAATGCATACAATGGAGGATGCCTGCAGCGGACCACATGTACCACAAAAACATCCTACACAGGGTAGACAAATGTGCGGATGTGACAATCTACATAGTAAAACAATTCACAGCAAATGGTGCACTACAGCCGAAAATGCAGTTGACAATATATGGCTAAACCCTCACTCTGATGTTAAAATGAGACTTTCGCCAATATATCCTTATATCAAAGACATACCGGAGCCCGAGCACCGCGTCAAGGTATCTCAAGTGGCACGGGACCTAACGCTATCCCTACTATGGTATAGGTAATGACAGATAGGTGCATGAGGTCCGAGACACAGCGACCAGCTCCCAGTTACCTCCAGCGTGAAATCACACATACGGTGGGAGGGGGGGCGGAGGCTGTATTTCCCACATTGCCCTGACGTCATGTGACCCAGGCTGCCCAGGTGCACCTGAATGTTACCCATTAGTATAATCAAGGCACATTCAACCTGGAGTTGCCACGCCTCCAGGAATAAACGTACAAACAAACTCACGGAAAAAAGGTGGTCTCAAATGGCAGAACATGCTCAAAACCCCAATGCTGTAGCGCATATATAACCGGGGGAGCAGATCCCGCACATGTGGCCCGCTGCCGAACGTAATCCCCAGCAAAAAATGCATACAATGGAGGATGCCTGCAGCGGACCACATGTACCACAAAGACATCCTACACAGGGTAGACAAATGTGCGGATGTGACAATCTACCTTCAAGTGACTGGCCCTGAATGCAGACAAGAATGTTTCCATTCATGGACAGCAAGCAAAGATCCTCGTACTGCATTATCTTTATAGTGACGTTTCATCCGTTTCTTTTTTCCTCAGGTGCTCGCTTTGCGGCTACGTGTGCAGTCATCCTCCCTCGTTGAAGTCCCACATGTGGAAGCATGCCAGCGACCAGAACTACAATTACGAGCAAGTGAATAAGGCAATCAACGAGGCAATGTCTCAGAGTAGTCGGTATGTTCAGTAAATGCATAAAGGACTGTAAATCAGTCAACTGTTTCTACCTCTTCCATTGACTATAAAACCTACCTGCACCACGCTGCGGGAATGACGTGGGCTCAGGACTTGTGCCTGCTCTATCCAAAGTTAACTGTAACAGACAACTGACACCTTGCTAGAACGGTCAGAATCGAATTAACCCCGATCCTAGCCTTTTAGCCCTTAAAGGGGTTGTCTCACTTCAGTAAGTGGCATTTATCATGTAGAGATGAAGTGAATACAAGGCACTTACTAATGTATTGTGATTGTCCATATTGCTTTCTTTGCTGGCTGGATTCATTTCTCCATTACATTATACTCTGCTCGTTTCCATGGTCACTTCCACCCTGCAATCCAGCAGCGGTGGTCGTGCTTGCACACTATAGGAAAAAGCGTCAGCCTTTCTGGTGGTCGGGACCATGGGAGCTCACATAGGCTGGTGCTTATTTAAAGAAGAACTCCCAACAAAAATTTTATTCCTTGTCCTGCTAGAAATGGACATGATATAATCTGTAGTGAATGTAATTTTCTTACCAGTGTCTGAATTTTTGACTTATATCATCCTGAAGGTTCTTATCTGTGTCATGTGACCAGCAATTAGACCCACCAACTCACATAGAGACTTATGTGTGGACAGGAAGTCTAATTCTCTATGTATTCCTATGAGACTGAAAGTGAGGCTCCCATAGGAATGAATAGAGCAGTTACTGGCTTCCTGTCCTTGGGTCAGTTGGAGGTCAGGGAGTTGGTCACATGACCCAGCTACAATAAGAAGAGAGGTTTTTACTCACAGAAACAGTCACTGATAAGAAGATGACATTCACTACAGATTATATCATGCACCTTTCTAACAGGTCAGAGAATAAAAATTTTTGCGGGAGTTCTTCTTTAAGTGAGCCAACCCCTTTAATATGCTGATTAGGGCATCTCAGTGGCTAGATGGAGGACTGTGGCTCCCTTACCCCTTGGCACCCCTGTGGTGCCATAGCGTGGTAGCGATGGGTTGCTTAGGCAGCCAGGAGCCTAACTATTACCCTCCAGTCAGCAATGTACAAACACTTATTAGGCCCTGTCTAAAGCCTTCCTAGCAACCCATACAATAAGAAGGATTGGTTGTTTATTCAGCAGCCATAAAAAAGCCAGTATTGCTAATTTTCTTTGTCTTGCCTACCAAAAAAACATGATGAAGATTGTACCAAGGAAGGTGTCCTCATAAAGTAGTGACAGAAAACAGCCCCCTTCCCCCTCCAAAAATATGAATAATAATGAAAGCCAAGTGACCCTAACTATGGCGTGTCATATGGCAAAATAATTGTAGCCCAATACATATAAATACATATAAATATTTTTATAAGGATTTCATTTTACATCATTAAAAAAGTTTGTTTAAACCTGAAACAATGGTGTCTTGTCACACAGTAAAATACCAATATTGGTAAAATGCTGTTTGGTGAAAAAAAGAAAAGAAATAAAATCACTAACTGAGAAAATAATAAAGTTAAAAGGGGTTGTCTCATGATGGACAATGGGGGCATATCGCTAGGATATGCCCCCATTGTCTTATAGGTGCGGGTCCAGAACGGAGCCCCAAAAGTGAAGGAGGGCGCACTGCTCATTCACAACCGCCCTCCATTCACTTTCTATGGGGCCGCCGAAAATAACCGATTGTTGGCTCCGTAGAAATGAATGGGAGCGGGGACCGAACATGCGTGGTACGCTTCCATTCATTTCTATTGTGGAGCTGGCTTGGTGGTTGCCGGACCAGAGTCCTCCAGCCACCACCTTGCGGGGATCCGTTCTGGATATAGGTGTGGGTCCCAGCGGTGGGACCTGCACCTATAAGACAATGGGGGCATATCCTAGCGATATGCCCCCATTGTGCATCATGAGACAACCCCTTTAAAGCTGTTTGATCAGTCCATGCAAAAAAAATTAGTTTTGGTGATTAAGGCCCCATTCAGACGATCGTGCTGCCCCAGAGGACGCCGTGAACACGGTCGTCTGAATGGGGCCCTAAGGGATTGTCCAGTTTCAGGAAGAAACCGAACAACATGTGATCCACCTGCAATAAAGGATAGAACGTTATGTACCTGACGGCTCCTACGGTCTCCATTTACCCGTCTACATCACATCAACAACTTGTGATTGCTGCAGCCAATCATTGGCCTCAGCAGTGCACTGAAGAGGCCAGTGATTTGCGCTAGTGGTTTCATGTTGTCAACGTGAGATCACTTTTGCAGCCAAATAAAAAGAGCCCTGTCAGGAGAATCAGAGCAATGGTGCTGGGGGGTTGGGTGTCTAAGTAACAATCTATACCTTATTGCAGACGGATTGCATGTTCTGTCCAGCTTCCTCCTGAAATAATTATGAAAAAAAATGTATATAGCACTGTAAATCTGATGGGCAGCAATATAAAACTAAGTTAAGCACGTTTCAGGCAAAAAAAATATATATACTTCCTCATTTACCTGGTTCTTCTGGCCCTTTGTTTACCTGCAATAACAACAATCTCTGCCCCTCCCCCTGCTCTGCAAAGGGAGTGAATACAAGTGCTGCCCTGAGTGACATTTCTGCCTGCTGGGATACTCAGCAGCATGTTGTATGTGTAGAACTACAAGTCCCAGCTGTACAATGACACTGCTGATGCACACAGGAATTTTCCCCTACCTTTCTTTTCTAGCATTTATCTCCTCACTACCTGCAGCTACTCAATAAAGCTTTCAGCCCTGAGTCTGTGCTGGCTGAAGGGGTTAAAGTTTTATCTGAAAGAATCCAGGGAGAGAGCAGAGGGCAGTTCAGGGGGCGTGGCCAGCACAATGACATCTGTTGTACAGACTCTTATCTGCTCTCTCAGGCTTGTGCACGAAACATCAGCAAAGCAGGGAGAGAATCTGACATCACAGGTCATGTGACCCTCAGTAAAATCTGAGAAAGCAGCAGCTGTAGAAGCAGAAGATGCATGGCAAAGCTGTTGCATTTGATTAGTTAGAAACATACAAAGAACAAAAAAATGACTTGGACAACCCCTTTAAGGCCTAGTACAGCATATCTGCATTAACATATCCATCTTGTCTGCCACGTATTGCACTTTGTCATTTTAGGATACAGAGAGAGCCCTCGAAGAACAGATTAGAAGAGCCGAGTGTGAGGTTGGACAGCGATGGAGTGATTTCAGCTGTTCACGCAGCCCCGGAAGTAACCTACATAGAAAACCAGAAGGTGAATATTGTGCGTCAGAGCTTGTACGACACTGAGAAACTGCAGAGCCAGCTCCGGCCCGGGACAGAACTGTGCGTCCTGCTCTTCTGCTGCTGCATCTGCGGCTTCGAGTCCACAAGCAAAGAACTTCTTATGGAGCACATGAAAGCACACGAGGGAGAAATCATTAACATCATACTGAATAAATCCGAGGCCACGTCCTGAAGAGGGCTCGTCCACCAGACCTGAAGCCTGTTTCCTCCTGAAATCTATAAATTAGTTTTTTTTTTTTTTTTTTTTACAAAAATAAAAGGGCACGTACTATAGATAAGAAGGTACCACTGGTCATCCTGGAGTGTGACGCATGTCACCGAGTCATTTCATCACTTTTAGGGGTTTTTGTTTTTTTTTTCTTGTCGAATTTATTAATATTATTTGTTACAATGGAGATGTTTCTGGGTTAGGCTTATTCTAGATCATGTTTTTTAATGGGAAAACAAAGGGTTTTTGATGGGAAACCCTTCAGTCCTTAGGATCCGCTGCCTGAAAAATCAATTGAACTATTGTTTTTTTTTTTTAGTTATATTTCAATTGGACAGATGCAGGAATGAGTTTAGAAAAGGAAAAGACGCTAGCGACGGGAATGGCTGTGTTTCCTTCCAGTTATACTTCTTATATGGACGCATGTAGTATGGATTAAGGCTACAGAATTGCAGATTAATTTTGGTGGAGGAGCGATGATCACGGATGAGGGCGCACATCAAACGTAAAAAAAAAAGTACATTTAAAATGAAAATCCAGATACAGAGGATCAGGTAACTTAGCTTGAAGATCACATTAAGGCTCCATTCACACGTCCGTAGAATGTATCCGCATCCGTTCCGCAAAATTGTGGAATGGGTGCGGACCCATTCATTTTCAATGGGGCAGCAAAAGATGCTTTGTGCCGTCCGCATCCGCACTTCCGTTCCGCGGCCCCGCAAAAAAATAGAACATGTCCTATTCTTGTCCGAATACACGGACAACAAAAGGCATTTCTATTATAGACCCGGCCATGTGCGGTCCGCAGATTGCGGAATGCACATGGCCGGTGTCCGTGTTTTGCGGATCCGCAATCACACACGGACGTGTGAATGGAGCCTAAGTGTCTGCACCTTATCCATTAGCAGATAACGTCTTAAAGGTGTGTCTGATAAAGTGATGGCATCACAAAGATATTCCATCACTTTATGATCAGTGGGGGTCTGAACACAGGCTCTGAAAATGAAGGAGCGCTAGTCTACCACTGAGCCCCTTTCCTGCACCGATCACCCGGCTGTACAAGGGATCTGCAGCGCAGCTCTATTCAGATGAATGGGTCTGGGCTGCCATTCCCTGCACAGCCCGGTAATCCGGGAAAGCTAAGAAGAGACTGCACCAAATCACCATTGCAGCCCTTTCATTGTCAGGATCTGAGGGGGTTCCAGAGCATGGCCCCCCACTGATCATAAAATGATGGTCTGACCTAGTGATGAGAATACCCCTTTAAAAAAAGAGTCCCGTTGATTTGATTGATGGACCTTTGTCAAAAAGCAGTGCTGAAGTGAATTCATTGGGGGGCTCACAGATGCTGGATTTTCTCTTTACGTTACATACATTGACCGGACGTTTGGGAAGGTTGGTGACCGCAGTGACCCATTTATATTTTTACAGCTTTCTCAGTACTGAATAGTGTGTAAAGATTTCTGGCAGCCATTGCAATGTACCTCTAGTTTATAGCTATTTTACCTGGTCATTTAGGTGTTGTGCAGGGGTGGACTGGCCATAGTCCACTTACAAGGAAAGTTTTTGGGGATGTATTTGGTGATGGACTGTGGTATTTGGCTCTGTTGGGGCGGTATAATGTGCCACAATATGGTATTGTTGGCCCTGCCTTCCATCACTTTGGACCCAACCACAAAATGGGGTCACTTTAACTATTTTTTCCAGGGCCACTTTAAGTTCCCAGTCCACCCCTGGTGGTGTGCATCCCAGAAGACTGACCATGATAGAAATGGATCTGCCACTTGTGTCATGAGCCATTGATAATCACCAGACATGTAACTAAGGGGTTCTGTACCATAACATGGAGGTGAAGAAGTCTCCTATAGATAGCCTTGTATCCCAGAGACTTTGGACTCCCCGAATTAGAGGATTTAGGCTTGGGGTAAGCAGCCCAGACCCTTTCAGCCTCTTGCTCGTACATTTCAGTATCTTGGAATGGTCAAACATGGATCCCGTGTAGTTGGTCCTCATGAGGGAACCTATTTTTGTATAGTATCATGTGCTTAGTCATATAAATGACATGTAGCCAAGCAAGCGGAGCCCCTTAAATCATCCAGAGCATTAACCCAGGCAGCATTTTAGGGACATTATAGGGATCATTGTACTGATTTAGTGGGCGCGTATATGGGGGGGGTGACCATCACCTGGTGAAATCAGATTGCATTTGGATGTTTTTGTCAGACAAGAGCTGCTATTTGCTCGTCAGGATTGTGCCAGTTTAGAAATGTGTAATTTTACTTGCTGCTTTTAGGAATCTCCTAGACGGGAGGGTTTCACATGAGATTGTGCAGTTTGGGTAATGTGGTCTGTGTGACAGCTCCATTTACTAGTCTGACCACGGCCCGGCTGATCCGAACTTACTGCATTATAGAGATTTATGATGCTGTGAGTTCCAGCCTGACTGTGGGTCTGCTGTCCCATGCTCGCATGGTGCAGTCAGTCCAAGAAATGCAGCCATCATATGGACTGTACATACTTGTTTGAAGGGATACCATCTATTACACACACCCCATATTAAAGCGGCATTCCCGTAAAGTGATGGAGTATTGCTAGGACATGCCATCACTTTAATAGGTGTTGTCTGTCTTAATGGACATCTGTCAGCAGATTTGTCCCTATGACACTGGCTGACCTGTTACATGTGCACTTGGCAGCTGAAGACATCTGTGTTGGTCCCATGTTCATATGTTTCCGCATTGCTGAGAAAAATGATGTTTTAATATATGCAAATGAGCCTCTAGGAGCAACGGGGGCGTTACCATTACACCTAGAGGCTCTGCTATCTCTGCCACCGGTGTGCCCTCTTCACTTTGATTGATGGTGCCAGGTATGAAGATGATTACGCTACCTGGTCCTGTCCAAGTGCAGAGGGCGCAGCAGGTGCAGAGAGAGCAGAGCCTCTAGGTGTAATGGTAACGCCCCTTTTGCTCCTAGAGGCTCATTTGCATATATTAAAGACTCATGTACATGGGACCAACACAGATGTCTTCAGGTGCCAAGTGCACATGTAACAGGTCAGCCAGTGTCATAGGTACAAATCTGCTGACAGATGCCCTTTAAGGCAGGAGTGGAAGACTGTTGAAGTATATGGGTGACAGTGGTACACCAGTGCAGTTAAAACCCCATATCCTGCAAACCAAAAGCTCATTTAAGCCCTGATTCATGCCCTTTAAGATGCCATCTTCTTTATAGACCCATCTATATGCTTAGTGCTAAAATTTGCATCTGCATTTCATTTCTTAGCATTATTCCTTCATTTAACGAGCCTCGCTCATTTCACCGCAGTTCGCCATCATTTTTTTTGTAATTTATTTCAGCATGTATGCTGTGTATATCATATTCTGCTTTATGTGTATTTGTAGGCTTTTACTTTTGGGGGGGGGGGGGATACTTAGACTGCCCAGAACCTACAAGGAGATGAAATGTGGGTTATTTGTAAGCCGTATGCGTCTGTCTGCTGCGGTCTACGTATGAAATACACGCAATGCTTTAATACACACGTGCTAGAAGCTCACCAAAAGTGTATAGGTGAAGTATGAAGAAATAGCGCCGTTCTATTTGCTTATTTTTTTTTTTAATATGTTATGTCGTGTAAATTTAGGCTGAAGTGAGACGACCATAATGCAGCACAGATTTATCGTCCATGTAATGACCCTATGGGGATCCAAGTTCCGTAGAATTGCAGGGGGTAAGAGGCGTTTGTCATATGTAGTGTAAAATGCATCTGCATTATGTCTTAAGGTGGCAGAATCTGGGGAATTTATTGTAAGAAATATTATTTTTCCCCCTCCTTACTTTGATCTGTACAGGTGTCTGGAGGTGGGGTAGTCGGCATGAAATTGGAGAGATTGACCAAGCTTCTTCCTGCCAGTGAACGTAGACGGCGAGAGTTACGTGTACTTAAATGGGGTTTTCCGGGACCCATATATATTGATGACCTATCCTCAGGATAGATCGTTACTATCTGATCAGTGGGGGTCCGAAGAGGTTGCAGAGCGCAGGTGAATGCAGCGGTCTCTTCCTAGGCCAGCGACATTACGTCTATCATTTACATGGCCTCTGTGTGCACTGTTCAAGTGCATGGGATTGAGCTGCAATACCAAGCACAGCCACTATCCAAAGTAAGGCGCTGTGCTTGGTATGCTGCGAGGAGGCTGCAGCACGCCAGGAGTCAGACACCACCAATCAAATACAGTTGACTTATTCCTGAGGGTAGGCAATCAATATTTCATTGCTGGAGAACCCCTTTAAAGAGGGGGTTTAACCCTTACATTTAAAATGGCCACCTAATAGTGAATGAGAGATTAGAGCAGAGGTTTACTATGCTAAACGAGGCAGGATTCTGCCACCAGAGACTTCTCAGCAACTGGCAGTGAGCGTTCCTTTTCCTCGTCTTAAAGGGGTTTCCAGCTTTTATTAAGTAATGACTTATCCTCAGGCTAGACCATTACTAGCTGATGAGTGGGGGTCAGACCAGATGTTGAGGTGTATCTCTGGTTGTGGTGCTACTTGGCGCCATCAACTGTGTAGTGGAGGGAGCTCGTTTCCACAGCGCTGCTCCCATTGTAATCCAGAGGGCCATAGCATCGGCCATCACTTAGTAAACAACCCCTTTAAAGGGTTATTCCAGGAATGATTTAAAGTGTAAGCGTCATTCTTTTTTTATTATTGTAATCTGTAGGGGCAGTGATACTGACCATTTTTGTAATATACTTTAATTACTGAAATCGTACATTTCTATTAGAAAAATAGCTGTAAAGTGGCCCATTTTGAGCCTTGGCAACGCTCCTCTGTTTTTTGTTTACATAACTGTGGAGATCTGCTCAATACTGACCATGTTATGTAAACAGAAGACAGAGGAGCGTTGCTAAGGCTCAAAATGGGCCACTTTACAGCTATTTTTCTAATAGAAATGTATGGTTTCAGTAATTAAAGTATATTGCAAAAATGTTCAGTATCACTGCCCCTATACATTACAGTAATAAAATAAAGAATGACGGTTACACTTTAAGTTTAACATTTCGCCAGACCTGTGAAGAGAAGTATACATACTGGTTCCGACTCTGTGGGTCCGGGGATGTCTACACTGCACTTCAGTCCACGCATGTAAACGTCCAGCACCACGGACAGGGTCACTGCTGAGGCCAGCCATCGGCTACAGCTGCACATGTGACCCCCCCCCCCCGTGCCAGAAGTTTAAAGTGCAGTGCAGACAACCTGAGACCCATGGAGCCAGAACCTACTGGTGGGAAACGGGTAAGTAGAAAAATGCAAACATCTCTGGTGGTGACAAGGGTTAATAGCGGTGTAATTCAGTAACGTGACGCCCGTTTTGGGCGGAGATCCTCTTTAATTCTGTGCAGCGCATTGGGCGGACTGCAGTTTGGATATTCATTGTGCTTGCAGCCAACGCCGTCTAATCCTCCATTTCTAGCATGTTTTCTTTTCTTTTTTTTTTTTTTTTTTTTTTTTGTATAGTCCTTTTAAGATATCTATTTTTTTAGTATTACGCCCGGTGTGTCGTTTTTCTTACCTATTTATTAAGAAGTATTTATATGTCATTTCACAGTCGTCGTCATCAGCGGAGAGTCCTGATGCTTTTTCTCAGTGGTGCTATCTCCAAGTTCATTCATAGTGATGTATTGAATAGGAATTATGGATAAAAAAAAAAATTACCTTCAATATTTCCGCTTGGCCCGATGGGAGTAACAGTAGTAGTTTCACAGGTATCTGTTCAGGGTCCTGTACTGGCTGGTGCAGTTTGCATCTTCAAGGGGTTGTCTAGAGCCAGTGGTGGGAACAATCGGCTGCTGGCGGCACCTGATCCTTGATGGGTGTGGCTCCGAATGTCTCTGCTGTGGACGTGAGGTGGTCAGACACATTAGATGAAGGGTGGCTGAGCCCGTCAATTTCGGTGCCCCCTATCTGATGTATATGGGGGCTTCCCGACTCTGTTAATGTCAGGGGAAAGGGATAATTTTAGCATGGCCAATTCTATGTGAGGGGCAGTGGCTTATTCCTTTCTCCCACATGCAGGGGCCAAACGAGAGTGCATGTATACGGGGGCGGGAGCTGTCGACCAAGCGAGCATTCAGCTAACTAATCTAAGATGTATGGTCACCTTAAAGGGGTTTTGCCATCTCAGACAATGGGGGCATATCGCTAGGATATGCCCCCCATTGTCTGATAGGTGCGTGTCCCACCTCTGGGACCCACACCTATATCGAGAACGGAGCAGGGAAATGAATGGAGGGTGCACTGTGCACATTCATTTCTATGGGGCTGCCAAAAATAGCCAAGCACTGGCTCGGCTATTTCCATCTGCCCCATAGAAATGAATGGGAGCAGGGGCCGCGCGGTGCGCTCCCATTCACTTGTATGGGAACGGTGCTTGTTGGTGGACGGACCCCGGGAAACCCGGGTTCCTCCAGCCACAGCGCGCCCTGCTCCATTCTCCTTGTAGGTGCGGTGGGGAATGCCCCTTTAAGTCCACCAGCTTTGGACCTCAAGGGCCCGTTCAAATGGTGGAATTTTGGTGTGGACTCTACAACGAAATTCCGGCGGCAGCTGCGTGGTGTCTGCCTCCCGTTGTTATCAATGAGAGGCAGCACAGCAGTTTGCAGGTTGACAGTTTAAATCCGCGACCATGCCAAGAAGGCATACGGTGCGCAGACAGCCGCCACTTGGTGGGTCCGCAGCGTCCGAAGTGAAAAACCACAGCGTTGTCTGTCACGGTATATGTGCTGGATTTTGACAGCGTCACCATCCGCCGTATTATTAAACGGACCCTAAAAGTTCTCCAAAAGTTTGCGACCACTTTAGGCTCAAGCTATATGGCAGCCTTAGAATCTTAGCCCTATTGCTATGGCAGCCTCGCCGGTAAGGTTCACCAGACATATTGGTGTGACTGCTGGATGGAGATGAAGCCTGTCACATCTGACAGCTCAGGGGTTGCAGCACTGTTACGTCGGCCACTTGGCGGTCGCCTTTAGTTTAGTTTTGCCGTACTTGTCGCCTGCGCGTGCTAGCAGCAGCCATTTGGATGTCTAATTACTCAAAGGACGTTTTCCCTGTAGACATAGGCTGCAATCGTGGATACTAAAACCGCCATGGCTGCCCCAGAGGTGCAGGCGCTATGTGCACAGCATCACAGGGTTTTTCATTACAGTTTTGCACATTTCTTACTCTACATTTATTATTAGGGTTTCATAACTGACTAGTAATATAACTGCGTTTCCTTTTTTTGTACTCTGTATTATAATGTATAAGGCTTTGTATTTTGAGTGTTTTATTTCTTTGTTCTCCCGTGCAAAATGACGCGCTTTGTATAAATCTGCGCTAGATATTACTTATATGAACGACTATTGAGAGAGAACCTAGAAGCACAGAGGGGCGAGGGGAATTAAGGCCTGGAAGAAACCTGGTGCAAAAAAAAAATGGCGGATGAGAGACCCACAGCGACCGGTCGGGTCTCGGCTGTCATTTTCCAGTCTGCCTTAGAAAAATGACAGCTGTATTCTGGTTGCTTTCAGGTCATCCGCCGTTAAACCTGTACACTGGGTGACGTTAAGAGGGACACGTATAAGTTACTGTTTTCTGCTTTTGATGTATTTCTTACCTCTATAGAATTATAGTTCTCTCCCCAGGGTGCACCGATGCAGTCACTAGGGTGCACCGATGCAGTCACTAGAGTGCACCGATGCAGCCCATAGGAATACACTGATTCTTCAGGCAGTGGCATGTCTTTGGCCCACAGGTATACACTTAAAGGGGTTGACATACCCCCATTTTGATTCAGGCAACCCCCCTGACATGAGCATCGGGGCATTTCATGCCCCAATGCTCTCCTTTTGCTTGTGCTGAATCGCACAGGACAAAGGCTTTTTTAGGAGTCTGGTGGATCTGGTGACATACCGGGCTCTCCATGGGGAAAGCTAGGCAGAGACTTCCGCCTAGCAGTCAGCCTGGTGATGTCACCGGCACTAATGGGCAGGTTTTAGCGCCGCCCTAGCCTGTAAAACGGCTAGGACAGCACTAATACTCACCCATTAGAGTCAGTGACGTCACCAGCAACACTGCTAGGCGGGAGCCTCCACCTAGCAGTGTTAAAAACATAAACAGCCCTTGCTCTGCGCAAGAGAGCTGACCCCGGACATCCCCTTTAATTGTTTACCTGTGGGCCACTGCCTGACGAATCAGTGTATTCCTATGGACCTCAGCGGTGCATCCCTTTAAGTTGCAGAAGTGTCACACAAGTCGGCTGCAACTGTAGCGCATGTTTGCAGAGTTCCTGTAGAGTGCTTATTCCAGTTAGAGCACCTCTCACCGCTCCTGACATGTCTGTTTTAGTAGCTACTTGCATTCCCCGTGCAATAATAATTCTGGAGCATGTTTTCTTATGATTCTATGTTGTGCTGTTCTTCTCTTATTCCTGCTAGAAATTTATTGATAAAAAGGTTCAGATGGGTGTTACCGGTTGGGGAGTTGTCCCTGCACGGTCTGACACTATCCAGTCAGGGCTGCCAGTATCAGACTGTGCATCCAGTAGGAATAAGAGAAGAATGGCACTACACAGAATCATAAGAAGGAACGCTCCAGAATTATTATTACATGGGGAATGCAAGAAGCTACTAAAACAAACATGCATGCTCTGCTCGACCAAGGGTAGAAAGCCAGTATCTGACGCCTCTCCCTGGGATCAATAGATCGAACCCTCCTCTGCCATGACATCCACTGCTGTGGGAGAGT
The DNA here is from genome assembly GCA_900303285.1 of Rhinella marina. Taxonomy (NCBI): domain Eukaryota; kingdom Metazoa; phylum Chordata; class Amphibia; order Anura; family Bufonidae; genus Rhinella; species Rhinella marina. Next base: position 888,583 of record ONZH01016644.1, read on the forward strand.
CAAGAGGCCCCTCCATACACATTAGGTGGACTTTGTGGTTACGTTGCCATCAAGGAACCTTTAAAAGCAAATATTGTCCAGATCTGAGAACCCCCTTTAAGGGTGACAACCTCTTTTCTGACTTGGACAATGGACATTGAGTAGTTGTCAATGCACAGCTAGACACACTAGATATAATGTATATTTTCTGCTCTTTGGGTGTGTTTATAGTAACCTGCAGGTGGCGCCATCTGTGGAGGTTTTTGTAGCAGTTCCTGAATATACCCTAGTATAGGGATCAGCAACCTTTGGCACTCCAGCTGCTGCAAAACTACAACTCCCAGCATGCACACTTCCTCGGCTGTTCTTGTAACTCTTAGAGAAGTGAAAGGAGGATTCTGGGAGTTGTAGTTTCAGAACATCCGGAGGTTGCTGGTCCCTGCCCTAGTATTGTGGTCACATTACCAAAATTGGGTTCCCCTACAGTTCACTTTGTGTGATACCAGAAAGTGGATCCACAAACCATAGATTACAGGAGTTGTCCAGAATTGGAAAAACATGGCCGCTGTATTCAAGAACCAGCGCCGCACCTGTCCCATGGGTTCAGTTTAGTATTGCAGCTTATCCCCATTGACGTCAAAGAGGTTAAGCTGCAATACCACGGACGAGTTGTGGACACATTTTTTGGAAGAAAGCAGACATATGTTTGTGCTCCTGACAACCCCTTCAGTTCCTATAAATTGGTTCTGATCACATCTGCCTTCTGGTAGTCGCTGTGGTCCGCTTGATGTCATCTGTGTAGCGTGAGGGGTTGTCCAACCATTTACAAGGGACGTTCTATCCTCAAGATAGGCCATCGCTATCCGAACACCCTGCTCCCCGACGATCAGCTGGTCTGCAGTGGCGCCAGACCTGCACAGGAGCCGATTGTCGGAGTGCAGGGTATTGGACCCTCACCTATCGGCTTTTGGACATCCCCCTTTAAAGGGAGTCTGTCACCTGTTTTTCACCAATATAACTAAGAGCACTGCCCCATAGAAGATTGCAGACACATCCCAGACATACCTGTGTGCACTTTGTGTCTTTATTCCATGTCCAGGAACAGCACTTTTATTCTGCTGGAAAACAACAAGTGCCCAAAGCAAACCAGACTGAAGAGGGGAGGGCTACTTTAGCTGCTCGTATCTTAGGATTGGTACCGGCTAGAAATATGAACCTGGCCTTTGTTGAAAGCTGGCATTCCAACCTTTCAAACGATACCAGAATCATAGCATTATATCCACCATATCAGAAGATATAGCTGTTAGAAATCGAGTCAGGAGTGAAAGCTGTTTTTACTTTCACTTTAAGCTGGGCACTTGGGAGCTGTTTTCCAACAGAATAAAAGTGCTTTTACTAGACATGGAATACAGACACATAGTACACACAGGTATACATGGGATGTGTCTGCAATCCTCTGTGTGGCAGTGCTCTTAGTTATATTGGTGGAAATGAGGTGACAGACTCCCTTTAAGCTGGCCATAGACATTACACGTTTCTTAACGGATTGATCCACTGACAATGTAATTTGTTCAGGTACTGCCAAGGGTTCTCCACGGGTCCTGTCAGGGGAAAAGGACCCTTTTTGTTCTCTAGAGATCAGCGCTGTTACTTATCTCTTTTCCCACTAGAAACGTTCAGTGTTTAGGGGGGTGATTGGCCGAATGATTGTCTGACGGCATCTATACCTTGTGTTTGTTTTTAGCCCCCCCCCCCGCTCATACATTGTCATTTCCAAGAATAAGACATAATGGTGCTCTGCTCTCGATACTTTTGTCTTTACCGTCCGGCGATTTCCTCCGCAGGATTATGGAACACTACAATGTATCCCCCACCGTAAGCCAAAGTTCTCTGCTCTCACAAACTGACACAGTGTAACGGCTTCTCCTGTTTTGATACATTATCGCTCTTCTCGCCTTAAGACACCAGACTGTCCGTCTTCTAGCTGCGGCAGTTTCTGTATGGGGCAAGGAGGTAAAAAAATAAAAATTAAAAAACAACAAAAAAAAACCTTTACTATTTCAACTACAATGGAAGATACTGTAAAATGTTAGAATAATTTATTTTGCTTTACAAGAAAGTTTGTCACATATTGACTTTCATATTGTATTTTGGTAATAAACACATTTTAATTAAGCCTGTGCGTCTTCTGAGAATGCAAAGAAGTATCGCTCGCCACTCAGAGCCTGTTCACATTCAGCCGTGACGTGTCTCCAAGGAGTAAGTGACCGCTGAGCCTCTGCGATCAGCTGCTGCTCGGGGGACACGGTGCTGAGGCCAGTGAACGGCTTCAGCAGTGGACATCACACTTCTGGTCTGTTGGGGACGGGAGCCTTCGTGCGCTGACTAGATGACTGCCTGTGTTCTTCATGTTAAGAACATTCGTTCACAACATTCCTCAAATCTACTGCATGTGAATTCAACCATAGCCAATCGGGGTGCAGGGTATCAGACTGCTGCTGAATAGGGTTGCCACAACGCGGGTCAAAAACCTATCTTTCTGGTATTACCAGCAAGAGGCCAGTGCCGGAACCTTTGGACATTTTCAGTAGCCTCGGAGATATGATATAATTCCTTGCTACTAACAGCTATATCTCAGGCTGTATAGCCCCTAGAGATATGAGCCACTCTAGCTGCCATACAACTTGAGATACAGTCAAGTCACATTCTGAGCAGCAGCAGCTAATATCCAGAGTACCGGCCTGGGGGTGACTCCAGTAAGGTCATGGTAGGTTGTCACAGGTATCTGGAACCATGCTGACTGCAGTCCATCCCACAGCTGCTGGGGGGGGGATCTATAGAACAAAGAACAAGGTGGTCCCACCTGATGCTCTGTTGGGTTCTAGTCTGGGGAATTAGGAGGCCAGGCTAGTACTTGGAAGTCTTGGTCATGCTCCTCCAACCAATGTCAGACATTTCTAGCCATGTGACATGTCACATTGTCTTGCTGGAAGATGCCATCTGGCCCATGGAAGACAATCAGCATGTATGGGTGTACATGATCTGCAAGGATGGATTCCTACCCAAATCAGCTGAGAGTGCCTTCCACATGGATAAGCGGCCTAAAGAATACCACAAAAACCTTCCCCAGATCATAACACTGCCACCACCAGCTTGTGTTTCCAACAATGGTTGCAGGGGGTTTGTTCTCTGATGTTTATTGCCTGATGTACCAACGTCCATCTATTGCAAGAAGCAGAAAATGTGACGAATTGGAGAAGACAACTCTTTACTAATCAGTGGAGGTCTAATTCTGATACTGCCGTGAATATTGAAGCCTTTTCTGCTGGTGCAACTTCTAATTCGGATCCCATATGTAGTAGGGTTCGCTGTTATACACACACGTCTGGTAAAGGTTTATTGTGGCGGTGGGCTGCTCCACTGTAGCGTGTCAGTCTGCCCTCCTGCATCTTTCTTTACCTCTCACATCAATGGCTGTGGACTCCACAGTCTCCATGTTGCTTACTCACAATTATGCCATTTGTCCACTCACCATAAACTTTCACTACGGTAGCACGAGAACAATTCACACTGCGCAGGTTCAGAAATACCGCCAGCAGGTGCTCAAAAGCCAATATTCATCACTTTTTTGAATCTCTGATAAATCGCCCCTTTTACCCATGACAGCACTGAGGGATAAGTGTGCAGACATCCTACCACACACCTTATATACCTACCGGGCCCGCCCAGCACACCTGACTTTCTTCACGAGCTACGTATTGCTGACATCGAAAGTAGAAAGTAGTCAGAATAACGGAACTCAACTGTGTCTAAGGCTCCGTGACCGTGGGGCCACACGCGGATCGCGGACCCATTCACTTGAATGGGGTCCGCGATCCGCATCCCATGGTCCGCACTGCAAAAAAGTAGTGCATGCACTACTTTTTTGCAGTGTGGAGGCACGGCCAGAAAAACCACAGAAGCACACCGTAGTGCTTCTGTGGTGTTCCGATCCTTGCCTCCACCCCGCATCTCCCGGATTGCGGACCCATTGAAGTGAATGGGTCCGCGATCCGTGATGCGGGCTGCACATGGCCGGTGCTCGTGTATTGCAGACCTGGGGTATGGGGGCTGGCACTGGCCGTGTGCATGAGCCCTAACTCATAGAAATCAGGTCAGCGAGATCTGTAGGTAATGCTTTTAAAACCAGACCCGGCTCATGTCTCTAGGTGCTATACAGCCTGAGATATTCCAGCTTGAAGCAATTCCTCTGTACCAGTGTAACTACATCCTAGAGGAGCGGTAAGCCTGGGTTCACACTGGCACTTTTATTTCTGTAATGCTGCTCCACTATAACAGCAAAATAATGGGAGTGGCGTTTCCGTGAAATGACCAAAAAGTATGACACCTGACGGGACCTATTGACTATAATGACATCTGGTTCCCATTAGAAAACACATCATTTTACCGGTGAAAATACAGCAGCATGCTAGAGATGGGAGCCCCCCACCTCTCAGCCGGCATGTGTAGCCATACATATCCCCAGGGGTTAGGCTAGGTTCATTAAACCCTTCCTGACATGGTGATGTTTCATTTTTGCGCTTTCATTTTTTTACTCTCCGCCTTCCTGGACCCATAACTTTTTTATTTTTCCATTCACATAATCATATGAGGACTTGTTTTTTGCAGGACAAGTTGTATTTCTGATGGCACCATTATATATTCCATAGAATGTATTGGGAAGCTGGGGAAAAAAATCCAAACGGGATGGAATTGGAAAAAAAGTTTTGAATTTTGTTTTTTTACAGCATTCCCCGTGCAGTACAATTTACCCGATCCCTTTATTCTCCAGGTCAGTATGATTTTGGCGATACCACATTTGTATAATTTTGCTTCTGTTTAAAAAAAAATTAAAGAATAAAAACTTTGGAAAAAATTATTTTTTTCCTTTTCATTGCAATATTCTGACTGCCATAACTTTTTTATATTTAAGTCCATGGTGATGTGTGAGGGCTCATTTTGTGCTGGGTGATCTGTAGTTTTCAGTGATACCGTTTTGGAGTGTGCATGACTTTTTAATCACTTTTGAGAGGAGAAGCAATAAAAAAAACGGCAAACTGTATGGGATAATTATTAGTTCAGGCATTTTAGGATGCAGCGATGCCTATGATTTTATTTTTTTTAAAGTTTATTTTTATTCTGGGGAAAGGTGGGTGATTTGAATTTTTATATATTTTTAAACCTTTTTTTTCAACCATTTCACATTTCTATTCAGTAACTGGATTTCATGCATTACTGAATAGAGAATTCAGTATATTCCAACCTGCAGGCCTACATTGGAATATACCTGTGATAGGCATTGGAGCCTCCAGCAGGCTCCGGCATTTCACAACCAACAAACGGATCCCCGCATGCCGCTCCAGCACTGGGAGCACAGCTCTCCTGTTTTTTTCGGTGCTCAAAAGACCACAGCATGTGAGCGGTTAAACGTTTCCGATATTCGCCATGTATGGCGAATATTGTGAAGGGGTTATAGGAGAAGAACAATGAAAATAATGGAAGCGACTGAAACTAACACCACCTGACGAACTCTGGCAAAAAACGCAACATGCTTTGCTGTTTTGTCTCGTATTTTAGACATAGTCTGTGATGGAGGCTCCTGATTCAGATGTGAACAAAGCCTAATATCCACTTCTTTTCATGTAATTAGATTTTATTTTTAACCGGACAATACCACTCTAGTCCACAGGTTGTGCCTGGTATTGTAGCTCATCCCTATTCAGTTCCAAACCACATTAGAAAGAGTGCATATCGTGCAGTTTGGTTGCTATGGGTAACACTTGCACATTTTAGTCTGTTTTCCTAAATACAGCCAATTATGTCAGTAAAAAAAAAAACTTACTGACACTTATAAGTACTGAAAACTGCCTTGTGCAACCTGACAACTCCATAACGTAGTAAAAACTGCCTCAGGCACAGCCTGTCTGACAACTACTCCCAGCATCTGCCTTCCAGGTCGGAAGAGCAAGTGACTGGTGCAATTCTTCAGAACATGCTGCAGATCAACCGAACTACATGATACCGCGTAATGTACCACTACAGCCTAACCTGATGTATTAACAAATGCTGCTGATTGGCTGTAAGCGCTCCAGCTTTTCACCGCGCTGGCCTCTGGGAGTTGTGGTCTTTGTTGACACAGAGTATCTTTTCAAAATACTAATATAAACTACAACTCCCAGCTATCCCAGGCATGAGCTGCTGTCCGCCTGAAACACTTCAACCAACGGAGAAAAAAAACCATCGAAGCTTATCCTAGTCAGCCGGAAAGGATGGGTGATGAGGCCTAGCAGTGGTTGCCAGGGAAACCAGACGGCGCCGCCGCCATCAGCTCCCATTTTTCACCGGTGGGATTCAGGCTAGCCCGCTGGCGGCGGAGGCCTCAGACGTGGGAATCCCAAGTGCCTGACCCGGACATACAGGGTGTTCTGTATTACTGGTGGGTGTGAGGAGGGATCCTCCTGGGGGTGGATGAGCTGCCATTACTGGCCTGAGCGGTGGCTGTATTGTCAGTTGTCTTATTGGTGATGTGATCAGTGTAATGTGTCTGTGTGCAAATATACATCTGTGTGCATATATGGAGTGTGACTGTGTATATAGTGCATGTATGTATATCCCATATATGTATGTAGTGTGTATGTATATCCCGTATATGTATGTAGTGTGTATGTATATCCTGTATATGTATGTAGTGTGTATGTATATCCCGTATATGTATGTAGTGTGTATGTATATCCCGTATATGTATGTAGTGTGTATGTATATCCCGTATATGTATGTAGTGTGTATGTATATCCCGTATATGTATGTAGTGTGGATGTATATCCCGTATATGTATGTAGTGTGTATGTATATCGTATATGTATGTATGTATGTAGTGTGTATGTATATCCTATATGTATGTAGTGTGTATGTATATCCCGTATATGTATGTAGTGTGGATGTATATCCCGTATATGTATGTAGTGTGGATGTATATCCTGTATATGTATGTAGTGTGGATGTATATCCTGTATATGTATGTAGTGTGGGTATCCTGTATATGTATGTAGTGTGTATGTATATCCTGTATATGTATGTAGTGTGTATGTATATCCCGTATATGTATGTAGTGTGGATGTATATCCCGTATATGTATGTAGTGTGGATGTATATCCTGTATATGTATGTAGTGTGGATGTATATCCTGTATATGTATGTAGTGTGGGTATCCTGTATATGTATGTAGTGTGTATGTATATCCCGTATATGTATGTAGTGTGTATGTATATCCCGTATATGTATGTAGTGTGTATGTATATCCCGTATATGTATGTAGTGTGTATGTATATCCCGTATATGTATGTAGTGTGTATGTATATCCCGTATATGTATGTAGTGTGTATGTATATCCTGTATGTATGTAGTGTGTATGTATATCGTATATGTATGTAGTGTGTATGTATATCCTGTATGTATGTAGTGTGTATGTATATCCTATATGTATGTAGTGTGTATGTATATCCTATATGTATGTAGTGTGTATGTATATCCTATATGTATGTAGTGTGTATGTATATCCTATATGTATGTAGTGTGTATGTATATCCTATATGTATGTAGTGTGTATGTATATCCTATATGTATGTATGTAGTGTGTATGTATATCCTATATGTATGTATGTAGTGTGTGTGTATATCGTATATGTATGTAGTGTGTGTATGTATATCCTTGTATATGTATTGTAGTGTGTATGTATATCCTGTATATGTATGTAGTGTGTATGTATATCGTATATGTATGTAGTGTGTATGTATATCGTATATGTATGTAGTGTGTATGTATTATCGTATATGTATGTAGTGTGGATGTATATCCTGTATATGTATGTAGTGTGGATGTATATCCTGTATATGTATGTAGTGTGGATGTATATCCTGTAATGTTAGTGGATGATCCTGTATGTATGTAGTGGGATGTATATCCTGTATATGTATGTAGTGTGGATGTATATCCTGTATATGTATGTAGTGTGGGTATCCTGTATATGTATGTAGTGTGTATGTATCGTATATGTATGTAGTGTGTATGTATATCGTATATGTATGTAGTGTGTATGTATATCGTATATGTATGTAGTGTGTATGTATATCCTGTATATGTATGTAGTGTGTATGTATATCCTGTATATGTATGTAGTGTGTATGTATATCCTGTATATGTATGTAGTGTGTATGTATATCCTGTATATGTATGTAGTGTGTATGTATATCCTGTATATGTATGTAGTGTGTATGTATATCCTGTATATGTATGTAGTGTGGATGTATATCCTGTATATGTATGGAGTGTGGGTATCCTTTATATGTATGGAGTGTGTACTTGCGGATGTAACATTCCTGTGATTTGCAACGTTCTTTTCTAGAAAGCTGATGAGATGTGGTGCTGTATGGGACGTGACTGTCATAGTTGCAGTCACTTTTGCCTCCTCACTGGAAGCTTTGAGTACAGATTCTGCAAATCAGCGTGACCAAATAAGCAGCTACACGAACAGCCGAGTAAAGTGTGCATGCTGGGAGTTGTAGTTTCACAGTAGCCGGAGTGCAGAAGGTTGTTGATCCCTGAGATACATAGTATACTATTTGGCTAATGGGAGGAATGAAAGAATACAGCTACATCCTAATTATAAGCCCATGAGGGGCGGGCGTCCCATCCTCCTCTGTGGCGATTGACTTTGTATGCACGTATACATTGAGAGAAAGCAGAGATCTGAAAGAAGGTGAGGAATTGAAACAAGAAATATACAAGAGCGCTGCTCAGAGGGTTTTATACAGAGATGAAGCTTTATTTTTACATTTTAATAGAATATTTCTGTACAGTTCAGGAGCCTCCGATGCAGACTGCAGTCCATTAGTGTTACCATAGACTGAGAGCAGAAAAGATTTGTCAGATCTCCACTTATATCATTGTCTGTGTACAGGTATCTGTCAAAGAAGTATGTAAAAGGTGCCGGAACAATGACCACTGTGCGACAGAGGAAGAGGATTAATGCTTCTGAACAGAGTCACAACAGCAGCCATACTAACAAAACCTCCAAGCCAAATGTGAAAGGTACATCCGGTAAGTAGATGTATTATATGTATATGGCCCATCTCTACATACCAGCTAGCCTATAGAAAATAATCAAAATAACTTCTGCTGGTGCAGTCACTGTGTACATACATTACATTACTGATCCTGAGTTATATCCTGTATTATACTCCAGAGCTGCACTCACTATTCTGCTGGTGCAGTCACTGTATACATACATTACTGATCCTGAGTTACATCCTGTATTATACTCCAGAGCTGCACTCACTATTCTGATGGTGGAGTCACTGTGCACATACATTACTTATCCTGTACTGATCCTGAGTTATATCCTGTATTATACTCCAGAGCTGCACTCACTATTCTGCTGGTGCAGTCACTGTGCACATACATTACTTATCCTGTACTGATCCTGAGTTATATCCTGTATTATACTCCAGAGCTGCACTCACTATTCTGCTGGTGGAGTCACTGTGTACATACATTACTTATCCTGTACTGATCCTGCGTTACATCCTGTATTATACTCCAGAGCTGCACTCACTATTCTGCTGGTGCAGTCACTGTGTACATACATTACTTACTGAATCCTGAGTTACATCCTGTATTATACTCCAGAGCTGCACTCACTATTCTGCTGGTGAGTCACTGTGCACATACATTACTTATCCTGTACAGATCCTGAGTTACATCCTGTATTATACTCCAGAGCTGCACTCACTATTCTGCTGGTGGAATCACTGTGTACATACATTACTTATCCTGTACAGATCCTGAGTTACATCCTGTATTATACTCCAGAGCTGCACTCACTATTCTGCTGGTGCAGTCACTGTGTACATACATTACTTATCCTGTACTGATCCTGAGTTACATCCTGTATTATACTCCAGAGCTGCACTCACTATTCTGCTGGTGCAGTCACTTTGTGTACATACATTACTTATCCTGTACTGATCCTGAGTTACATCCTGTACTATACTCCAGAGCTGCACTCACTATTCTGCTAGTGCAGTCACTGTGTACATACATTACTTATCCTGTACTGATCCTGAGTTACATCCTGTATTATACTCCAGAGCTGCACTCACTATTCTGCTGGTGCAGTCACTGTGTACATACATTACATTACTTATCCTGTACTGATCCTGAGTTACATCCCATATTATACTCCAGAGCTGCAGTTGCATATAAAATAAGCCTCCAAGCACATTGACTCTTTCCTCGCTGCTCTCATGTGGCTGGGGGAATAGGGACTGGATAGGTGATAAATGCTTCTGGCTGGAGTACCCCTTTAAGCTGTAGCTTAGTTGATTTAGTGGAGGTTTGCGATAGGGGAGTATATTCCGATGCACTATGTGGCCGGCCTCCTCCCTCTACAGCACATGTCACAGCTGGTGGCGGTGTTCTCTGTGCTAATATGGGAACATAAACTAGGACACAAGGGGGAGCTAGTGAGAGTCAGATGAGGGGGATGTGACTGCGCAGACAGTGGGGTGCTGGATGTGATGTAATAACCCTCTTGTATCCCTCTCTCTCTTTACAGGCCCCTCATCATGGAGCGTCCTGTGTTACATCGTAGGGGGCTCGCTGGCTTTGTGCCTGGGTCTGCTCACTTCGTATTATGTCGCCACCCTCCATGAGAACGACTTGTGGTTCTCCAGTATTAAGGTAGAGGGCAGTATAATCGTGCATGTACCATATGTAATGTGGGGCTTCCAGAGCCCCTGCTACAGATCGCAGGGTTTTCCTGTACAGTAAAGTAACTGGTATAGTGACGGCGGTCAGGAGCAACGAGGGCGTTGCCAGTACTTCTAGAGGCTCTGCTCTCTCTGCAGCTGCCCATCCTCTAAACTTTGACAGGCATGATGAAGTTTTCACTGCCTGGCCCTGCCATTCAAAGTGCAGAGGGAGCGGCAGTTGCAGAGAGAGCAGAGCCTCTAGGCGTAATGGTAACGCCCCCGTTGCTCTTAGAGGCTCATTTGCACATATTAAAACATCATGTTTCTCAGCAATGCGGGCACATATGTACATGGGACCAACACAGATGCCTTCAGATGCCAAGTGCACATGTAACAGGTCAGCCAGCGTCATAGGGACAAAACTGCTGACAGATGCCCTTGAAGTCTATAGCAGATTACTGAAGAGTCTGCAGTGCACAAATACTTGGTTGATGGACATTTGTCTCAGAGTTCATCTTGCTCTTTGTTGCTCCCATTTTTCCCCCATAGCCTACTGTATAGAAGGTGAAAAATACCAGAAACACAAAAAGAAAAGCAGAAAAAAAAGAGGCCTATGTGGCGACGTATGGATTGGTCCCATTGAGTGGGGCTAAATCCGCTTCCTCATCACGGCGTGTAAAAATGTGAATCCACGCCAGATATCCGATTTTTCTGAGGCGTATTTCCACTGTATGATGATACTATTTCTGTGTACTGTCATTGTGGAGCCTCCTCTCACTGGTGAAAAGAGAAGAGAAAGGCAGCAGCAAGTCAACAGAGCCCTCTAGTGGTGGAGTCTGGCATTTTTGGCAAAAATACAGTTTCAGGCAGACATCCCATTGCTGGTGTTAGGAATTTAAAACTGTAGTTTAAAGGGGTTGTCCAGTCTTTTTTAAAGTGATGGCCCATCCTCAGTAATAGACAGCTTCTGACTGCACACCACACCAAACTTGTTTTAAATTCTTGTAATCAGTTAGCTGTAAATAGGTCCAGATATTTCTTTGGTTTGAAAGGTACAGATATAGCATAGCAACGTTTCGGGCCCTTTGATGAGCGGACATGTTTTAAGCTATTACAAAGATAAACAAACCAAATACGATAATCAGCACAGTGCATCAGTACATGGTATGGTAGTCACATAATACAGGCTCATGCACACAAACATATTTTGTTTCCGTGTCCATCCCGTTTAGTTTTTTTATTTTGGCCCTTTATGTGGAACCATTCACTTTAATGAAAAAAGGGAAATGTTTCTGTATGTCTGTTCCGCAAAAAATAGAACATGTCCTATTATTGTCTGCGTAACGGACAAGGATAGGACTGTTCTATTAGGGGCCAGCTGTTCCGTTTTAGAGTAGAAAAATAAGAAAAAATATTTTTCATCAGACACCCCCCCCCTACCATAAATTTCAGATATCACATCAGACCTCAGATCAGCCCATTGTGCCCCCATCAGACCTCAGATCAGCCCACTGTGCCAACATATCAGCTCAATGTGCCCCCTTCAGACCTCAGATCAGCCCATTGTGTCCCCATCAGACCTCAGATCAGCCCACCGTGCCCCCATCAGACCTCACATCAGCCCGCCGTGCCCCCATCAAACCTCAGATCAGCCCACTGTGCCCCCCATCAGACCTCAGATCAGCCCACTGTGCCCCCATCAGACCTCAGATCAGCCCACTGTGCCCCCATCAGACCTCAGATCAGCCCATGCCCATCGCTGGCCACTGCCATATCAGCCCACTGTGCCCCCATCAGACCTCAGATCAGCCCACTGTGCCCCCATCAGACCTCAGATCAGTCCACTGTGCCCCCATCAGACCTCAGATCAGTCCACTGTGCCCCCATCAGACCTTAGATCAGTCCACTGTGCCCCCCATCAGACCTCAGATCAGTCCACTGTGCCCCCCATCAGACCTCAGATCAGTCCACTGTGCCCCCATCAGACCTCAGATCAGCCCATTGTGCCCCCATCAGACCTCAGATCAGCCCATTGTGCCCCCATCAGATCTCAGATCAGCCCATTGTGCCCCCATCAGATCTCAGATCAGCCCACTGTGCCCCCATCAGACCTCAGATCAGCCCACTGTGCCCCCATCAGACCTCAGATCAGCCCACTGTGCCCCCATCAGACCTCAGATCAGCCCACTGTGCCCCCATCAGATCTCGACTCAGCCCTTTGTGCCCCCATCAGACCTCAGATCAGCCCACTGTGCCCCCATCAGACCTCACATCAGCCCACTGTGCCCCCATCAGATCTCAGATCAGCCCACTGTGCCCCCATCAACCTCAGATCAGCCCACTGTGCCCCCATCAGACCTCAGATCAGCCCATTGTTCCCCCATCAGACTTCAGATCAGCCCATTGTTCCCCCATCAGACTTCAGATCAGCCCATTGTTCCCCCATCAGACCTCAGATCAGCTCACTGTGCCACCATATCAGCCCAATGGGCCCCCTTCAGACCTCAGATCAGCCCATTGTGTCCCCATCAGACCTCACATCAGCCCGCCGTGCCCCCATCAGAGTGCGCGCACTACGTCGTGATGCTGTACGGGGTCAGGACAGTGCAGCACCGCCAGGAAAAGACAGAGGAGCACCGGACCCAGAGCAGAGCTGCAGCGCAGGAGGGTAAGTTTGTTTTCCCGCTCCCGGCACCTATTACATACCAGTGAGCACTTTATAAGACGCACTGCCATTTTCCCCCCTACTTTTGGGGGAAAAAAGTGCATTTTATAAAGCGAAAAATATGGTATTCACATTATGTGAAAAAATTCAGTACAACAGACAGAAATACATAGGAGGGGGTTATGTTTGGTAGAGTAGGGTACCGTGATTGTTTGAGCCTGACCGACCGTGATTATATGTAGGAAACATGGTTGTGTATATAAGAAGCAAGAGTCTTATTATGAAGACTTATTGATATCACAGGCATGATAACGGTTACGGGAAAGAACATGAAAATTGCCAAACTTCTGTAGGGTCAGGATCATTAAAAATCAATATCGTAGGTACGACGTGATTCTATAAATGCATACAATTCATGCAGTAGGTTAGAGTTTGCTCAGGACAGACCATCACTAGCTGATCACCCCCGATGATGTCAGCGCTGTGGTAGTAGTGGTGTGCCCCGTCTTCTGCAGTGTTCATAGAGCTGTGTACACCGAACAGCTGATCATCGGGGTGCAGCTGATGGTGGGCTATCCTGAAGATAGACCATCACCTAAAAAACACTGGACAACCCTTTTAATTGTATCCCTTAAAAGGGTTTTCCAGAGTCCCCTCGGTTTTACTTAACCCTTTGAACCAGCACAAAAATCGTAATCGCCTGGTCTGCGCTGGGTGCAGCGATCTTCCAGTCACTGCTGGGACATGTGCTTCACATCACCCTTTAGGATATTCATTTGTGAGGAGGCATCTGTAGCCTGGCCAGAAGTACACAAGCCTGGGACTGGAAGATCTCTAAACACAGCCAGGGGCTCAGGACAGGAGCAACAGGACCAGATGATCCTAATTCTTGTACTGGGTAAAACCTGCCAATGGGTGCTAAGCATAAACCGAGGGGGTCGCTAAGCATAAACCGAGGGGGTCGCTAAGCATAAACCGAGGGGGTCGCTAAGCATAAACCGAGGGGGTCGCTAAGCATAAACCGAGGGGGTCGCTAAGCATAAACCGAGGGGGTCGCTAAGCATAAACCGAGGGGGTCGCTAAGCATAAACCGAGGGGGTCGCTAAGCATAAACCGAGGGGGTCGCTAAGCATAAACCGAGGGGGTCGCTAAGCATAAACCGAGGGGGTCGCTAAGCATAAACCGAGGGGGGTGCTAAGCATAAACCGAGGGGGGGCGCCAAGCATAAACCGAGGGGGGGCGCCAAGCATAAACCGAGGGGGGGCGCCAAGCATAAACCGAGGGGGGGCACTAAGTAATTAGCTGTTTGCTGGGAGTGGGACCTGGGGCAGCTGCTGTTTGCATGGGTTTGCCTCTAATTAGACAACCCCTTTAAGAACATCGGCGCACTTGTTTTGCCAGATACCTGTGAACTGTCAGCATTGCATAACCCTCTTCATTTTGTTTTCTGTCTCTATAGGAAGTGGAGAGAGAAATCTCCTTCAGGACGGAGTGCGGTCTGTATTATTCATATTACAAGCAAATGCTTCACTCCCCGTCCATCACACAAGGTATTGTCATTGACAGCCAAACTTATGGGTCAGGAACTTTCCTAACAACCCTGCACTAATAGAGTCGTTTTCCCATTGTGAAGTCATGAAGGAGGCATAACCTAGTTATTTCACATGGCATTACTTCCATACGGAGGCCCCGGTGCAACTAGAAAGAATTAATTAGTCATTAGGTGCACACTTAGTCAGTGGGATCGGAGGACGGAGTCAGATGATTGTTTAGCCGGCAGATGGTCCCGGTTAGACACATGTTCACATGTGCGCAGAGGTTGGGTGCATTGCTGGACCATCTCCTGGATGGTTAACCCTCTGCATCCTGCATTGCTCTGTGATGTGTAATTAGAACTATTCATTTTTTTTATGTTTTAGAGCAATGAGGCACCCGCTGAGCACCAATAAATGAAGGCAAATTGGTTTATTCCATAGCCGGACATAGACACGTAGTCATTTCACAGGCCGCTGTCTTTACTGACTCCTCCTGGATGGTAGATAGGAGGCTCTCTCTGATGTCTCCCATCTCTGGGGAAAGAATCAGTGGGAGACCTTGGAGGACGATCAGGTTTGATCAGTCAGTCAATGCTGTCAAGTTCTGATGTCTACGGCTAGCTTAAAGGGCTTGCCTCATCTGAGACATTGGTGGCATTTCGTTAGTATATGCCACCAATGCCACCACGTCTGGGACCCACACCTTTCTTCAGAACAGGACCCCTGAAGTGAGCAGAGAGCAGCCATGCATGCGCAGACGCCCTCCATTCATTTCTGTGGGACTGCCGGAAGTAGCTGAGCACTGGTTATCCTTTACAGTCCCAACGTGAATGGAGCGGTGGCTGCTCTGTGCGCTCTCCAGTCATTGTTTGCCTGGATATTTTCAGATCTCCCTTAGAAATTAATGGAGAGAACGCCAGGAATGAGCGGTGCGCTCTCCTTCACTTTCTTGGGCCCATTCTGGAGATAGCTGCAGGTCTCAGAAGTGGGATCTGATATTGGTGGCCAATCCTAGCAATATGCCACCAATGTCTCAGACGCTCAGCTGCTGGCGTCTCATTTGGATTTGGCAGCAGCTTTTGCACCCCACTTCCAAGCAGAAACAGTCTGGTTTCAGTGTTAAATGGGCCTCAGCCTGTTAGGAGTTGTAGTGCAACAACTCCTGGAGAGCCACAAATTGCAAAACCTCACTGTGGATCATCTTAAAGGGGCTGTCCCACCAGTTAATATCATGGTGCAGGTCATAAAAATGAAAATTATTTGCCATTTACATGGTATGAAAAAAATGGTCTTGTCACCCCCGTGGTCCGTTCTCTGCACAGTGATCCTCTGTTCACTGCAGAGAAGCCGATAGAAATATCTTTCTGCTGTATGGCAGTATAGGTGAGAAGACTCCTTCCGCAGGGGAAGTATGACAGCAGTAAGTGGTCTGCTGTTAGAGGGTGAAGGAGACTGACTCTGTTCAGATCTCGCCTCACCCCCTTCAGCACCAGGGTGGACTTGAATGGGACGCAGCAGCAGTATTACCCTGCACCATTATTACTACCATATGTTTGGTGTTCAGGTACACGGCCTAAGGTAGCACTGAAGAGGGTCCCCTTCAGCTGATCAGCGAGGGGTTGTGAGAGTTGGATCTCTGCCGATCTGATATTGATGACCTTTCCAAAGGATATGCTGATGTCAGAAAATCCCTGTAGCCTTTCTGGACCTTTGGTATGAAAGTGATTCCTGGAACAACCCCTCACAGCACCTACTTTGTGTACTTTGTCTGCAGGTGTCACCGACCTGATGTATGACAATAAAACGGAGTCAATGAGAACCATTAATATTCTGCAGAGAATGAATGTGTACCAGGAGGTTCTCCTCGCAGTGATCTACAGGGTCCTTAACTTGTGGGTAAGCGATTATCTCCTGGTCAGGACGATGTCAGAGCGACTAACTTACATAATGCCTTCATCCCTCGCCCTCCAGGTGCCGCTGAGCCAGTCTCAGAACAGTTTTTATGGCTCTTTTATAGAAGAATAAAGCCTAGCGGGGTATTCCCATCTTATAAAGTGATGGAATATTCCAACACCTCATCACGGGTGGGGTCTGTGCTCTGGTACTCCCATGATCCTGAGAAGGATTGGGCGCTAGTGCTGGTTTGGAGTTGCATCCCTTCTAGGGGACTGTGTCTGGCGGCATCTTCTTGGATTCCCGCACGGTGAGTGGCCGCGGTTTATCTGCAGGGAAAACACTGGAGAGGAGGCAGTACTAAATCATTACCGGGGATCTCTTCCTCCTTGTGGGGGTCAGACCCTCATCCTAGTGATATGCCAACACTTGACAAGATGGGAATAACAAGGGGTTCTCCGGGATTAATTTTTCTTAAAAGTGCCCCAGCCTGCGTCTGTAAACAGAAGAACCGCTGCAGCATGGGCATGGTCACATGCTCCACTGAGGCCAATCACTGGCTTCAGCGGTGACTTGCTGCTTGTGGCCGCCATGTCACTATTGAAGCCAGTCATTGGCTGCAGTGGAGCATGTGACCATGCCTATGCTGTGGCAGATGTAAACACCATGCGGAATCGGAGGCAGGAGCGGCAGGAAGGTATAAATCTTCCGTTTACAGAGGCAGGCTGGGGGCACTTACAAGATGAAATTATTATTCCCGGCGAACCCTTTTAAGAACTGCATAATAAAAAATTTTAAAAAATCTGCAACTTTCAAATATATACACCAGTTTCAAGATCACTGATTGTTGTCATCGAATAGTCACTTTATTTATGTCTACAAACTTACGGACCTAACACTTCTTGTAGGTGAGAGGTTGTATCCAGGATCCATCAGCAGCACGAATCCCTCTCCTGCTCTGGCCATGTATTTCAGTGCAGCAAACCCTCAGCTGTGAGCAGTATTAGGCCTGAATGGGATCTCAGGTTTCTGACAGTTTCCATGCACTGACAGCAAATAGAGATCTTGAGAGATCTTGAAAATGGTGAAGAATGCATATGAGCTAGTTGCAGATCTTTTTATTAGACATTGAGCTCTCTTGATTTTCTCCTCGGACGTGGTGCAGGTCCACGAGTCAGGACTAATTCTACACAGCATCCGAGCTCTGGAAATGAAGCTTTCTGAAGTGAATAGCTGCAGTGTTTTCATGCTGAGAATTGAGCCATCCATGATGAGCAATTCTCTGTCCACCCCACCGCCAGTGATGGACGTGGATTTTACTTAGAAGCAGCCAGAGGAGCCCATAAATCAGGGATGCAGTGACGGGGATTACATGACCAGAGTCTCATTTACACCTGTATCTCTTTATGCACCTTGTATTCGGCAGAGTCACCTGGAGCCGGTGTACTTCTACATTTACACGCTCTTCGGCCTTCAGGCGGTGTACGTGGCAGCTCTGTACGTTAACAGCTGGCTGCTCAGCGGGACGTGGATTTCTGGATCATTAGCAGCTTTATGGTACATTGTTAACAGGTAAGGTTCAGCTCGGGCGGCTGATGATTGTCGGAAGCCATTGAACAGCTGCCTCACATCGTGTCATGGCTTCACAGGGACAGGGAGGGTTTTAGGTAGAACTTTCTAGGCCTATAAACTGCAGAATCTTTCTTCACAGATGCAGTATAATGCTTCACCAGGAATAGGAAATCCACAAGCTCTTCTAGGGAAGAGTCTGATTGTAGATCAATAGTATTAAAGGGGTATTTCCACCCTTAGGACCCTCGGAAAAGTGGGTGACAACTTTGGGAGCCAAAATGGTTGTCATCCAGGTTCGAAAGACATATACAAGAGATATAAGGAAACTCTTTAAAGGAGTACTCCTACCTTTGACGTTGTGACATTATTTCCACAGGATTTGCCATTCAGGACTTTAAGAAAGCTGGGTGACAACCACTCGGGGAGCTGTAACGGTAGCCAAAATGGTTGTCATCCTGGTTTCCGAATAAACAGTTATACAGGAGATATAAAGAAGAAATACCTGCTCCTTAAAGGGGTATTCCCAGCTTAGACATTTAAGACATAGCCACAGGATATACCGTAACTGTCTGATGCGGGTCCCACCTCTAGGACCAGCACCTATCTCCAAAAACAGGGACCCTTGGAGTGGAAAGAGCCATTGACATGCGTGCTCACCTCTGTATTCATTCCCCATGTGGATGTAGCAGCCCTTCTCTGGTGAAGGGGGACCCGTCCACATTTTGGGGTTCTCTGTTTGGGGATCTCTTGTATATGTGTTTTCCGTGAAACCTGGGTGACAATTAATTTTGCTGTTATTATAGCTCCGATAATGACACGGGTACATAGCGATGCGTCCTCTGCTTCCAAAAACCATACCATTAAAAGCAATGCGCATGTGCAGTCGCCCTCCGTTCATTTCTTTGGGGCCGGCGAAAATAGCCGAGCGCTCTGCTATTTCCGTCGGCTACATAGAAATGAATGGGAGCGGTGGCCGAATGAATGGGAGAAGCGGGGGAGCTGCGCCTGGTGGTGGCCGGACCCCGGGAAACCTGGGGTCCTCCAGGAACAGCGCTCCCCCCTCATATCTCAATATCCCACCGCTGGGACCCGCACCTATAAGACAATGGGGGCATATCCTAGCGATATTACCCGACTGTCTAAGATGAGAATACCCCTTTAATGGCTGGATAGCTCCAAAGTGCTTTTTATCTTTGTAGTTGCCTGCATTGCCCATATTTAGCTTGGAAAGGGTCCATGTGCTGTGTGCTAATGCTTACTGTGGACTGTATAATGGACAGGACTCATTTACATACAGAGCCTTTATGGGCAAGAGAGTAGAAAGATAAATAATATATTCTGCATTTGTGTTTTTTGCGCTATCCAGCCATTATAGTATGTATGGTGTTTATTAGGACTTTCTATGTCGGTGGTCTCGCCTCTGGATAGATCTGCTCTGACTGTTTCTTTTTCCTTGGACAGAATTGACACCACCCGGGTTGAATTTACCATTCCTCTTAGAGAAAACTGGGCTCTCCCATTCTTTGCCGTTCAGATAGCAGGAATATCCTATTTCCTGCGACCTGGGCTCACATCATTAAAAACTGTAAGTATAATGTATCGTCTTGCATGTGAGAGACTGGTTGTTGCATTGACCATTAGCATTAATATTTCACTCACTGAGGAGGACAGTACATGGACGATGTGTCAGTATATTACACTGTAGACCCAGAACAGCAGAGCCCGACATGGAAATGGCCACAGCAGTGCACGAGGGGTTGGGGGGGGGGGATATGTACTCGAGCTTTAAAGTTTCTCAGTGTGGGCACAATGCAGGGAAAACTTCTTTAACCACCTAACTGTTTTCCCAGCTCGGGCAGTGTGAGAAATGGCTAACTGGAGTGGGGAAGGGCTGCTTTAGATGGTGATATATCCTCAATGGTAGCAGCTAGAAACATTCAACTGGTCGTGTCTGAAAGCTGACAGTCTAGGCTTTCATACAAGACTCAGCTAAAGTCCAAGCAACAGAGTAGAAATCACTGTTAGAAATCAAGTTGGGGCAAATCAGGAGTAAAACCTGTTTTTACTTTCATTTTCAGCTGCATTCACAGCATCCTGATTTCTCACTCGTATCATTGGGGGACACAGGACCGTGGGTATAGCTGCTGCCACTAGGAGGCGACACTAGGCTAAAAAGTGTTAGCTCCGCCTGCCAGCTATCTTTCTCAGTCTTGAACATATTGCTGTCATTCGGGTATTGACTGAAAGCTTGGAATGTCTGCTTTCAAACAAGATCAGTTGCATGTTTATAGCTGCTACCATTCAGGAGGTAGCAGCATCTAAGTTAGCTACTTTTCCCACTGCTGGATCTCCACTCTGGCAAAACAGTTAGGGGGTTAAAGGGGTTCTGCCCTGTCTAATGGATAGTTAGAAGGGCCCCCTGACGATAAATTGATTACAGTGACCTGTGCTGGAGTCCCCAGCGATCATCTGTAATCTATGGGAAACCTGGCAGTAAGTGTTCATTTTTCCTGTAGTGCCTCCAGAGGAGAAATGAAGCAGTACACCATGTCCATTCTCATCAGGATGGGTCCACCAGAGAGAGAGAGAGACGCTCTTAGTAACCGCTTCTCGTCTGCCCAAGAGATGAGGGTCCCGAGCAGAGGCTTCCCCCCCAATAAATTCTGAATTTACCAATAGAATGTAGAGTTTTCTAAACTGGGCAACCTCTTTAAAGTATTTTCTGCTGATGGCAATGAACCAGACTTCTTCAGCAGACCAGTACCTGAGTCTGGATGACGAGCTGTCTCAGCCGCTGGGCCATCAGCGTATCGTAGAGCGATAAAACTGAACCTCCAGTAATATCCATAAAGCTGATGAGTGACATCCTGAGGTTTCTAGCCGTCGCCCTGGAGTCTTCAGGAATAGCAGTTTATGACTTGTTTCCCACTTTTCTTTATCTTTCTTTTATATGTTGGTTTAATTTCATGTTCCTATCCAGAGACTGTCCCTTCTTGTAGTGTTCATCTCGACGTTCATCTTCAGTCTCACCTGGCAGTTCAACCAGTTTGTTCTCCTCATACAAGGTCTCGCTCTCTTCGCTCTGGACTGTCTGGACTTGATACCTACCAACAAGGTAAGGCCAATACCCATCTTAATGCTTCATGGTTCGTGTAACATTAGGACTTGATGTATTGCACTAATGGGTAACTGAATGGATAAAGAATCAATACCAAGCACCAACACAGAAACGGGCATAAGTAGATCTAATTTATAATAATACCAGTGAGGTGACAGGGTGCAAAGAATGAGATGCACCCACATCTTCAGTGGGAACTGTAGACAATACAAGGTGGTACCTGTACACCACAAATGAAACCCAATGAATGCAAGATACAAATGTCACACTGTTAAAATGTAGCACCCACCTCTCAAAACACACCACTGTGTGCACAAATAAGATGAACACGCTGCCCAGCTGGAGTTCCCGGGCGGGCTGTAACCGGGCTGCAGGAATTTTAGATAGTGCTCGATTCACCACTAACCTGCACTCCTGTGCCGAGCTTACCAGTATCCTGGCCCACTAAGTCCACTAGGGCTTGCATGCAATCCAGAGAAACGTGCACATGATGACCAAGGATGAAGAACTGTGGAAATCCCGAACGGATGAGTTGAAATCCAAGTCGCTATTAAGTGTATATTCTCCAACGCTGGAAGGTAATCCTGTTAATGTGTCCCGGACGGTAATGCAAAATGCTAGAGATGTAAGAAAAAAGAGAGATTAAAACACGGACAGTCCAGCTGAGAGGAGTGACGCCACTCATGTAGTCCTGATGTCCGATGGACTGGGACACACCAATCCGACGCGTTTCAAAGAAGAAAAAAAAAAGTAGTTCTCCTTCCTCAGGAATGGTGGACTTAGTGGGCCTGGATACCAGTAAGAGTGCAGGTTAGTGGTGAATCGAGCATTACCTAATATTCCTTCATCATTGATTGCATAAAGTTTTTGCCTGCTGTAATGTCACACAGTCCTTATCCATTGCTGTAACCGGTGACTCCCTGTGAAGGTAATGGAAATAGCATGTAGAAGGTACTACTGTAATTTCATATCTATGCATCCTTATATGCTAAAAAGTCCTACAACCTTCTAATAGACTCCATGATATCTGTCAGTGAATGGAAGTTGACACAACCAGGGAATATTTTTAGCCTCTGGATGTGAACAAGGTTTGCATTGACTGACAGCAAAGCAGAGATCTTGAAAGTAGGGAGGAAAAGAAATATATCAAAAAGCTGAGGAAGTTATATAGTCGTATAGTCATTCAACTGTAGTCACATAAAAACCAAAGAAAATCTCTGCATGACCTTATCTAACCCCGTAACTATTTAAAGTGGTTCTCCGGGAGTTTTAGTATCTGATCGTGGGGGTCCGACACCCGGGACCCCCGCCGATCAGCTATTTGAGAAGACATCGGTGCTCACAGTATCTGCGCCCTTCTTTCAGATCATCAAGCACATCCCTGTACATAGTATGGCGGCTGTGCTCAGTATTGCAGCTCTGCCCCATTCACTTCTATGGGTCTGGGCTGCGCCCAGGCCACGTGACCAATGGACGTAACCTCACATGTCCTAGGGAAAGCTGAGAGAAGGCCGCTGCGCTATTACGAGCACCGCTTCCTCTCTCAAACAGCTGATCGGTGGCAGTCCTGGGCGCTCGACCCCCATCAATCAGACTCCTGAAAAACCCCTTTAATATGTCTGGTTGTGGTGCATGAAGACGTAGATGTTCTCCATTTTTATTCTGGGCCCGTCTGGCGTTATGTCGTTCCAGGTGAGGAGTCTGTACATGATCCAAGCTGCAAGCCTGGTCCTGGTGTGTGTTCTGCAGTTCTTTAATACCATGATTCTGGGGTCTCTGCTCCTCAGCTTCATCTTGGCAGTGGTTATAGCCCAGAAGATACAGGTGAGCAGCAGTCCGTTATATGTACTGGTAATGATTATCAGAACTACATTAGAGTGGATTCACACTTAGTGTGCCCTATGTGCTAAGAAAGCTCCCGGTGTATACTTCACACTGCCCTTCATCAGTCCAGTATATGTTGTATACCTATTGTTTGTGGTTTAGCAGTTATCAGTGCTATTCTGTACACAGACATCCAGTAAAAAGTGCATACCCTGCGGTATAATTTATTATTTTTTTGTGAGCCTATGGGTGACATACCATTGTATGTAGAGGTAACAGCCGGAAGAACATCACACGGATATGCATTCTTTTCAGGCTTATTCTTAGTATGGAATATCATCGGGCATCACACTTCTCATGATCTATTGAAGATTTGCTACATACAATCCTGTGGTGTTCAGTAGTCCAGAAAGTCTGATAATCTCCAAAGTAATGACCATATTTTTATTTATTTTTTTTCTTTTAGAAAAATCTTAAAAGTGGTCGTCTTTACAGAAGGATCTGGAGCCTGTGTGTTCACGTAGCGGTCGTCCTGTGTCTCACTGCGGTGATCAATGTGTGCGTGAAGGTAAATGCATAGTTATGTAAGGAATATCCAGCTTCTGAACAAAGTAATGATAAAAACAGCATCAAACAAACTACACACATCTTCATTCCATCACAGATCCAGCGCAGGAGCTCCAGCAGTCCCCCCAGCACGTGACTGTGGCCTCAGTGGTCATGTGCATTCCGCATCCCGTATCTCACGCAAAAAAAGTTCCCCCGCAAAAAAAATCAAACATGTCCTGTACTTGGACGCAAAATCACGTCCGTAGCCCCATTAAAGTCAATGGGTCCGCAAATTGCGGAACACTATGGAAGACTTTCCGTATGTCTTCCGTTCCGTTTTATAACGGATCACGGAATACATACGGTCGTGTGAATGGGGCCTTAAGCTGGCTACAGACAGGAGCCTTTTGTTGGAATCGCCTGCTTATCTCTGCAGAATCTTCTGTCTTTGGGAACAGCTTGACTATTTCATGACTTGGGCGAATCTATGGATTAGACAGGTTGGATTTCAATCTGTTAGATCCACAAGACATAAGCAGCACTTCAGGTATCTTACAGCTTCTTCATAGAAATAACATGGCTGCTTATGAGGGAGCTTTGAGGATAGCTGTGAGCCAAGAGGTAGCTTTTCTGACCACTGCCTTCAGTCTGCTATAATCACTGCATTTAGGCCTCGTTCACACTTCAGTGTTTGGTCAGTGATTTCCATCAGTGATTTGTGAGCCAAAACCAAAAGTGAAGCCTCCGCAGACATAAGTTGTAATGGAAGGTTCTGCACCTGTTCTGTGGTTTTGGCTCACAGATCACTGATGGAAATCACTGTCCAAACACTGAAGTGTGAACGAAGTCTTACCCTTCTGTAAATGCAAAATGGCAGAAAGCTGCAAAGAATTGCAAAAAAAAAAAACTATAAAATACTCCCCATTAAAATTCACCTCCTGTCCCACGTTCCTGGTCGGTATATACATATATACAGGCCACAGGGTGTTTCCCTCCATAGTGATGTCATGTCACTGGCCAGGTATCATATACATGCCCACACGAACTGGAGGTACCGCGGAACAGGGTTAATTTTAAGAGTATGGGCATTATTATGGGAATTATTGCAGAATAGGTGCGGGCCCGTTCACTTCTATGTCCTGCACCCGATCTTGCCCTATTCTTGTCCGTAACAGCGGACAAGTATAGGCATTTTCAATGAGGCGCCCAGCCGTGCGCTCCACAAATTGCAGAACACACGCCGGGCGGCACCCGCAGTATTGTGGACCCGAAATACCACGGCCGTGTGAACCGGCCCCACGAATATATGTATGTATATATATATATTTTATATGTGTCAGGTTTTGTGGGGAAATGTCCATTTTTTGGATGTTCCATTTAAACTTGATGACATTAATTTAAAGATTTGATGTCCGGTTTCCAAATTGCTGGTAACTTAAGATTTATTTTCCCCAACAGAAAGCCCTCAACCTGCAGTCGGATGAACATATCTTCAAGTTCATACAGGCAAAGATGGGCTTTAATCTGAGGTACATCTGTGGATGAGCACTTGACGATGCATGTCACAAGTACAGGGAGCACCGTGTCGTTATATTGGATGCTTCCCTTTTCCAGGACCAACCTATAGACTTGTCTGATAATTGTCCTGTAAGGACATGTGTTTCAGAGTCACCATAATGTCTTATACTGCCCATTGCTTCTTGTAGAGACTTCGATGCCAAACTTTACCTTTGTGAGGAACCATTCCAGCTACTGCCACTGGACACATTTGGGAGACTGTCGGACTCTTTTCTCCTCTACCCCTATGTTATCATTCTCTTCTTCTTAATCATTGTGACCGCCATCACTGTGTTCTACAACCTCAGGTAATTCATCTTCTTTTTTGTCAGTGACACCTTGTCTAAGGGCTCATTCACATGACCGCCATGCCCTTGTAGTGGACTGCAACATACGGGTGTGAACTCCGTGCTGCGGTGTGGACCCATTGACATGAATGACATGTCCTATCTTTCGCTATTATGTGTGTTATTGGATCTAAGCTTCAGTCACTTCAGTGGAGCTGCAGTAAAATGCTAAACCAGACCCATCCCATGGACAGGGGGGACTCTGTTCCTGGACGGAAGCAGCCATGTCTGTCTAATTCTGCCCAATCCACTAATAACACATATCAACTGTCCACAGCATAGGGAATAAGTGTTTGATCGCTGCGGGTCCTACTGCTGGTACCAAAACGATCAGAAGAATGGGGGTCCGCAGGTGCCACTGAATGCTGCAAGAGAATGGAAAAGTGGACTGCACGCGTGACCACCAGTTCATTCACTTCTTTGGGACTGCTTCAGGTACTCAGTAGTCCCATAAAAGTAAGTGGAGTCACACATGCAGTGGTCTACCACGTGAAGTGGGTTCCAATAGGTAGGTGGACCTACTGTCACTTAAAAAGCAGCTTTCTGAGGTTTATCAGATTTTCACAGCTACTGATTGTTGAACATAAGTGTGAGGAGCTGTGAGGAGCTATTAGAGAGCAAGGGGCCTTTATACTGTTCTTGTATAAGGGCCCCCTTCACCCTTGAAATATCTGCTGAAGCAGGATTCTTTTCCTTTATACATCATACTTTGAAACCGACTTAGTCACTTTCTAAAGATTTTTGTTTGATTTGCAGTAATCCATCAACTTCTAAAAAGACGAATCAGCAAGAGCAGAAGACGTGTTTAGTAAGAGCAGACGTCGCATACAACCTGATGCACAGCCTTCTGTTCGGGGGCCTGGCCATCAGCACCATGAGGTGAGCCCATCCTGTACATACACTGCTCACAAAAAGTTAGGGATATTTGGCTTTCGGGTGAAACTTATGGAAAACATACAAGGTTCACGTTACATTGATATTATATCATGAAAGTCGGGCATTTAAGTAGAAGCAGCAATGGCGATTTCTTCATCTCAAACTATTTATTGAAACAAAAGCCAACACCAGTGCTGGGTATACCGCCACAAAATGTCAGTGTCTCCATAACTTGTCATGTGGCCTTGAGCATCAATTACAGCTTGACAACAACATCTCATGCTGTTCACAAGAAAACTAATTGTCTGCTGAGGCATGGCATCCCACTCTTCTTGAAGGGCGGCCCTCAGGTAATTGAGGTTCTGGGGTACAGAGTTAGGAGCCTCTACATGGCGACTCAGCTGATCCCATAGGTTTTCAATGGGATTCAGGTCTGGAGAAAGTGCAGGCGACTCCATATGAGGTCCCCCAGTCTCCAGCAGCCGTTCCCTAATGATGCGACCTCGATGAGCTAGCGCATTGTCATCCATGAAGATGAAATTAGGCCTGTGTAGTTCATACAGAGGCACAATGACTGGATTAATGATGTTCTTCTAGTAGTATGGGCTGTCACTGGACCATTCACAATGTAGGGCAGTTCTGTATTGACTAGACACTCCTGCCCACACTGTACACCACCACCACCAAAGGCTCATCTGGTGACAACAGTGGCTGATGCATAGCGCTCTCCTTGACGCCTCCAACATCGTTGGGGACCATCATGTCATCTCAGTGTGAATCGACATTCATCAATGAACAGCACTGAGGCCCACTGGTCCCTTGTCCAGTGTAGATTCTTCCTGGCCCATGCAAGACAATGATGCCTGTGCCTGGTGGCGTAGTCAGGTCGGTTAGACGCAGACCAGCTGATGTAAACGGTTTAGAATGGTCTAACGTGGCAATTGGGTGCCTCTCACTTCCCTTAAATGTGTCTGGATTTGTGTGGCGTTCATCATCCGGCTCCGGAGGGCATTGTTCACAATAAAGCGGTGATCACTATAGGATGTGGCCAAAGGACGTCCACTCCTCTGCCTTTCTGTGACTCTTTCAGTCGCTCTGTATCTCTGTTACAACCTGCTGATGACACTATGTGATCTCACTGGCCACTTCCGTCTGAGAACATCCTGCTTGAATCCTCACAATGGCGAGGTACTGGTGATCAATAGTTAGGTGTCGTCTTGGTCTCATGATGTCAAACTGTGAACAGCATGATGAGGAGGACTGAATAAATAACCAGCATTTTATCATTAAAAATACAGATGCAGCCGAGCTGAACTTGATGGTTAATGCGTTAAAAGTAACTTTTCAATGGATTTGAATGGCTTTTGTCATGAGATAACCAAGAGAACTCTGTGCCATGTGTCACCACAGTCAATTTTAGCTCGGCTACATCTGTACATTTACCTTTCGTATTGCAGAATGAAATACCTCTGGACTTCCCACATGTGCGTGCTTGCTTCTTTTGGACTTGCCAGCATGGAGATTTGGGGAGCTGCACTGAGACTGCTGCGCCTGCACACACCACAGAGGGTTAGTATTAGCATTCACTTTGCTGTTATAGTTAATATGGTTCTTTATGTTGAAGCATTGCTTTAAGGAAATTAATGAATAGTTATCTGCAGATTTACAGGTAGAAATCTTATGTATAAAATCACAGTAAATATGGGTGAGATATGGAATATTCCCTTTAGGTTGTAATTCTGCTGCAGTGCACTAGATGGCAGCATCGAGTCATAGTTCACTGATCACATAGACACAAGGAAAAGTTTTCCATTTCTTTACATCAGGTCTCATTAGCTATCTGTTAGATCATGCTGGGAGTTGTAGTTATCAGCAGCTGGAGAGCCATGGGTTGGAGACAATTGATTTATGAGGATTCATTATTTTCCAGACTAGTGCTCTCCGATATTGCGCATCTATACTGGTGGTTGTTGCTGTGGTATACAAGGTAGGTGTACATCTTACTACACGGATATGCTTATTACAGTCTCTGTTCCTGCCCCTTCTGTTAAGAAACTGTATGCATCTAAGGGAAACAGTCCAAATAGTCTCTGCAAACAGGTAGACATACCTTGGCTGATGGTCTGCAGACTGTTTGACACAGAAATCAATGTCACAGTACAGTTATCCCCCCCAGGTACTGTGACCACAAGTGCCCAGGAGGCAGTCCCTTTATGTTCAGTGCCCTGAGTTTTCTGTACTAAGTGAACGCCTCACAGTCCCTGCCCTCTGCTGTGAGTGACAGCTCGGGCATCCAATCAGAAGCCCTCTAGAGCTGGGGGGGGGCTGGGGAGTGTTTAGCACAGAGAGCCCAAGGGCATGAATGATCGCCCCCTTGGCACTTATGATCATAGCCCTCTGGGACAGGATTAACACCTGATACAGTTACCTTGTTCTTCCCGTCACCTGTATAGTGCTGGGCTGCAGCAGTTTTGAGGGGTCAGAACTGCTGACAAACTCCCTTTAATTTGCTTTATTCCTATCCAAACACAGGTTTGTCGACAAACATAGTGCAGAACCTTGGGTATAAAATTGGTGATTACAGAGGACTGTAGCCTCTTCCATGGACCCAGGGTCTGTCTATACAGTGATGCATCACTCTGCCCCAATATAACCGAGTACCTTGTGTGTTTTTAGTTCTGGCCCCGGATCGCTGAGGAGATCTCCGAGCTGCGGGAATTCTATGACCCGGACACAGTGCAGCTAATGAACTGGATCAAGTAAGAGGAAGCTTTTATTTTCTGTGTAATCTAAATGTGATTACGAGGGAGCAGCGCTGCACCGATACCTGTCACCGGGCAGCAGGGACTACAAGGACCAGGGCTGATGGTGGAGGTCCAGAAGAATTTGCAGGTCTCTCACATGGTGTGACACACCATAGTCAGGCCTAGTTACTAGGGACACTCTGCCTGACAACCTGAATGTTTTCATTGATTGTCAGACAGAACATCCTTAGCAGTCAGTCGGAGGTTACTCATCTTTTTTGGCTCAGAGTCAGATCTGAACGGGGGAGATTTATCATGAGGGGAATTTTTAAGGCCAGTCTTGCAGTCTGCGTTGCTGTAATTTTGAGGCAGATTTATGGCTTCTGGCTTAAAGGGTTTCTCTAGGACAATTCTTGAAAACAAGCTTCGATTCTGCCAGTGTTAAGGAGAGATTTGCAAACTACTTACCTTTCTAAAGTGTCACCAGTTCTTTTCATCAGTTTTCAATTCTTCTTATGTTCTGTCTTCCAAATCCAGGCAATGTACGGGCGTCATCAGTAATGCCGTGTACTTTGCAGGCGGGAAGCTTTGGAGGAGAAGCCGTACTTCCCTGGCACATGCGCAGTTTCACCTTACTAATGCGCATGCATCCCAGCGGGTTGAAAACCTTCATCCTTTTGGTGATGTCATTAGCATCAATTAAAAAAAAAAAAAAAAAAAAAAGTAGTAGGGGGACATGTACATGGGATTTTAGGTAGGGATTAAGTGGAAGTAAAAATGGGGTAGTGGTAGCAGAAAACCCCTTTAAAAGAGCATCTCGTCTGGTAGGGCCGATTCAAATGATACCTTATTTATGGTTCTATGTGGCACTGTTCCAGATAAAATTACATTTTTACTAATATACAAATTAGGTCATTGGAGCACTGAGGGGCTGGCCTGAGCCCTCGGAGCACCATATCATCACCCGTAGCTCCGGCCACTCCTCCTATTCCCTTGATTAACAGGGTCAGACATCTCGACTGGCCTTGTATTCTTGTGCCTACGCCATCCTTCTGGGTACCGCTGCAAGCACCTATTACACATTGACTCCAACCAAACCAAAACTGCCACCTCCACCACGGGTGTATGCCAATGTCATTGCCGCATATGCTGTAGGTACATGCACTGCTTAGGAAGCAGCAGATCCTAGGTGCGTGCGCCGATACCCGGAACAACAGTTCAGGTGCAAAGATACAGGGCCGATCAAGTGGAAGTTGGGGGGGGGGCAGTGTTTGGAGCTGCGGGTTGGTAACAATATGGTGCTCCGAAGGCTCAGGCCAGCCCCCTGGTGCTCCAATCACCTAATTTGCTTATGAATAAAAATGTAAATATTTTTGGTAACCATGGAACCATAAATAAAGTATATCATTTTAATCAGCAGGGTCAGCCCTACCAGGCGGTATGCCTGATTTGATAGGGTTGATCCTGCTGGCATGTTCTTTAAATCAGGAGGGAACGGAGTTAAAACAGCTGATAGTAAGGAAAATGAATAGCAACTGTATATATATATATATATATAGATATATATATATATAGATATATATATGTGTGTGTATATGTATATATATATATATATATATATATATATATCCATATAAATAGACCGCAACTGTGCGGTACGTAGCTTCTCTAGCACCACTACCTCAAGTCATCCTATTAGCAGCTCATTATGTCTAGCCTCCCGCCTGTTGGGCCGGTGTCATGATGGTGCTCACCCTGATTAAGTAATGATATCACATCTGCTTTATGCTAATCTTTCGGCTCTCCGCCAGAGGATGCAGAGTCCTTGAAAGCGAAAAAAGCCGTTCTCGGCGATTTCTGAAATAACTATTGATATTTTTTTTTTTTTGATAAACTGTTCCGGTGACAAGATGTTTAAGACCATCATCTTATTTAACGCCGCCTAATACTTTATGCATTTTTTTTTGTCTCCGGAGAGCCGTTTTATGTTGGAGCAGATATAACTCAATACGTAGACTGTATCGTCGGCATCCTGGAGGAAGAGGATAAAAAAAGCTGAGTCGACAGAATCTCCGCTGGGCTTTTTTTGAATAGAGAAAAGTTAGGGATGTACTCGTCTTTCAGGATGTCGTTGCCGCGCTAAAATGGCATACATTTGGATTGGATCCAATGGCGGCTACGAGTCCCGGGAGAAATTTGTGACTTGGCTTTAAAACCATCTGTAAATGATATGTTCTTGTAAAGTGATGGGTCTGTGTCCCCCTTCATTATCCTTGCCTGAGCAATGGTTCACTGATAAAATTATGTTCGCTACAACCCCAGTCAATCACAAGAACCGGCGTCCCATAGTGAATATCAGGATGGTGGTCATACAAGAACACCGCCCCTATATCCAGATAAGGGAACCTCATTCTCATAATCCTGCAGATCGGTGATAAATGTTACTACTGGGCCAACAGCGGATATAGTGATATGTAGGTAATGTATAGTTCTGTCCTGTAGGTCAAATACCCCCAAGAATGCAGTGTTTGCTGGAAGCATGCAGCTACTGGCAGGGGTGAAACTGTGTACGGGGAGAATACTGACCAATCACCCCCATTATGAAGACAAGGTCCTCAGGGATAGGACAAAACAGGTAAAACACTAGACATGTCCATAGGAAGCAATATTATAGTAGTTATATTCTTGTACATAGGAGCAGTATTATAGTAGTTATATTCTTGTACATAGGAGCAGTATTATAGTAGTTATATTCTTGTACATAGGAGCAGTATTATAGTAGTTATATTCTTGTACATAGGAGGCAGTGTTAGTAGTTATTTCCTATAGGCAGTATTATAGTAGTTATCATTCTTGTAATAGGAGGCAGTATTATAGTAGTTATATTCTCTGTACATGAGGGGCAGTATTATAGTAGTTTATATTCGCTGTACATAGGAGCAGTATTATAGTATTATAATCCTTGTACATAGGAGGCAGATTATAGTAGTTATATTCTTGTACATAGGAGGCGTATTATAGTAGTTATATTCTTGTACATTAGGAGCAGTATTATAGTATGTTATATTCTTGTACATAGGAGGCTAGTATTATAGTAGTATATTCTTGTACACTAGGAGCAGTATTATAGTAGGTTATATTCTTTGTTACATAGAGCATATAGTAGTTATATCTGTACATAGGCAGTATGGTAGTAGTGATATTCTTGTACATAGGAGCAGTATTATAGTAGTTATATTCTTGTACATAGGAGGCAGTATTATAGTAGTTATATTCTTGTACATAGGAGCAGTATTATAGTAGTTATATTCTTGTACATAGGAGCAGTATTATAGTAGTTATATTCTTGTACATAGGAGCAGTATTATAGTAGTTATATTCTTGTACATAGGAGGAGTACTATAGTAGTTATATTCTTGTATATAGGAGGCAGTATTATAGTAGTTATATTCTTGTACATAGGAGCAGTATTATAGTAGTTATATTCTTGTACATAGGAGCAGTATTATAGTAGTTATATTCTTTTACATAGGAGCAGTATTATAGTAGTTATATACTTGTACATAGGAGGCAGTATTATAGTAGTTTATATTCTTGTACATAGGAGCAGTATTATAGTAGTTATATTCTTGTACATAGGAGGCAGTATTATAGTAGTTATATTCTTGTACATAGGAGGCAGTATTAATAGTAGTTATAATTCTTGTACATAGGAGCAGTATTATAGTAGTTATATTCTTTTACATAGGAGCAGTAATTATAGTAGTTATATACTTGTACATAGGAGCAGTATTATAGTAGTTATATTCTTGTACATAGGAGGCAGTACTATAGTAGTTATATTCTTGTACATAGGAGCAGTATTATAGTAGTTATATTCTTGTACATAGGAGGCAGTATTATAGTAGTTATATTCATGTAATAGGAGGCAGTATTATAGTAGTTATATTCTTGTACATAGGAAGCAGTATTATAGTAGTTATATTCTTGTACATAGGAGACAGTATTATAGTAGTTATATTCTTGTACATAGGAGCAGTATTATAGTAGTTATATTCTTGTACATAGGAAGCAGTATTATAGTAGTTATATTCTTGTACATGGGAGTAGTATAACGCTATAGGTATAATCTTGTAGGAGCTGTATAGTAGTTCATAATGGTTAATAAGTTTAGATTAGTTCTCTTTTGAATGTGATGGCTTCCTTTACTAGGTGTACCAGGTTTACGCAAAGAGGTCCCCAGAAGACGTCCATAGCATTCTGAGGTCCTTTGGGACAGACTATGTGATACTAGAAGACAGCATATGTTATGAAAGAAGACATGGCCGAGGATGTCGCCTACGAGATCTGCTGGATATTAATAATGGACACGTAAGATCTGTTCAGTGTAGTGCATGGTTTTCTGCTTTTCTTTCCATAATGTATTGTTCTAGGTAGTATAATTCTGTATACACCTGTGTATATGATACTGAACATTACTCGTCTGGCATGCCATGCAGTGGGATTGTGCAATTTTTGATCGTTTTTTGCTGGTAAATGAAGTGATTCTGTGACATCTTTTTATGAATAGACAAGTAATATTCAGTATCATACACGCAGGTCTATACATAATTATACACCTAAGACAATTTTTGCTATTATATGAAGTGGTCCTGTGATGTCTTTTTATGAATAAGCTGCTGATGAGCTTTTTGGGGAAAGCCGTGATAACGCACAGACTTGGTGCTAGTATATTATAAGCGTCACCATATTTATTACTGAGAATTACTTTCCATTATACATATTTTACTGTGAGCTGACAGTCTTCCCGTACAGCTGATATACCTCCCTATCATATATATCCTGATGACATAATTCCTCCCATTACCTGCATATAACTCTTATTCCTGCAGCTCTCTTTATTTTATCGTCTGGCGCGTTACACGGGTGCCTCACTTTACATTGTACTGTTACGGACGCACTCAACAATTCCTTGATGTCTTCATCTGTGGATTTGATGCAGTGGTTTAAAAATATTCCCTGCTGAGTTCTTGCTGTATATTAAGTTATTCCTGAGTAGCTTTCTTCTGACCTTGAGTATTCAGCTGACATGTGTCAATCACTTTGAGGACTTCACTGCAAGGACTTGGCCGACAGCCACAAGTGCGGACAGCGTTACAGGACGTTAGTTTTTTTTCTTTTTTTGCAGCAGCGCATTTTTTCTCTGCAGAGCTTAACCCTTCATATGCTGCAGAGACACTCATGAGGATGCAAAGAAAAGATGCCAAGAGCCATAGTTCTGGTGGCTGTGCAGCTTTACTCCATATAAATAAACTGAACGTCCGGGTCCAGATTCCACATGTGCTGGTTTACAAAGCTTTTTGTGGCTGCGGTACTGCACAAGACGTGATGCGGCTGCGGTACTGCGCGGGACGTGATGCGGCTGCGGTACTGCGCGGGACGTGATGCGGCTGCGGTACTGCGCGGGACGTGATGCGGCTGCGGTACTGCGCGGGACGTGATGCGGCTCCGGTACTGCTCGGGACGTGATGCGGCTCCGGTACTGCGCGGGACGTGATGCGGCTCCGGTACTGCGCGGGACGTGATGCGGCTCCGGTACTGCGCGGGACGTGATGCGGCTCCGGTACTGCGCGGGACGTGATGACGTACTGTAGGAGACTTGCTGAAATTGTGGTACTACGCGGGGCATGATGCCGCTGCGGGACGTTATGCCGCTGCGGCACTGTACGGGACGTGATGCAGCTGCGGTACTGTACAGGACGTGATGCGGCTGCAACAGTCATAAAAAATTGACACCTACTGGATTTTTTGTTACAGATTGTAAATTGCAGGCGACTTTTCTACTACGACTCACTTACTTTGTGTTTTGCAAATCCTGAATTGCACGTGACCCGCAGCCAAATCGCATGCTAAAAAATAGTCACGCAACAGGAAGTCGCTGACAAACCATGCAGATATTTTGATCATGGGACCAAAGTCCCCGTGCAGGCCTGGCCTTACCATTACATACAGAAATTTAAAACTCACAGCTGAGAACTTGTTACAATTGCATCCAATGTAGACAGTCCTCTCTAAGCTGAGCAGATTGGACTCCAGGCTGACTCACTGGACTAGAGAGAGATTTGTGCAGCTGATGTATGTAACTCATAGAGGGTTGTGTAGACAGGTAGAGAACTGTAACGAAACCTCAGCTGTGAGTTCTCAGTTGGAGAACCCTTTTGTTTTCATTTTTTTTATATTCCTCAACAGATCATGGATGGTCCTGGATACAACGACCCGGATTTGACGGCTTCACCTTCGCCGCGTTTCTGTGACGAATTAAAGAGAGATTCACCTTCCTACACGAAATATTTCACCAGGGTCTTCAAGAACAAAACTTTCCACGTTTACAGATTATCTCGGAAAGTGTTGAAGTAGTGGGCCTGCGCTGCAGAAGGTGGACGGCTCCACTGGGTGCAGCCCCCCGGCCAGGTCTAGTCTGTTTTATTGTGTTTTTACTAGCATAGTGTCTGAACTGGAAGTGAGGAGAATTATGAACCACAGCGGACTGTGAGACCTAATCTTGGGGGACACTGTCCACTCTTTCCACTGGATTCTGCAGGTTTTTTCTTTACCCTTTTTGTTTTTTTTTTGTCTTTTGCACAGACTGGGGGTCAGCTGTTACAAAACTACAATCCAACTGTGACCATTCATAGTATTACGTGCCAAATACTTCAGTATCATGAGTTGTCGTGGCAAACGAGGGACCAGAGTTTCTCGAATGATGGGACTTTGGCCATTGATCAAGTTTTCTATTTTTTATTTTTTTTTGTCATTTTTAGTGATTTTGTGTTCATTTTATATAGTGTAACGTTCATATCCTGCTTGTGAATTCAAGGACTCCTGGTTTTATTACAAAATAATTGTAGGTGGTTGTGAACGGCCAGCACCAGTTTCCTGTCGATTCTTATTGGGACTAAGGCAAGGGCTACGCGGCGACACTGGTGACGTGAAACCTGTCGCGGCCAGGATCGCTAAGTAGCGGTGATCCCATAGAAATGAATGGGATCGCTGCAGCAGTCGCATGAAATCCAACATGGCTGGATTTCTTGCGACTGCTGCGGCTATCCCATTCATTTTTCTGGTGTCGCCGTGTAGCCCTTGCCTAAGACTCCCCTCCAGAGATGTTGTCGTAGCCGGTGATGTTTTGTATCTTGATGTGGACTTATTAAACCGTCAAGTGATTGGACAGAAGTGGCGCTACATCCAGCGGAAACATAGTCTACCTGGTCAGATCTAAGATCTTCTCCATGAGGGTCAGTATTATATATTATTGGTGCTAAGGGTACCCGCACATGGGTGCTTGTTAACAGGCAGAAATTCTGCACGGATTTCTATGCATTTCTGCACCAAAGTCTGGATGTGTTACTTGCAGAGTTGTACTAAAGGGTGAAATCGCACAAGCAGTTGACATGCTGCAGATTTCTAAATCACGACAGGTCAATTTCCAAACCGAAAGAAAAGTGCACATGAGATTTTTCAGATCGCAGTCACTTTGCTGGAACTGTATTAGGCCCCTTTCACACGGGCGAGATTTCCGCGCGGGTGCAATGCGTGATGCGACTGCATTGCACTTACACTGAATCCTGACCCATTCATTTCAATGGGTCTTTTCACATGGGCGAATTTTTTCACGCATCAGTTCGCGGTTGCGTGAAAATCGCTGCATGTTCTATATTCTGCGTTTTTCACGCAGCCCTGGCCCCATTGAAGTAAATGGGTATATTCGCATGCGTGATTTACTGATGGTTGCTTAGCGATGTTTGTAAACATTCCGTTTTTAATCACGCGCGTGCAAAATGCATCCATACGCATCGCACCCGCGCGTTAAAAACTGAACAAACGTACGCAATCGCAGACAAAACTGACTGCGATTGCGTGCGGATTGGTACGAGTTTTCCTGATCACACCCTGAACGCATCCGGACTGAATCCTTAGGCCTTAGGATGCATTCATACAATCATATGTGTTTTGTGGTCTTTTGTGTCATGTCGATTTCTGCAGTGAATTTTACCCGTTGTCATGTAAAACCTGCACCACATTTGGATGTAACACGTGGATTTTGCTGCAAAATCGCTGTGAATTTCATCGGCCGCTATCTTTACAGTCACATTTGTGGATGTGGTGCTTGTCTTATCCATAAAAATAACACGTTGTAGTTTTAACCCTTTAGTATTAAATGTCCCATAAACTGCTACTGAGTTTTGATGAAAGAAGAAAATAAAACATCTATTAGGCGTGAAGGCACAAAGAAATATTCATCTAAAATGTATAATTCTCAGCTAGCAGACGAATTTTGAATGTTCCGGATTATAGGATGGTTGTAGAAAAGTATAAAAAACTTCTAAAAGATGTTTACATGGGGCAGAAACACTGCACATATTCCACTACAGAACGGAAGGTGGAAAATCTGCAGCATATCAAAGTCAACGCAAAGTGGATGAGATTTTACCAAAATTTTAAATCCACAGCATGTCAGTTTATGTTGGAGATTGCACCCTTTGCTATGCATTGGATGAAATTTTCAACAAATCTGCATGTAAGTCCTGCTTGATTTTCCGCACTTTGTATGAAATTCTCCCCTGCGGATAAAGAGTCTGCAGTAAAACTACCCAGCATGAAAATGGGATTTTGGGACTGTAGCTGTAAAATCCTTTTCTTGCTACTTTGGGGAACACAGAAGACCGATCGTGCTTATAGGTGCGTACCTACAATGCATTACTTATCCTGTACTAATCAGAGTTATACCCTGTGTTATACTCCAGAGATGCACTCATTCTTCTGCTGGTAAAGTCATCCTGATCTTGAGTTACATTCTGTATTATATTCCAGAGCTGCACTCACTATTCTGCTGGTGGAGTCACTGTGTATATACATTACTTATCCTGTACTGATCCTGAGTTACATCCTGTATTATACTCCAGAGCTGCACTCACTATTCTGCTGGTGGAGTCACTGTGTATATACATTACTTATCCTGTACTGTTCCTGAGTTACATCCTGTATTATACTCCAGAGCTGCACTCACTATTCTGCTGGTTCAGTCACTGGGTACATACATTACTTATCCTGTACTGTTCCTGAGTTACATCCTGTATTATACTCCAGAGCTGCACTCACTATTCTGCTGGTGGAGTCACTGTACATACTTTATATTACTTATCCTGTACTGTTCCTGAGTTACATGGATCTGGACCAGCTTGCAAGATAACAGGCTGAAGTCGATGGAAAGATGTCTTTTTCAGCCTTATAAACTATGTTACATCCTGTATTATACTCCACAGCTGCACTCATTATTCTGCTGGTGCAGTCACAGTGTTCATACATTAGTTATCCTGTACTGATCCTGAGTTACATCCTGTATTATACTCCAGAGCTGCACTCACTATTCTGCTGGTGCAGTCACTGTGTACATACATTACTTATCCTGTACTGATCCTGAGTTACATCCTGTATGAAGGAAGGCTGTCTAGTCTGGTAGTTTACAAATGTTGCTTGTCCAGTATCCACACTGATGAAGGAGATGGTTGTCACCTTTGTCTGTGGTTGTCAGAGCTGTTGCCCCGGTCTCCGGTGTCATCTGCATCCTTCCTGTTGCTCAGAAGCTGGAAGTAATGACTGTTAAATCACAGCCTGGAAGTAATGAGAATACCTGGATTTATGAAGGCTTTAGCCGGGAAGCAGAAGAGGCCATCCTAGCCACTGGAGCAGAACTGCATTATACGCCAGCTTCCTGCTGCTGCCGGGATTAAAGGACTTAGTCATAAACTATTTTAATATTTATAATCAAATACCTTGTAGTAGGAGACAAACTGCTGCATTATATTAAAGGCCAACGACACCTAAACAACCCCCTCCCAACAAAGCAAGCGCCGTATATCAGTACACAACACCCTCCTGACACACTGCTACAGGGAATGGCGGTATTTTTGTGCTTCACTTCATACATTTGGCTGAAATCTATAATTTCTACATTGAGATAAATGACTGTATTTTCTTTCCTAGTTGCTACTTTTTAATGTATAAGTAAAAAAAATCCAGTAGAATTGGAAATTCTGAACTCTAAGACAAAGAAAATTGAATATAGTTACCCTCACTTGAGAAAAAGGTATAGGCTTAAAAGTTTTTTTTGCGTTTATTTTTTTTTGCGTTTTTTTGTAACAGGTAATCTATTCCTAGGCATCTGATATTGATCGCTGGGGTCCGACACCTGAGAACCCCACCAATCAGCTGTTTGAGAAGGCTTGCAGTAGCGCCGCGGCCTTCTCACAACTTAGCCGAGGACATGTGACGTCACATGGCCTAGGTGAAGTGATTGGGGCTGGGCTGCAATACTAAGTATGACCACTATACAATATATGGTGCTGTGCTTGGTGAGCTGAGAGAAGGCTGCAGTGCTACTGCGAGCGACGGTGCCTTCTCAAACAGCTAATCGGTGGGTGGCCCAGGTGTCAGACCCTCCACAGATCAGATACTGAAGACCAGGGCTGTGGAGTCGGTAAGCCAAAGCCCCGACTCCCTCATACACAGAGCATGTTTAAGTGATAACTTTAAACAAACTTTGCATAAATCAATAGTACAGATATGTCATGACAAAAAAAGTTTCGTAATATATGTTTTACTATATATCTTTACTCTGAACTTCCAGTATCCGGCTTCTCTGGGTACAGCTCACTAAGGGCCTGATGTATGAAAACTGTCTAGGTGTAAGACTTTCTTTGTTGCCCATAGCAACCAATCAGAGCTCCCCTTTCATTTCTCCAGAGCACTGTCTGAAATGAAAGGGGAGCTCTGATTGGTTTCTATGGGCAACAAAGAAACTTCTACACCTAGACAGTTTTCATACATAAGGCCCTATGTGTTTTACATCAGAGGAAAAGCAAACTAAAATATAAAGCATACAGAGAGAACATGCACTGGACAATTAATTTATGCACAGTTTATTGAAAGTTTAGATATACTAAGAAGTACTTGCCTTAAAGTATATTCACTGGATGACAGGCAGTTTGCACTCACTCTGTCTCCTCAGGCTGTGGGCGGTTCTCCAGCAGTTATTAGCACATAGTAACTTACTCTGACAGAGCAGGAGATTGCGATCTCTAACACAATTACAGGTAAAGCCATCCTTCTCAGTCCTCACAACACTTGGACCTTTTGCTTACTGCAGGTAATCACTCAGAGCTCAGTCCCATCATTTTTCAAATAACAGTTTTTCTGGTCTGCAGGTTACTATAGAAACCTGTGTACAGTGAGAGACCTGCTGAACTGTCTTTAGTTCATGACTAAAGTAAAATCTACTGACCACTGTATTTAGAAAATGTCTTCTTTTAACTGTCCCTTTATGTTGAAAGTTAATCCTTGTAACTAGTGAGAAAACCTCTTTAAAGGGTTTCTGTCACCAGAAATCACCCTATTAAACCAAGTGTCATTTGCAATGAGCAAATGACACTTGATGACAGTAATGTTAGTGTCATATTTCTCTGTCCACCAGTTTAGACAAAAAATAGGTTTTTATAATATGCAAATGACCTCCCCTAGGTGCAGTAGGCGTGAACCTGCACCTAGGAGAGGCCGTAATAACGCCTCTTACCACGCCTCCGTAGCGATGATTGACAGGGTCGGGCAGCCAGCTCTTTCGGCTCCCGGCCCTGTACGATCCCGAAATCCTGCGCACTGCCGTAGTACATC
This sequence comes from Rhinella marina, assembly GCA_900303285.1. NCBI lineage: Eukaryota > Metazoa > Chordata > Amphibia > Anura > Bufonidae > Rhinella > Rhinella marina. Next base: position 929,757 of record ONZH01016644.1, read on the forward strand.
CGCGCACGAAGGAGCCAGGACCCGGGCGGCCGCCGGCTCTCAGCGCGCGTGCGCGGATGTACTACGGCAGTGCGCAGGCGCGGGATTTCGGGATCGTACAGGGCCGGGAGCCGAAAGAGCTGGCTGCCCGGCCCTGTCAATCATCGCTACGGAGGCGTGGTAAGAGGCGTTATTACGGCCTCTCCTAGGTGCAGGTTCACGCCTACTGCACCTAGGGGAGGTCATTTGCATATTATAAAAACCTATTTTTTGTCTAAACTGGTGGACAGAGAAATATGACACTAACATTACTGTCATCAAGTGTCATTTGCTCATTGCAAATGACACTTGGTTTAATAGGGTGATTTCTGGTGACAGAAACCCTTTAATCCTGTTTTCTCCAGCAGATCAGAGATGAGTGCAGCCATTCCTTCCCAGTGCCTTTTTCCTCTGATCTGTAGCGGAGGAGCTTCACTTCAGAGCATCCACATAAAGGGCAGCACACAGTCATCTCAACTAAAAGCCTAGATCCTTAGATCAGGAATAGAACAGACATTTATAGGACATTTCATCATGTTCCCAAATTCTTATGAAAACATATTCAGCACATACTGCATTGAACTAAATGTACCAATTTATTATATATTTTGGAGTCGGAGTCGGTCCATTTTATACCAACTCCAGGACTCCGACTCAACAGCCCTGCTGAAGAGCTAGGTCATTATTTAAATAACGAAAAACCCCTTTAACACTCTTTGTACAACTCCAGATGGGGAGGCTCCTCATAGCCAGGCACAGGACAGTGAAAAGGAGGACACCAGATAAGTGGTGGATTATCTGTTCATCTGGAATAAGGGACTATTTTAGTCACATTACTAGATTTTCAGACATCTTATTTTGGACTAATAGACTTTTACAGTACTACAGGATCCATTTTCAAAGGATCCCCTGGAGCAAGGTGATCTATCTGCCCGGCTACCCCTGTAGTGCAGCACATAACCAGGTATATAACAGACAACATGGAAGCAGATGACGCTCATCTCCATTTTTTTTAACTTTATTTTTTTTTATTTTTTAACAACATCCCCATTCATATCAGTGTCCAGATGCAATCGATGCCACAATAGGAAATTTATAAAATTGCATTTTACATATCTCCAAAAAAATTCAATGCAAAAAAGTTGAGGGGTGCTTGGTAGTGGGTCGAGCATGCACAAAGTAAGGCACATTTACATACAAAAAAAAAAGTTCTTGGTAATTCGAGGGAGGGGTCAGAAGGAGACAGGGAACCTGATTTTTCTTTTTCTGCATATTTTCAAGACCAAAGCCCCAAACTGTATTCGTTGGAGAAGAAGGGATCGGGAGCCCAGCTGCCTCCTTTCATCGCGGAGTGTCCCTTTAATGTTTGGTACTTGATCAGTAGAAGGATAAAGGGATTTTAACATTACAGAAGGGGGAGGGGGCTGCACTGTAAACCCCATGCAGTAAGATGCCAGTATCATTATGTAGAACAGATTTGCAGGCGGTAAGAGTTGTGCCATGTTGTCTTCTATGTCATTTCTCCGAGGTGAGGTGGTGCATTAGTATATTGCTGTTACTCTGCCCTCCTCACAAAACCCCCAAATCCAGGAGAACCCAGTCTTGTCTAACAGGGATGTCACAGAGGGGTGCATAAAATTCATCACTAGAAAAAGGGGCGATTTGAGTCCATGGGAGAAGAAGGGAAGGAGGGTGTCATACGTTACAAAAGTCCTAGAGAACTTCACAGTGATTTGTGTGGTGGCGGTATACATTGCACTGACACTCTGGAGTGTAAGCTCTGTGGGTGACTGAGCATTGCTGCCAGTGTGGGTGACAACATCAATAGCGAGACCCAGCAGTGATGTCTGTTCAGTGCAGATCCGGCAATTCGTGGAGGTGACACGATGTCTTTCCATAGGCATCACTATGGATCATCGTCCTCCGTGTACGAGTACAGTTTACACAGATAGCTGAATTTTGGCCCCCATGTCCTCAGTTCTTCATACTCCAAGTCTGAGTCGAGTCCAGACGAGGCCAGCGTGCTGAGGCTTCCGGCAGGAGACCCTGTCCCCTCGGTGTCGTATACCTTTAAGCTGTCGCATGACGCGCGCATGTAAGCAGCGTCCTGACAGACGTCGTAGAAATATTGCTCAAAATCTCCACCGGTAAAAGAACAGCTCAGTCTCTTTGGCGCTGGCACATGTGACGTTACCTTTTGGCTGTCAGACATGTCGTAGTCGCAGCTTAAGGGGCCATTTATATGCTGCTCCCTCATCCTCCTGCAGAGAGACTGCGCCGGGCTGCTCTGAAGGGACAGCTGGAGATCTGTCATGCTGAATGCATCCTGCCGTAAACAGTTATTATAATTAAATCTGATTGGCAACTCACATACTTTTACTCTCAATGTGAAAGACTGCAACTTCTGTTAACCCTTCTGCTCTGAAAACTGGTTTTGGTGCAAAAAGAAAAAAATACAGACCCACCTTTCCTGGGTAAAAAGGCACCCACTAATTCATCTGATGGATTCCTTCATCTATAGGCGCTCCCTATATCAGGGATGCTCAACCTGTGGCCCTCCAACTACTACAACTGGCTGTCCGGGCATGCTGGGAGTTGTAGTTTTGCAACAGCTGGAGGGCCGCAGGTTGGGCATCCCTGCCTTATATTATAGGGGAGCATCACCAATTCAGGGCCCTATCTACTAGCTAGTCAGGAGGGCAATTAAAAAGAGCGCCTCCTCGTGGAGGGCCTGGAATGGCCATACATTGCATAGAGAGCCCAGCAATTTCAATGTGTAATACTGCAATACTCCTGTGGGGACGCTGCAGGGAAAATGAACACTTGGGTATCCCCTACAGATTACAGCTGATTGGTTGGAGTCCCTAGAACAGGGAGCAGCTACCTTCGCCACTCAGGCTGCTGTGAAACTACAACTCCCACCATGCTCTGTCCACTTGTGTGGGAGTTTAGAGAACAGCCAAGCAAGTGTGCATGATGGGAGATGTAGTTTCACACCTGGAGTGCTGGAGTTTGCTGACCCCTGCCCCACAAGGAGATACTCTGTAATCATAATTTAGGAACCCAAAAAGAGATGGTCCAAAGTGGACAACCCCCCAAAACAGATTTTAGGCATAACCAGGTTTTTTTTTTTCCCCAAAAACAATGACTTTTTCCTGTCACTGTGACTGTATGAGGGCTTGTTCGTTGCAGAAAGAGTTGTATTGTTTTTATAACTCCCAGGTCCTCTGCCCCCTCAGCTCACAGACCTCAGGTAAGGGAAAAGTCTGTGGTGGGAACACAAACCAAATTGCAGCAACCAATTAAGAGTGGCGTTGCTCTTTAAGAGACCCCCTCGTTCTGCAGTTGGAGCAGAATGCATGTCAGCTTTGTATGAACATAGACTGAAGACCCAATCTCACCTGGTCCTCCTCCCCTCCTCCTTCCTCATTGTAATGGAAGATATTTTGGCGGGTGTCTTCGGGCTCGTCCTTGTATGCAGACACATGATAGACACCTTCATTTAATCTCCTCTTCTTGTTGCAGTGAGAGAAGAGGACGGCGCCTGCAATCAGAGCTGAAAGAGACAGGAACCCTGGTGAGATAGGACTTCACAAATCCCTGCAGCTGTTACATTGTGGCTGGCGGGCAGACACTTCTGTTACATTGTGGCTGGCAGGCATACTTTTCTGTTACATTGTGACTGGCACTGTGCATTATTTTATATTCTGCTCATTTTACACCAAGAATAGAATCCACTAATATAAACTGTATGTAATCAGTAACCTGCAGCGGAGGCAAGCTTCTTCTGCCAGCCTTTAGCTCAGGGCATGAGGGGCACTGCATGGCAGTGGGGTTCACAGTGAATACCAGTGCCCTCAAGCCAGCACTAGGCATAACCTAGTGCCAGTTTTTCTTGAATTGCTCCTTTAAGTTGCTTAAATAGAATTCATACAGCCCTACTTCGCTCCTTACAGCAGCACCACCAGCCACATGGCGCCCTCCCATTAATGCCACCCAGAGCGTGCCATTAGTACCTGTCCTTGCTCTCACTGTATGCCCTGCACGTCATCCTTCTGCTTCTTTCTGAAATGGGTGTTACACTAGTGGGCGCTCACGTGTCCTTCATCCTGAAGTTATCCCTATGATCAGTGATGGAAGGACAGAACAGAGCGGACCTCCAGTGATGACGCTGCATTCTCTGCAGTCTATTAGACAGCTGTATCTAGGTTTGAGCGAATCGACCTTCAGGTCATAGATCCAAAGTTGTTTGGTTCAAATACTCACATTTTAATGTTGCATCTGTACAGCAGGAAAATGTATTGACTTCCGTGGAGCCAAACTTAGTTGCACCCGAACTGGCGCAAGACTTCGGTTAATACCTACGGCATGCATATCGAAAAACAATTTTAAATAGCAATCTGAACTGGGTTTTGGTACTGGCTGGTACGTTGGTACCAAAGCCCACTTCGGATTGGTATTTTAAATAGTTTTTCAATACACAGATATGTATACTGTAGAAATTAAACAAAGTCTTTCGTAACTTCGGACAATTCGAACCACGGAGCCAATACATTTTAATACTGTATGGATACAGCATTAAAATGTAAGTATTTGAACAAATCGACTTTGGATCTGTGATCTTAAAGGGGTTGTCCAGGCTTTTTCTATTGATGACCTATCCTCAGGATAAGTCGTCGATATCAGATAGGCGGGGTCCGACACCTGGCACATCCCGTCTATCAGCTGTTTGAGGAGACGGCGCGCGAAGTACCTCCACTGTCTCTCCCTGTACGCTGCTGCAGTCTCATTGACATACAGCAACGAGCAGGAAGAGAGACAGGAGATGGTGCGGGCCGTCTCCCTAAATAGCTGATCGGTGGGGGTGCTGGGTGTCGGACCCTGAGGATAGATCATCAATAGAAAAATCCCGCACAAACTCTTTAAGGTAGATTCGCTCAAGCCTAGCTGTGTCTTTCTGAACTATCTAGGCACAAACAAGTACAATTGCATCCCGATGTTTGGGGGCCATAAAGAATAACATCGGAGGACACCTGTGACCCCTGAGGTGCAGGTTCTGCACCCTTGGTCTATGGGGTGTAACTGCATCTGCCATTAAACTATATTATTGCTGGACTATTGGATGGTTTATCTACCAAGAATCCTGACAAATAGGAAACCTGGAAGGTGATACCGGTAGGAGGCGTCTGATTGGAATATATCAGACAAGATTAGCCACATAGTTTTCTCACCTATCAGTGCTGTAGAACATATGCAGATGATGAGGAAGGTGCTGAGACCTAATCCAGGGTCCAGGCCGTGCAGGAGGACCTCACATTTACTGCCCCCATACCCATGAGGACACAGGCAGGTGTATTCAGCCTGCGTCTGTGGGATACACGTTCCATGCTTGCAAGGGCTCTGCATGCAGATGCTGTACAGGCACCACTGGCCGGTGGTATTCTCCATTAACAGGTATCCTGGGGGGCAACTGCGCAGGAGTAGAAGGGGTAGAGCGGAGGTTAGTGTATTGTCATCACGCTGAATCATGTCCCTGTTCACAATATATATGGTTACTCCAGCTAAACAGTATCTGAATGGGATGACTACCTGTAGCATCTATGTGGTATAGGTGTGTCAGCCTGCCATTTGACCTGATTATTGAGGAATAAACGAATCTTTGACATTTTACCTGCATTCGTGAATCAACCAGTGGTCTGTACAGACAAATCCCCGATCACACGGCTGACTTTTACAAACATCAGAAGCGCAGCCTTTATTTATACCGTGCTTCCTAATAATGGATACCGACGTACTGGACTGGTTTTCCATGGGTAGCTTGTAGTTATTCAGCTTTGCATCCTTTATGCAGCCTATTGACATTGAAAAGAAATACATCAGTTTGTGCCACTAGGGGGAGACTCAGCAAATGCTCCTGACAGAGCGGTGAGTTTCTATGACATGCTGGTTACCAACAGTGTTCTGTATAAATCCCATGGGCCGTTTACCTTGAAAGCTGAGGGCTTGGAGGTTGCCACTTCCAAGAACGATGCTGCTGGGATCCACTTTAATCTCTTTGTACGTCCCATGTGCTGCTGTGATCTCTCTGTGCTCCCCCCCTCCGTTCACACGTAAAGAGACTTCATTCTGCATCCTCTCCAGAGCGATCTCCTGCCATTCCCCAGAATCGACCCTGTGATTGGGAAGTCGAACCACAAAATCCCCATCGCCGATATTATAGGACACCGCGAGCATCCCATGTGTTACCTGAGGAGTAGAGGAAATCGTGGGAACCTGAATGAGACGTCTGTCTACTCTCAAGATACACAATGTTATTCTGTGGGGCCGTACTGTTTAGTCTGAAAGGGGTTTTCCTGCATTTAGATACTGAAGATTTATCCTCAAGATGGGGGAGGTGGTACGACACCCCGCACCCCCTTTTCAGGTAGCTACCAGTGCTGGAAACCATACAGTGGATGGAGCCAGAAGCAGAAGGAGAGCTCAGCTGTAATACCCTGCACCAGCTATGACACATTGGACAGAACACTCTGCTTCCCGCTCCGTTCACTGTACAGTTTCCATACAAAAAACATTGGATCGCAGGGGTGCCAGGTGTTGAGCCCCCATCAATTTAATATTGATGACCTATCCTGAGGATGGATCATCACTATCTAAGTCTCAAAAAAAAACTCCTTTAATTACCTTTAAGATTTCTGCTTGCTGTCAGTGACTGGGAACTGCTCAGAATCGAGACTTTGTTACAATATACAATGCAAGCAATCCTCTGTGACATAATCCCAGCATCCTGTGCATCCTCCGTCTAACTGGAGTGCTGGACGCCATGTAGCCCGTGATCAAGGTCTTGGAATAGACCGAAATGTTGGCCTTAGTCCGCGCATATATGATTTTGGATGGATGATTATGAAAATTAAATAAGTTTACGCTTTTGCATCAACTACTTCAGTGCCGTGGTCTTTATCTGAAAGATAATCCCAGCATCAACCTGTATTTATACAGTGTAACGAACCCTCAGCTGTGTGATAAAAATTAGGTCAAGATTGGTTCTTTTATTGGTTTTGGAATGTAAACAGAAATGTCTTCATTCGCTAACAACAAGCATACAAGTATACATCCCATTTTTATGACTGGTAATGACATCAATTCCAGGAAAATCTGGAACCACTCCCCATCTGTCACTGGCGACCCTCTCTTACCTGCAGGATGATATACTCGGTTTGGTCTTGTGAGGACACACTCAGGATAATGCTGTTGGGCTGACGCGTTCTCACCATGGTCTGGAAATGCGTCCTTTGCGTATGAAGCACGTGGGAGAATTTATACTGGATGAAGCTTCCGGACTGGAAGAAGTATTCTGCAGCGTCTGCGGGAACAGGAGACCAGGAGATGTGAGAATTAAGAAGGTAGAGTTTCCCCAGCGGTGGAGAGTTACTACTTTGGTGAAATTTTTCTGCAACCTGTCAGATTGATCAGCATTAGACATCGGTACCTTTTTCACATTCCTGTTGACTGGAGCTGGAGACACCAAATTCGGTAGTGCACGGAAATCTAATCTCACAGGAGGCAGAGCTGATGGCATCACAAGCCGCACAGCCAGGGGAGCTCCCGACAGACTCTATAGGGGCCCCAAGATCATACATCTAGATAAGGAGAATTCCAGATTTAATGTGATGTATGCTGCCAAGGCCAATAAGATAATGGATTGCATCAAAAGGGGCATAGATGCCCGTGATGAGAACATAGTCCTGCCACTTTACACATCACTAGTCAGACCACACATGGAGTACTGTGTACAGTTCTGGGCTCCTGTGAACAAGGCAGACATAGCAGAGCTGGAGAGGGTTCAGAGGAGGCAACTAAAGTAATAGCTGGAATGGGTGGACTACAGGTCCCAGAAAGATTATCAAAATTAGGGTTATTCACTTTAGAAAAAAGACGACTGAGGGGAGATGTAATAACTATGTATAAATATATCAGAGGTCAGTACAGAGATCTCTCCCATCATCTATTTATCCCCAGGACTGTGACTGTGACGAGGGGCCATCCTCTGTGTCTGGAGGAAAGAAGGTTTGTACACAAACATAGAAGAGGATTCTTTACGGTAAGAGCAGTGAGACTATGGAACTTTCTGCCTGAGGAGGTGGTGATGGTAAGTTCACTAAAAGAGTTCAGGAGGGGCCTGGATGTATTTCTGGAGGTAATAATATTACAGGTTATAGTTACTAGAGAGGGGTCGTTGATCCAGGGAGTTATTCTGATGTCTGATTGGAGTCGGGAAGGAATTTTTTCCCCTAAAGTGGGTAAAATTGGCTTCTACCTCACAGGGTTTTTTTTGCCTTCCTCTGGATCAACTTGTAGGATAACAGGAAGAACTGGATGGACAGAGGGCTTTTTTTCGGCCTTATAAAGTATGTTACTATGTTACTTTCAAGACATCAGCTTCCAGCAGGGTCATGTGGCACGTCTCCATTTTTTGTGTGTTTTTACATAGAACTGCCTCAGCTCTGCTACATCTGTGACTCCATCAATTAAAATTAATCTGACCGATATAATTATAAAGATATATATATATATATCTTTCATTATACAGGTTTTGATCTGGAATCAAGCCCAGTGCTCAAGGAAGCTGACAATTCTGTGGTCCAGACACTTTACATTCACATCACAGGTTGTCACTGACCTCCTTATTAACTATGAGATTGCGGAGACATCCCTTGAAGTGAGTCTGCATGGAGTCCAGAGGAGACGATGCTCTAATCCCCCCCAGCCAGAGAACATGATGGGGATTCCAGACCCTTTAAAGACAAAATAAGTTGCATAATTCATATCCGATTTTGTGATAATATCAATGATGCTTCCCCTGTAATCTGTGGAACTTGAAGCTCCTGGACTCTAATGAGAAATCTGTCCCCTACCAGGTGCCATTTGTATGACATGGGGGTCTTTGGGCTGCCTCAGGCACTGGGGCCTGGCTGCAGTTGCTACACTTCAACACCCCATAAATGCACCATTTACATTAAAGGCGGAGGTGTATGCTGATTTACTCCACCCATAGAAAGGGGGAAAGGGGTCTGATAGGTGCCCAGTCCTTTAATAAGATATCTTGTGTAACCCATTAAACCCAGCTAGCACCAGACATGTCAGCCAAGTGCCGTCGGCATGGCCTACAGGACGTTTGTAGAGCGTTTAATAAACTATTCTAGGGTGTGATAGACCACACAATACCTACTAGTGTATGCATGCATCACCTCCACTCCTTGGTTATCACTCCTCCAACTTCACATCCCGCCCGATCCTCTGATAACAGCCTCTTGCCGACTCCCTCTTTCTCAATGATAATGGCAGCACTGCACCGGTCCAGGGTGAATGTTACTTCCTGCAAGAAATAATGAAGCCAAACTACAATAAAACTATGTATTTAATGTGAATTTCACAATCTAATCAGAATGCTCATGCTGCCTCCCAGGCTATTTTTCTTCTCCATGCTTTACATTGCAGCTGTGCTTGTTTAAATTGCCACATTCTGACTGTCCCACTATATACTTCATACAAGCCCAACAATACATGGAGCCGGTTTCCATTACATCAAGGACAGAAAATCTTAAACTACAAGCAACTAAACCACCAGCAAGGAAAGCAGATTATCTGAGGTTCCTCTTTAAAGGGGTTGTCGGAATGTTTAATACTGACGCCCTATCATTAGGATCAGTAATCAGTATCTAATCAGATGGAGTCTGACACCCGACACCCCTGCTGATCAGCTGTTTGAAGAGGCCGAGGCTCTCCGGTCAGCGCTGCAGCCTCTACTTAGGCTAGTGAAATCACATTCATCGGTCACATGACCTTAACGCAGCTAAGTCCTATTTAAGTCAATGGGCCTGGGCTGCAATACCAAGCACAGCCACTATACAATGGACGTCGCTCTGCTTGGTAAGCTGCAAGGAGACCGCAGCACTCACCGGAGCACTACAGCCTCTTCAAACAGCTGATCGGCAGGGGTGCCAAATGTCGGAGTCCCACCGATCACATACTGGTGTCCTATCCTGAGGTTAGGTTATCAGTGTTAAACACTAAGCAAACCCTTTAAGACATCTGAACCCAGAAGGACTTTAGTACCTTATAGCTAAAGTACTCTACACCTGTGGTCTTCAGTTGTTTCAAACCCTACAGCTGTCAGGACATGCTGAGAGTTGTAGTGTTTCAACAGCTGGAGGGCCACAGGTTGGAGACCACTGCCGTACACAACACCATACAAGAGGCCAAGTAAGACTGGAGTGTAAAACACATATATCAATTAAATATAAGAAGTCATGAACATAATGCACAATTCTAATCAGTATAGTGAAGCAGATCCCGACCTTCTTCTTCATTCTCACGTCGACCCGATGCCACTTTCCATTGGTTACATTCACTTCACCAGGAAGTTGTAAATGGAGGTAATCATCGACCTGTCCAATCTTCAGGCTGAGGATGCCCTGAGCTATGGCTTTATAATACACAAGAAGAGAAAATACTGCATCAAAATCAAAATCTAAACTATAAGTCAATGGAATCCTGAACAGTCTTCTTCCATCCATATTCTCCCCGTAGAAGTCACAGGAGTCATAGTTTTTTTTTGTTACAACACAAAATATCAAAACTTTGTATGGGCCCCGAGTGGGATTTATGACAAATTTAATTTTTTTTTATTTGCAAAGAAATCTTTCAATTACAAAAGCATGTGTTCTGCCGTGTTCCCCAGCTTCTGTGTAGATCAGGTTATCAATGTGGCAGCCAGTCTGATCACCAGGTTTCTCAATGTAGTTATACTAGACAAGTGGGGTAAATACATAGAGAAATCTTCTCCATTTAACAGCATTAAATCCTCTCCTTCAGCCACCACTAGAGGGAGCTCCATGCAGAGGAATATATACAGCTTTCATTGAACTCAGTAGAAGCTGTAAATGTGTTTTTTTGCACTGAGCTCCCCCTAGTGATATCTGCAGGTCATCACCATGGAAGAAGAAGTTTGGCCCCACTGATTCTGTTGACTTCTATGGTGAGAATACAGATTCTTCTATGTATTATACAGATCCATATTCTTCTGTATTAGTAATTTTTTAAATTAATCTTTACATTTGCATGCACCTTTCAGATGAGCTGTTCCTCACAGACCAACATCAAGAGTATACATACCACATAGTGCAACCATGTGGCTGCTAAGGTGCTGATCAGTGGGGGTCACGGATGTCGCACCACCGCAGATCTGATATGGATGACCTATCCTGAGGGTAAGTCATAAATATATTTTCCTGGATAGTCCCTTTAAAAGCACCTAGCACCAGACATTTATGTCAAGCGCAGGTTACATGGGCTACACGAGACGTGTAGTTTGTTTTATAAACTACTCTAGGGTGTGATATACACAGACCACACAGTATCTACTGGTGTACATAAGATTGGACTGGGATTTCGTGGGCCCACCATATGAAATTAATCTCAGGGCCCAATCCTTACATAATCAATAAAATCTAATTGATTCAAAACCTAAGGCTCCATTCACACGTCCTGTTTTTCTTTCCTGATTCGATCCTGATCCTGATCTGGATCCATTCATTTCAATGGGTCCTGAAAAAATCAGGATCGAATCAGGAAAGAAAAACAGGACGTATGAATGGAGCCTAAGGACGTAGACCCTAAAGGACGGTGATTAGCTCAAAAAGGCAGCTCTAAATGCAATTATACTCTTGGGGCCCATTATGGCTTCATAGACTGGGCCCACTGGAGTATCTGGCCCACTGGAGGATCTTCTGATACTCTGCTGGCCCAGTCTGGGTGTACGCATACGTACTGCACATACATACCACACTATATGACACGTAACTACATATAGACCTACCAATGGATACAAAATATTCTAAATTTCCTGGGGATGAACTAGACATAGGTCCATGATACAGCACCATCCCATCCGGGTCATCAGTTATAAATTCTATAGAAAGGTGGTTTTCAGCGCACAATTGGACTGGAGGAAAAGAGGCGAATCCGTCACCCTGGAAGGTGCGCAGAGTGAGCTGACACATTGATCCGTAGAACTGCGATGCACAGTGACACCTAGGGACAAAGTATAGTGAAAAAGAAGGCATCCTGAAGTTCGGATAACAATATGGAGGCGCCGAGACATTTCCGTCTGTCACTTGCCCACCCCCCTCACACTTTCAGACAGACATTTACATCCGAATATGCTAAAAAGAGATTTAACGGAATTGTATTTCCCGTGAGCAACTTGTTACGCTGCTGCAATCAGATTTATGGCAGGATTACATAAATGCCATCGCTGCATACGTTACACAAGCATCTTTTCTTGTAACGCGGCATTTAATAAATACAAATTACTCTTCCATCTGTCAGTTTCCCTCTAATCCTTTTTTTGCCTCAGATTTCAATAAAACATATCTCCAAGTCTCGCACGGCAGAGCGGTCTGCTAAAAATAAACAAAAGGGGCCGCCGAAAATTATTTACAAGGGGAGCGAAGAACATTATGAGTCCGTGCGATAAGACGTAGGCTTCTAATCCATCTGGTCGACGCTACAGGGAATGTGGAGAAAAGGGGGAAGATAAATGTGACATTGTAGAAAGACGGAACTGGTGGCAGCAATACATTAAGAGTCTATGAAATCTCAGTCACAAGACACAGAAGGGAACCCTGGTAACACCAGACATCCTGTACTGATCCTGAGTTACATCCTGTATTATACACCAGAGCTGCACTCACTATTCTGCTGGTGCAGTCACTATGTACATACATTACTTATCCTGTACTGATCCTGAGTTACATCCTGTATTATACTCCAGAGCTGCACTCACTATTCTGCTGGTGCAGTCACTATGTACATACATTACTTATCCTGTACTGATCCTGAGTTACATCCTGTATTATACTCCAGAGCTGCACTCACTATTCTGCTGGTGCAGTCACTGTGTACATACATTACTTATCCTGTACTGATCCCGAGTTACATCCCGTATTATACTCCAGTGCTGCACTTACTATTCTGCAGGTGCAGTCACTGTGTACATACATTACATATCCTGTAATGATCCTCAGTTACATCCTAAATTATACACCAGAGCTGCACTCACTGTTCTGCTGGTGGAGTCACTGTGTACATACATTACTTATCCTGTACTGATCCTGAGTTACATCCTGTATTATACTCCAGAGCTGCACTCACTATTCTGCTGGTGGAGTCACTGTGTACATACATTACTTATCCTGTACTGATCCTGATTTACATCCAGTATTATACTCCAGAGCTGCACTCACTATTCTGCTGGTGGAGTCACTGTGTACATACATTACTTATCCTGTACTGATCCTCAGTTGCATCCTAAATTATACACCAGAGCTGCACTCACTATTCTGCTGGTGCAGTCACTGTGTACATTACATTACTTATCCAGTACTGGTCCTGAGTTACCTCCTGTATTATACTCCAGTGCTGCACTTACTATTCTGCAGGTGCAGTCACTGTGTACATACATTACATATCCTGTACTGATCCTCAGTTACATCCTAAATTATACACCAGAGCTGCACTCACTGTCTGCTGGTGGAGTCACTGTGTACATACATTACTTATCCCTTACTGATCCTGATTTACATCCGTATTATACTCCAGAGCTGCACTCACTATTCTGCTGGTGGAGTCACTGTGTACATACATTACTTATCCTGTACTGATCCTCAGTTGCATCCTAAATTATACACCAGAGCTGCACTCACTATTCTGCTGGTGCAGTCACTGTGTACATTACATTACTTATCCAGTACTGGTCCTGAGTTACCTCCTGTATTATACTCCAGTGCTGCACTTACTATTCTGCAGGTGCAGTCACTGTGTACATACATTACATATCCTGTACTGATCCTCAGTTACATCCTAAATTATACACCAGAGCTGCACTCACTGTTCTGCTGGTGGAGTCACTGTGTACATACATTACTTATCCTGGACTGATCCTGAGTTACATCCTGTATTATACTCCAGAGCTGCACTCACTATTCTGCTGGTGGAGTCACTGTGTACATACATTACTTATCCTGTACTGATCCTGATTTACATCCAGTATTATACTCCAGAGCTGCACTCACTATTCTGCTGGTGCAGTCACTGTGTACATTACATTACTTATCCAGTACTGGTCCTGAGTTACCTCCTGTATTATACTCCAGAGCTGCACTCACTATTCCTCTGGTGGAGTCACTGTATACATACATTACTTATCCTGTACTGATCCTGAGTTACATCCTGTATTATTCTCCAGAGCCTATGGAAAGGTGTGGCACTGTGTCTATAAGAAAGCAGCTATGTTTTTCTAATCCTGGACATCGCCCCTTTAAGGACACTTAGATACTGGGACTGAGAAATGCAGTGGGACCGTCTCAATGTTTTAAGTGGCTCCAAGGTGGAAGATATTCATGTTCAACCTATAATATTATATAAACGACTTAAAGGGTATGTGTCACCAATTTTTTTTTCTTCCAGTTAAAATCAGATTTGTCCAGCAGCCACCATGAGCCATAGACACATGGTCTGGAGGGGACCTCACTGACTTCTATAGGACAGCTTTCTATGCATGTTCTGTGACCTGTGCAGAGGTCAGGAGGCGGTAGATAAGCTGTGATATCACCTATTGTGAATGGTGCATCTGGTGTTATCTATATATACAGGTGATATCCGTCAATCTAATCCCACCTGTAATGATAAGCAGATAACTGCAGTAAAGTGTTCTGTACGGACCAAGAAGTGGTTCATAGTATTAAGCTTGGTGCCCAGTGCGTAAACTGTAGGATTTTATGGTTTTTTGTTTAAATATAGATATTGACATGGAAAATTAAAAATAACATCACCAAAAATTCTTTAAAAAATGTGTTTGACCTAAAAATAAAAACTTTATCTAAACAATAGATGACACGTTTTCTTTAAAGGGACACAACAGCTAAATTACCTGTATCCTGTTGCTGTATCCACACAAGTCCCACCGTTTAGACACGGATTTTGGGGAAATTTAGCGCAGGAGTGTCTGGACCTGCCGGACTGTAGACACCTGCATGCCGCGCTCACATTGTGGATGACTGAAACAAAGGAGACGCTGCCCGCATCTACAAGGACTGGCCAGTCGGGCACTGCCCTGTGGCAGGAGTGCCCCGCGCCTCTCAGACATACAGCTCTCAGGCAGAACTCGGCTTCTCCAGGGAAAACTTCCGTCTTCACAGCTGCCTGGATCTGAAGGAGAAGAAACAAAGGAGGGAAGGGGGGCGTCAGCCATCAGTGTGAGGAGATGGATTTTACGTCCGCAGATAAATGGTGTTGCAGTGCACATCTATGTAGGGTCAGATCCATTATTCATGTGACAAGCAGAACTTTTCTGGGTCTAGCCTCGGCGCACACGTCACCGCGTCTCCTGCTGCCTGTTATGTTACATGAAAACTTCACTTCCAGGTACCGTGGACCCATCACACGGGATTAACCATCTCTCCATCACTAGTTACATAGATGTGCAACTTGTAGCCTGGGGGTGGGAAGATAAAGGCTTTAAAAGATTTTCACGGTTCTAAAGCCTCCACTGTATTCCGTGGGGCAACATATTTTTTTAAAGACCATTTAGTCCACAAACACGTACAGCGTGGTGAATGCAAGTAGTCACCGCTCTGGTGCGGAAAGAACATTTCTTAAAGGGGTTCTCAGTCATGGCATACACACAGGACAACTGGATTTGAAAAAATCAAACAAACACAATAGACTTATTCTGCAGTGATGTGTTACCCCTTAAAGGGGTTCTCCCACGAAAAATACTCTACAGTTTTCAAACCAGCTTCTGCATCTGAATACTTTTGTTATTGCATGTAATTAAAAATTTAGTATAGCCACTGAATTATTCAATAAATGTATTTGTATAGTGCCATCTGCTGTTTTTTTTTTCTTATTTCTTTGTCTGGCTCACTGAGGAAGGCCGCACATGCTCAGTTTCATCCTTCAACTGCCTCCTGAGCTGTGGTAGGGAATGGATGCCCCTAGCTGTAGGGAACTGAGACACCCTGGATAGGAGGAGCTGAGACATGCCTCCTGAGCTGTGATAGGGGAACTGAGACACGCCTCCTGAGCTGTGATAGGAGGAGCTGAGACACGCCTCCTGAGCTGTGATAGGGAGAGCATGGACACGCCCACTTAGCTGCAGCAGAAAAGACACTCCCCCTTGAGCTGTCAGCCTGATATAAATCAAGCAGAGCAATGAATGAGGAGATCTCTGGATCCATGTGAGGTACAAGGCTGGTTCTAGCTTTGTTAGAAAGAGGTTGTCATGTCCTATATGATGTCTGATTTTCATTTTTTACTTTAGTCCTGGGATAACCCCTTTAATGTTTACACTGCTGAGCAGCTCAGTGCAGTATACAATGGCTGTAAAGGTCCCAAACATATTAGATTATCATGAGCTGAATCGCCAGTTTTAGCAGGGCTGGCCGACTATCTAACATGGATGGGGAGCCCAGAGCGCTTCCCCGTCCCAGCATCATGCAAGTTGAATGTTTTGGTCAGAGATAAGCCACCACCAGAAAAGTCTAGCAGCAGCTTCCTCCTCTCTTACTATTGAAAACACATGCATGCTCAGCCAAAACAAGCATGCAAGTGCACGGGGTGTTGTGAGGAGATCTCATTGACTAAGGCTACATTCACACGACCGTAGTGTTTTGCGGATCCGAAAATCACAGATACTGGTCCCTGTGCGTTCCGCAATTTGCGAACCGAGAGCTTTAACCAGGATTGGAGCCTCCACAGAGATAAGGTATAATGGAAAGATCTAAACCTGTTCTGTGTTTAGAGCCGCACCTGGTTTTGGCTCAGAATCACTGATGGAAATCACTGACCAAACACTGAGGCTTCATCTACATTTCCATGTCAGTTTTACCTTCGTGAAAAATAAACTTCCATGTTTCATCCATGAAGGATCCATGCCTGGTGCATGTGTCCGTTTTTACCCTCTGTGGGTCATCTGTAATCCACAGATGCTGCTCAGCTGAAAATTAATTTCCAAAGCATCTCCTATCAGTCTTCAGTGAAAAACAGACACAACATGGATGCCATCCGTGTTGTTTCCGTGATTTTCACAGACACATAGACTTCAATCCGCATTATAGACCAGAGTCTCCCTGATTTTTTTTTACTGACCCATGGTCAGTAAAAAAATGCTGATGTGTGGACACATTCCAATCAAAGGGTACATGTGCTGTCTGCAGAAAATGCGGACAGCACACGTCAGTGAAAAGAGGAAAATGTGGACGAGGCCTGACTGTGAATAAGGCCCATAGGGGTCTTGGTGTTACCTGATCTTCTAGCTTTTCATTCGCTGGCCACTATAAACCAGACTTGCACTGACTTCAGCAGGATGAGCTGGGGGAAGAGACAGCAGGGGCTCTGCCGGTCTATGAAGACTGGGTGACCCCCATTTTGCTACTCCCTGGAAGTTTTCTGGACTATTACTGGCTGATGCTGGGAGGATGCACTGTAGCCAGGTAAGTACAATGATACCTACCTCATCTCTATGGGTGACAATCAAACTCTGCAACTTCTCAGCTTTGTAATGAGAGGAAGAGGAGCCCAGGACGGCCAGCCTCACTTCTGTCAACCGCCCTTCACCCCTCAGGCTGAAAATCTGGATGTTATCCGGACGGGCTGGGATTATTTCCGCCAGGACCCTCCGCAGTTGGTCTTCTTTGCTGACTCCTAGATCGTCCTTTACTATAAACTCTTCTGCGGTCACATCTGCAAAGAAGAATGTATGTTTTTATGCCTGGTTATTGGGGAAAGCTGGGTGACAACCAATATGGCCGCCATCACCACTCTCATAGCAGTTTCACCCAGCTTTCCCATATTCTGGAATAGCAAAGCAGAGGGACACCAAGACAGATCTGTCATTCAGGGGCCTAAGAAAGCTGGGTGACAACCCCTGTGGAAGCTGTGTGATTATCATATTGGTTGTCATTCAACTTTCCTAGAAACAGATACAGGAAACTTCTAGTGAACAGAATATCTGACATCACGACAGACGAGGAGCGGTCCGTAATAATGCGGTAATTATATACGTACTGGTTAGTATCACAGACACAGAGTTGTAGATGGCGTCACTCGGTATCTCCTTTACATGAATCCTCATGGTGGATACAACATCTGGCCAGACACCGTCAGAGACTTTCACCTTCAGATTGTAAGCTCCTTGGCCGCACTTTTCCACAAGTTGTAGATTTCCTGTGTTGTTGTCCAAGTGAAAGTGCCTAAGGGACAGGCGAGGGGAAGAAAGGGTTAAAACAAATTATAAAACGTCAGCTTAGAAGTACTGAGGGGAAGGTGAGTGGGCCGGAGACTTGAACACCAAACCATGGCAGCAGCCGGTGTTACAAGAAGCAGAAAATCAGCAGGAAAATAAAAAGTCTTGTATAAAAGTAGAAATTCTCTCAAAGAGGAGCGCTCACCGCTCCTGACATGTCTGTTTTTGTAAATGCTTGCCTTTCTCATGAAAAGACAACGTTGCAGCATCTCTCTCCTTAGAATGCTGTGTTGTGCCGTTCCGCTGTTATTCCTCCTGGAAATGTATAAATAAATCGACAGCTCGGTGTTCCCATTTCTCTCGTCAATGACGTGTGACACTCAGGCTATGTAGATTATGCAGAAGCACACCTCAATAACAAGGTCGATGGGAAAACCCAAATTACTCATACATTTTCAGGAGGAATAACGAGGAGTATGGTTCTAAGAAATGATGATCTGGAGCTGTTATTTTACAAGTATTTTGTAAAACACACATGTCAGGAGAGGGGAGAGCTCCTCTTCAAATTCTTGTTTAAGATACAATGTAGCAGTGCTGAAACTGCAACATGTTAAAGGGGTTATCCAACCCCCCCATATAGGTTATACTCACCCTGCTCTCCGACATCCTCGTCGCTCCTGATCCCTGCATGGCCGTCGTTGCATCTACCTTCCGTTCTGATCAAAACATCCGTTGACCGGGGAGGGCCGGTTTGGTTTCAGCCAATAGCAGGCTGCGATGGGGACGAACCTCCATAGCATCACGGTTGATGCTAGCAGGGCTCGTCCCCATCGTGACCTGCTATTGGATAACACCCCCAGTCCCGCAACCCCCACCCACCTTCGCCAGATGTTTTGATCCGCGCGATGTGGAGATTCAGCTGGGGCCGTGAGGGGATCAGGAAGTGACGTGGGTGCCGGGGAGCGGGGTGAGTATAACCTATATGAGGGGCCTGGCCATTAGGAAGGTCATTATAGGGGTTGGATAGCCCCTTTAAGTAAGTCAATGTACCAATGTCTAGTAAAAGGACACCTCTAGCCTGTCTCCCCATTTGCTGTAGTGCGAGCTATCACTCCCTGTTATCAGCCATTTCAGGTTGGAGGGATGCTCACTGGAGGACAGGTAAGTACAAGCGATTGCTCCCTGTTACCAGCCTGGGGAGCGGCAGACTGTAGTGCACTTCAATGGGATGAGTAAAGTGCACCCCCCCTACAATCACTACTTTATGTCACATATCTCCAGGGACACTGACATCCATGCGTGTTATAACACTGCTGTGCTTTTATAAGCCGCCACATTAGGTTTAATGGCCCTTCAAAGTGTGGCCATCATTGAGATTGTGTACACGGAGGCCCGTGACAGTGATGTGCAAGACATCTGTCCTCATAAAATACGCCCGCTGTCGGGTTAGTCTGTGATTTGCTATGCTGAGCTTACGCTGGCATTTCTGAGATGGCGGTGAATGTTTTATTATCCCAGTCATCTTCATCCGGAGCGAAGACCTTCCCAACGTCAACTGGTGACCGAGACTCTGTTCAGGGGACAAGACAAGAATTATGCGGTCAATCATCTCTGTAATAAGACAGGTCCAGGGCAATTATAGGCTGCGCTCATCGCAGAATACAAGATCTACAATACAGACATAGGACGCACAGACTTCTATTGTCAGGACACAATTTAAGGAACAGAATTGAAATCTTCCACCCTGTCAATCTCAGCCTATGCCATCCCACGATATTACCATAGTTCTCACCTGAAATACTCTGTGCTGCTGAAGACCATGCCTCTTCCACCCTGTCCATCTCAGCCTATGCCATCCCACGATATTACCATAGTTCTCACCTGAAATACTCTGTGCTGCTGAAGACCATGCCTCTTCCACTCTGTCAATCTCAGCCTATGCCATCCCACGATATTACCATAGTTCTCACCTGAAATACTCTGTGCTGCTGAAGACCATGCCTCTTCCACCCTGTCCATCTCAGCCTATGCCATCCCACGATATTATCATAGTTCTCACCTGAAATACTCTGTGCTGCTGAAGCCCATGCCTCTTCCACCTTGTCAATCTCAGCCTATGCCATCCCACGATATTACCATAGTTCTCAACTGAAATGCTCTGTGCTGCTGAAGACCATGCCTCTTCCACCCTGTCAATCTCAGCCTATGCCATCCCACGATATTATTATAGTTCTCACCTGAAATACTCTGTGCTGCTGAAGACCATGCCTCTTCCACCCTGTCAATCTCAGCCTATGCCATCCCACGATATTACCATAGTTCTCACCTGAAATGCTCTGTGCTGCTGAAGACCATGCCCCTTCCACCCTGTCAATCTCAGTCTCAATCTGTGACCTCCAACAAGATCAGAATAGCTCTCTCCTGAAATACCCTATGCTGCTGGTGCGCCCTGTTACTTTCACTATGCTCATAGAGTACATAGGTCACTTGCTTAAACAAGATCAACATATTCTGCTCCTGCTGCTGGGGACACTGTACCTTCCACTTTGTAACACTCTGATCTAACACGTGTCTCCATTCCCCTTCATGAAATCGTCCCAAGGGTGCATAGGTCACTTTCTTCCACAAGAGCAACACACCTTCTGCTGCTGCTGGCCATGCTCCTTCCACTCGGTTACTCTCAGACTGATCTACTACTTGTCCACATTCCGCTACTGGTATCATACTACTCTCATTCTCTTCATGACATGGGTGCATAGGTCACTTCCTTACACAAGAGCTATATATTCCTAACCTGCTTCTAGGGACCCCGCTCCTTCTACCATGTAATTCTCAATCTCCCTTTATCCCAGAATGTTAGCAGAGTTATCTCCTAAAATACTCTGTGCTGCTGTGGGACCCTGCTTCTTCCACTATGTAAATTCTCAGTCTGTGCCCTCCCACAAGATCAGCATAGCTCCGTCCTGAAATACCCTGTGCTGCTGGTGGGCCTTGTTTCTATCACTATGCAACTTATAGAGTACATAGGTCACTTTCCTTACACAAGATGAGCACACTCCTCTCCTGCTGCTGGGGACCCTGCACCTTCCACCATGTAACACTCTGTCTCATCTACCACTTGTCTCTGTTTGGCTTCTGACACAATCACACAATCCTATCCATCATCCCATGAGTGGCTAGGTCACTGCCTTCCACAAGAGCAACACACTCCTCTCTTGCTGCTGTGATCTCCCAGCACAACATATGTTGATACGATTACATATAAACTTACATGCAGTTACAGACCATTGGCAGATTACAGTAATACTAAAGCGCTGCTTTATAACAAATCTACCTCCCAAATCTGCAGCGCAGCAAAGCGTTAAAGCCGCGTGCATTATTCTACACTATTAATTCCTATCAATGTCGAGCACAGACGCGTTTTTTCTTCCGGCCAGCACTGCCACGAATAATCCGTGCGAGGACCCTGTTAGATTCATGGTGATGTGATGTACATTAGCTCGTATATTTTACATGTCATTAACCTACTTAAAAATGATTCAATTAGTGCCGCAAATGACTTGACTTTAAAAAAAAAATCACAGACTCTCATTTACAAACTGAAGATAAGGATAATTGCAGAACCCGGGCTCGTCACATAGTTCTGCTCTGCAGATGGCGCCACTGTGGTCATCACATAGTAATGGTGCATAGTCCACAGGATAGCGGTGTACTTATGGGGGGGGGCACAGAGGATGCAGTTGTACCTGAAGGACCCAAAAACGCCTCTGAACGGTCAGCACTACTCAAAAACTGTTGAACTGGGAGATCACAGCAGCAAGAGAGGAGTGTGTTGCTCTTGTGGAAGGCAGTGACCTAGCCACTCATGTGATGATGGCCATGAGGATAGGGTTGTGTGATGTCAGAAGGGGAATGCAGACAAGCGGTAAATGAGACTATACACAGTATCTGTTATTTGCAGGGGCCCCAAGCTGTGCGTTTGGACATCTCTACATAATACAGTACATCCACCTTTGGTGATAGGTAGACCTATCATCAACCGACCCCCATCAATATGTAGCATGCCCCCTGCAATCTTAGGAAAAGCCATATGATGATATCACAAGGATGCTGTACCAAATGGTGAGCTCAGCTCTGCTACCTCTGTACATCCGGAATAGAGTGGAGGTGTAGGAGACCTGACCGACTAGGCTGGCTGTGGAAAAGTGCCTCCTCCGATGTGGTGAAAGCACAACTCCCATGCAGGGATGCTGGGAGTAGTGGTTTCTCAATAGTTGGCAAACCAGACTTTGCTCCGGGGATGCTCTGGAGCAGTAGTCTCCAACCTGTGGCTCTCCAGCTGTCGCAAAACTACAACTTCCAACAAGGGGCGGACTGGGAACCTAAAGTGGCCCTTGAAAAAGTACTAAAAGTGGCCCCGTTTTGTAGTTGGGTCCGAACTGATGGAAACCAGGGCCAGCAATACTATATCGTGGCACACAGTACCACCCCAACAGTGCCAGATACCGCACAGTCCATCACAATATACTGCCAGCAGCACAAATAAATCCCTAAAAACTTCCACTGGCCGGCTCCTTGTGCATCGGCCCACCGGGAAACTTCCCTGTAAGGTCTATGGCCAATCCACCCCTGATCCCAACATGACGGGAGGTGTAGTTTTGCAGCAACTGGAGAGACACAAGTTGGAGACCACAGCCGTAGAGAATGGAAGTATGCCTCTATGATCCCATCTACCGACTAGCTGCACATCTCTGAATATTGAACCTGAACGCGCTTCGGGCACAGGAGACCGCAGTGGTTGCATCTCCTCTCGTCATTGCCCGAACCTGAAATATCTATTTACTGTATGTGAATGGCTCCATTTGCGCCTCTTGCATTTCTCAAAACAAACACGTTTGCCGGCTGACCTTTATCTTAAGAGTAAATGTTGTCACCGTGCCGCGTTAGCGCCCTTTATAATCAACTGCAAGTCCGCCACACCAAGCTGCATAACATTAGAGCAGTCTCCGGCTATTAGAGCGAGTATATATCCATCCAGCAGGGCTGACGTTCCAGGGGAGCAAAACATCAAGATTAATGGCTTCGGTAAATTAGAGAAATGAGCAAAAGGTTGACCGCTACATCTGAATGCCAATAAATGCAAAATAATGCATCGGGGACACCGAACGGGAGGCAGAACACGGGATTAATGGCATTTTACTGACATGTAGAGCAACAGCCGGAGAGGAACGGGATGAGGGAGTCATTATTTTAGGTGATTTAAAAGGCAAGAAAAAAAAGCCATCTAATATGAAATGCCAGGTGGATGTAGGCTGCACGCAGTGAGGGATGAACATGTCTAGTCGGATCCTACAAGGAAGAGAACGCTCGTTTATGATCTTTTTATATATTTTAAAGATAAATGTGTTGAAGAGACGGCGCTGATTCATCCACTTCTAACAGTCTGAAGGAATCTCCAAGTACAAAAGGAAGAAAAATAATCTGGATTCAGTTGAGGCAGAGGAAAACGGGGCCCTTTGTGGAAGTGAGGATCACCTCTCTGGTTTGGTTCTTGCTGCCACCACTATCATAGAGGGAAGGCCGCTTTCTATGTATGCCCTCCTAGTAATTTCAGCATTAGGAGTCTCTAAGACTACTCTGCAGGCTCAGGAGCCATTCTGTACACTCAGCAGCAGTATAGGACGGCTCCATGTCTAGTGCACAAGCCCAGGCCCCGTCCGATTCAAGTTTGTTGGGTGCAGAGAGACGGCCGTCTGGAGTTACTGTGCATGATACAGAGAACATGGCTAGCCTAATAGAAATATGCAGAGAGGATCACCACCTTGTTTTGGTTCATGCTGCCACCACCATTATACACTTTGGTGAGATGGCTGCTCACTGATCGGGCCTAGCCGGTATTACCACTGGGAGGCCAGATCCAAAAATTGCTGGTAATTTTCCCTGCAGGAGTCAAGTAGGTGTCATATGTATTTAATACCTACTAATGACTATCTCAGGCTGTATAGCAGCTGGGGATATGAGCCAGGTCTTGATTTAAAGCTAAGAACATAGGGGGTCAATTAGTATCCAGAAATACGCCTATATTAGATGTATTTCTGGCACTTGCTGGTCTTAATAAATGACCCTCCATAAGCTTTAAAAGTTAGCTGCCATACAGCGGGAGATATATCTTTTAGAAACCAGGTCAGGAGTGATATCTGCAGGTAAAAACTGCTGAGCACTGATAGGCTGCAGGGAGAGGAGGAGAGGTAAAGAGCCTCCTCCCTGTGTATAAGGCCTCGTTCGACGTGTGCTATTCGCATTTTCTGTTCATAGCACACGTACTAATTGATTTTATTGAGTTTCTTCATACATAATTGATTTTTCCCCCAACTGTGGAAAAGTCAAGGAGACAATCACTACGTGATGCGGACCAAACACACCCATTGAAGTCTATGGGTCCACGAAAAATCACTGACACAACACGAATGGCATCCATGGACCACCGATAGGAGATGCTCTAGAAATTAATTTTCACCTACGCAGTGTCCATGGAATATGTATGACACCCTGAGGGCAAAAAACGGACACAAGGACCAAACATGGATTCACAGACAAATTTTCCACAGACGTCAAACGGACATGGAACGAGGCTTAACTGTAGATGTCTCTAGGGGGTAGGGTAACATGGACGTCTGTGCATGTTATCACCATATGCCCTATCAGATAGCAGACTTTCATATTCCAAAAATGGATACCAGAAGAGAGGGATATACAGAGAAAGGTGTAAGGTAAGTAACTAAGGATACTTGAAGTTCTTTGTAACTTTGTATGATACATCATATGAGACGACTTAATGAGATTGGAATATCCCTTTAAGCCAATGTGAACAAGCAGAACTGCATTGTAAAGCATGGAGGAGGAACAGAGCAACCATCTGAGCTCCTGCTCAGGCAGCAGATAGATGTTAGCTTACATCAGACTCCAAATGACAATGTTATAAACCTTTTGAAAAACTGTGGAAAGTCCCATCATCTCTCATATTAAAGAAGGTAAAGCCCCAACAAATACACAACAGAAATAATACAATCCAAGCTTCTCTTACCTCCATGGACATAAATGTAGACTTCTTTGTGTCCAGCTTGGTGACCATGGTCATTCTCGTCACCGATGGTTATGGTCAGTGTATTCGTGGCGCTCATCGGTGGCCGTCCGCTATCTGTAATGACTACACAGAGGCGAAACTCTTTTTCCTGCTCTCTATCAAATACTCTCAGAGTCTGGATTGATGCCGTGTTATCACCGTGATCAATCAACTGGAAGTCGGTAGAATTTTGTTGGTTCAATGGTAGAGAAAAACTAAAGGGTGGACCATTCTCTGGAGAGTCCAGGTCAACTGCATGCAATAAATAAGAGCTGTCATTCAATCGTAAGGTCTGAGGGAAGGCGGTATTTTCCCACACCACCGGAAGGTATATGCCATCAAATACGGGACCATTATCATTTACATCCAACAGGTTGAGGAGAACAGTCATAGTGCCAGTTTGTGCTGGAGAACCTTCATCGGTGGCCAGAATGACCAGGCTGTATGTAGACTGGACTTCTCTATCGAGTGATTTAGATACCATTATAGAACCGGCTTGGTCAACAAAAAATTCCTCCAAGCTATCGGAGTCTGGTACAATACTGTAAATAATTTGCCCATTTTTTCCAGAATCGCCATCGGTTGCATTGACGTTGGCGATGATGGTGCTGATGGCTATGTTTTCATAAAAAGGATCCACCTTCATCAGCGATGGACTGAAGACTGGAGGGTTGTCGTTGGCGTCGTGTAGCTCTATCACACATTGGGAGATGCTGGAGAAGTCTTTATCTTCTACTTTAATGCGTAGGTTAAACCAACGTTCTTGAGGACTTTCATAATCCAACTTCTTCTTAAGTTTAATTTCTGCCTGGTGGTTTTTTTTTCGGTTTTCAATGGAAAATTTCTGATCTGGATCCCCTTCAAGGATACTAAAGGTTAGCAAAGCGTTGTCACCAATATCTTCATCGACTGCAAGGACTTGGAGAACAGTTGAATTGACTTCAGTGGTCTCCAAGATGGCAGCAATCCAGGTTTCTTGAGTAAATTTTGGCGCATGGTCATTGGTGTCTAAAACTGTAATGGTGGCTGTAGCAGTGGACGACAAACCACCTCCATCTTTAACTTCCACCAGAACTAAGAAAGAATCGTTCTTTTCCCTATCAAGATTACCCTTGGCCGTGTAAATGGTTCCAGTATTATGGTTTATATTGAACATTTCGACACCCAACTCATCATATTGATTGGACAGTATTGAATAGGTCAAAATAGCATTCAGACCATCGTTTTTATCATCCAAGTCTACGGCGGACATCTCCATAATGGGAGTATTTGGCGGTGCATGTTCTACCACACTAGCATTGCACATGTTAAAGGAACAGATAAACTGAGGAGTGTTGTCATTGATGTCCTGCACGTAAATTACGACATCCGTGAATCCGGTGAGTCCGTCACCTTCGTCATCTGTGGCCAGCACCACAAATCTCCAGATGGAGTGTTCCTCACGATCCAGTGGCTTCATGGCAAAGATACTTCCCGTCTTTTCATCAATGGTGAATATGTCCTCAGCACCGCTTCCATGAAGAGAATACTTCAATCCTCCTGGTTGATCATGATCTGGATCAGTGGCTGAGACCTGATGAAATGAAGAGAAGGAGCTTTTTTAGGACAACTTTAGAATGCATTGGTGCAATTTGGAGCTTTGTGGGTCTCTACCAGGCCTAGGGACCCTAGTTCATTGCATCTCATTGTTAAGCTACTGGTGTCCACATTTTAGTGGAAGACCTACCTTGTAGACTGCGCTTACCTGCAGAACAAACACCGGTAATTCAGCCAACTCCTCAGTCACGCTTCCTCGATACTCATTCAACGAGAAGACTGGTGGCTCGTCATTTTTGTTCAACACATTGATGGTCACCGTGGCAAAGTCTTCCCATTTACCATCTGACGCCAGCAGGGTGAGCACGTAGACCTTAACTTCTTCGTAATCCAAGGGGTGGACAATTAAAATTGCTCCGGTCTCTGGGTTCAGATCTAGGACTCCGCCAATGTTCCCAGCTGTGATCTGATATCGGATGTTGGCATTCATACCTATAAAAAACAAACATATTGACCTCTGCATCTTTCAAACATATTGACCACTTTCAACTTCACGTGAGCTGAAACGAAGGAGATGGGGAGCTCTGTGATGCATCAGCACCCATTTGGTCAGGGGTACAGATAGGAGCATCTGTCCTCAGTACTATGTGCAAGGACAGCACCAACAAGCCAATGGTTGATGTCCTGGTTTTTAGATTCTAGGCTAGGATAGCAAACGAAACCCTTACCCCAAATGTTAGAAAACCTAGCTATTGCACTGCATTTGGTGCTGGTTGCAATTATTACCTAGCCAAAAAAAAAATCAATGGCGCTATATCATGGACATAGTATTGGAAGTGCAGTTTTGGGTATGACCAAAGAGGTTCGGGAACCTCATTCCTTTAGGCCATAGTGACATGAAGTGGATATTTGACAGATTTTTCAACCAGATATAGAGGTGGAAAATTATAGTAGCAGAAGAATGGATAAGATTTTATCAAATTTACCTGCCATGCATATATACATTCCACAGCAGGTCAAGACTGTATTCAAATCCACGGAAAATCTGCAGCAAAATCTGCATGCAAAGTCAAGACCCCCCAGTATATTATTAGAGGGTCACATCAAAACACAAAGATGATGGGATCCCTATGGAATTTGGGGTAAAATCCCCAGTGGATTCTTTCCGTTCCCTATGGATGTACCCATAGGGATCCCATCATCTTTAGGCTTCATTCACACGGCCGTATTTTGTTTCCGTGTCCGTTCCGTTTTTTTACGGACCGTATACGGAACCATTCATTTCAATGGGTCCGCAAAAAAAACGGAAGGTACTCCGTGTGCATTCCGTTTCCGTATGTCCGTATTTCCGTCCGGCAAAAAAGATAGAACATGTCCTATTCTTGTCCGTTTTGCTGACAAGGATAAGCATTGTTACAATGGATCTGCAAAAAAAAAAAAAGAAACGGAAAAATGGATGCCATACGGAACGGCATCCGTTTTTTTTTTTTGCGGATCCGCAATTTGCCAGACTTCAACATAAATACGGTCATGTGAATGAAGCCTTAATAATATACTATGAGGTCTTGGCTCACTTTACATCTAGGGGTCAGAATCTTCAGGTTAGGAAAGATTTTGGATGGGGTTATATAGGGTTAGACCTCAATGACAACCTGCCATGGCTACATGGCAACTATGTCGATCAGGTGGAGTTACCCTTTAAATAAGATTTTATTCCTCTGGCGTACATAGAGAAGTAAGGGCCCCTTAGCAAGGATTAAACCAGGCCCCCACACAGGACAGAAGGGTTTCCGCCTAAAGCCTTTTCAATGACCCTTGGGCCATTTTTCCACTGCCTCATTTGCTAAAAGTTGTTCCTTTAGAGGGTAGAGTCCTGACCAAGTTTTCACCCCCAGTAGAAGAGGAGATGATCCCAACTAAGACTGGGCCTCCTCTTGCCCTGGGCCCCATAGCAGTTGCATGGTCTGCCGCTATGTTATTATGCCCCTGCCCTCTACCTTCATCTGAGTCACTGGCGCTGACAGTGACCACCACGGATCCGACGTCCTGATCTTCATCCACGCTTACAAAGTAGGCGCGCTGAGTGAACGACGGCTGGTTATCATTGACATCCAGGATAAAAATGCGCACGTAGGCAGTGTCTGGAGAGACGAGAAGGCAGGAAATTAAAATGCTTGAATGAGCCATTTCTGTCAGCTACAATTCCTTAGCCTGTCGGCGCGAGCGTTAAATGAAAACTAATATGCAGACGATACAGGAACCGACCCCCGGGGCTGGCAACAATTTACACAAGCACATTATTCCAAATCTCTTGAAGATGAATATAACGTCAGCATCAATTCTCCTCAACAGATAACAGGGGAATAATTGATTTCTGATGTCACTGGCGCTGATAGTTTGGGTCTCAGCCCCCAATGCGACCATTTTCATCGGCAGCGCCTATCCTTTCAGCCATTTCAGATGGAGATTCATCTCAGCATCGTTCATTATATATTCACACTGTCTGTATCGCCTGCAGCCCTGCATGGTCCACATTTACTCTGCTGTCTGCACATATATATTCTCTTATTAGGTTTGTTATTATAGGAATATGATTAGCCATACATACCGCTTTAATGGCTCTTTTTTATCGTACAGCGTGCATTAAGTGTTATTTGCAGGGGATTGCTTTGCTGTTTTGCTGCCGGAGGCTATAAAATTGCTGAGTCCCTTCTCGTTCCGTATACAAAGTACTGATAACCATTAGGATATGAGCTGCACACACACACACAAAAGCACCACTTCCCTACAAAATGTACGTTTTTTAGGGGACAGAGCTGTTTTTATTCTGATATAAAGCTTCAAATCCACTGAAATATACATAGCAGTACATTAATTCTGTCATCCTAGCTTGGGTGTTTGCTGCATACAAGAAGTGCATTGAACTGAATAGAAAAACTGTATTCAGTGAGCTCCCCCTGGTGGTGGCAGCAGGCAGAGAGATTCTTATGGGATTTAGAGCCCTGTATATCTTATATAAAAAATAGGAGCGCTGACCACAGTAAAGACGTATTAAGAAATTGATCAGCATAGAACAGGGATCGGCAACCTTTGGCACTCCAGCAGTTCTGAAACTACAACCCCCACAATTCTCCATTCCCTTGCATGGGAGTTAGAACAGCCAAGTGTGTTTGCATGCTGGGAGTTGTAATTTCCTAGCAGCTGGAGTGTCAAAGGTTGCTGATTTCTGGCATAAAATAGCATTATGCTAACAGGTAGAATACATCTGGTTGCCTAGGGAAGAATAATTCATCTCCTCATTATTTTTTTAAGAAAATTATGTGCATAGCAAGTACAAATAATAAAATGAATGTGAAGCTCCACTAGAAAACGTCAGCCATTGTGAAAATCAAGCAAATTTGTAATCTCTTTATCATATTTTCTGGCATATGCACTTGTTTTGCAGCATAGAAATTAGTTGCTACTTGGAAACCATCAGCAAGCAGGCTAGTCAGTGTTCTGAGATCTCATTATGGGTTGTGAAGCTGCCCAGAAATTCTTATCAAGCTTTGTGTCAATAAAGCACAATAGCACACGATCATCTAAATAGATGGATTTACATATGCAAGTACTGTATTAGGCATCCGTACATTAAACAGCCAAGGTAGAGTAGGCATTACACAGATCCACACCCTTGTCATGGGATAACACAATGAATTAAAAAAAGATGAAAAAAAAGAACATAATGGGGAAAAAAGATTAGATTCAGCATCACCAACATGTTGATGGTTTCCATGTACAAGGCATTAATGAAGGTAAATTGCAAATATATTGGATTTTCCATTTGCTGACTATAAGCCAGTTCAGATCTGAAGGTTTCTGCTCTAGGACAATGTATCTGTGGCCCATAGGCAACTAGTGGCGAAACCACTCTAGGAGTCTAATCATTGCCCTGGCACCAGGTTCCCAGGTCTTACTACATAAACCCTCACCAGAATTGGGTTGCCCATGTTTTCCGGGTCTAGCGGACTCCGATCCATCAGCTGATTTCACTTCCAGCAGGTACGACGTCTTCTCCTCTCTGTCAAACACTGCGGCAGTATAGATGCTGCCTGTCTGGGGGTCTATATGGAAAAGGGCATGGTCCCCACTGCGGTCTTCTAAGATAGAATAGGTGATCTGGAGGATACGTATAAAAATTACAAACTGAGGAAATCTCTTTATGATGCAGCAGTTGCCATCTTGATATCTGTACCCAAAAATTCCACAACACTTTCAAGTAGATCCTCATCATGGCCTGTGCTTCCTGGTATTCAGAATATACATAGGACATGATCATAAGTGGTCGGGCTGCCTGATGCGGCATAAATGCTGGGTGTCGGCTGTACAAAAACCGCTACATGCAGCAGTATTTGTCCGGACGAAACTCAGCATTTATTCTGGAAAGCCGCCAGATCACCACCAGACCTCATTATATGGGGATCTGGCGGTGATCTAGAGAATCCAGCAATGCTAGATCCGGTGAACTGCGGCAGGCTGTCTTCTGCCGGAAACATTCACCGGAGCTTTGAATGCGGTCTTACTTGACAAATAACTGATCCTTTTCTCCCTGCCAGGAGGACCTTAGTGGGTCCTGCCACTAATTGGATGATAATGATATCCCCTGGGACACCAGGATCATTTTTGCCATCAGCCACTAGCCCACCAGGCCCAAAATAAAGGTGTTTTTTCTTAAAAAAACAAAAAAGGGGAGAAAGAGGACCTGTCACCTCTCCTGACTGATGCTCTTTAAAGAGGACCTGCCACCTCTCCTGACATGCCTGTTTTAATAGCTTCATGCATTCCCCATGTAATAACAATTCTGGAGCATCTATTCTTATGACTCTATGTTGTGCCATTCCTTTATTATTCCTGCTAGAAGTTATGAATAAATTGCTGTTAGCCTTCTGTAAGGGAACAGAGGGGAGGTAACCAGTTGGGGTGGTTTACCTGCACAGACACACTCTATCCAATCAGTGCTGTCATGTTCATGTGTGCAGGTACACGCCCCCAACTGGTTACCTCCCCTCTGTACCCTTACTGCAGACTGCTAGTAATTCATCCATAACTTCTAGTAGTAATAATAAAGGAATGGCACAACG
Source organism: Rhinella marina (assembly GCA_900303285.1). Taxonomy (NCBI): domain Eukaryota; kingdom Metazoa; phylum Chordata; class Amphibia; order Anura; family Bufonidae; genus Rhinella; species Rhinella marina. The sequence continues at coordinate 961,858 of ONZH01016644.1, forward strand.
TAGAGCCATAAGAATAGATGTTCCAGACTTGTTATTACATGGGGAATGCATGAAGAAATTAAAACAGACATGTCAGGAGCGGGGACAGGTCCTCTTTAAATCTCAGAATTCCATTTACCTTGCCATTTAGACCCAAGTCTTGGTCCGACGCAGAAACCTGAAGGACCAAGGTTCCTAGATCGAGCCCTTCGGTCACTGACGCCTCATATATAGATGAGCTGAAGAACGGGACATTGTCATTCACGTCTGGAAATTCAACAGATTAGGTCAGCGTCCAATCATCAACTACCACACCCAACATCCAACGTCTGATGCAATCTTACCTGTGACATTAATATAAACTGTAGTGAACGCAGCTAGCGGCACAGCAGCCACATTCTGAGCTCGGATTTTCAGGACAAAGTTCTTAGTTGTTTCATAATCCAAGTTCTCCGCCACCAGCACGGAAGCAGAACCGTCCTCGCGATTTACGGTCAGGTAAAAGCGTACGGGCATATTGCTTTCAGGAACCAGTCCTTCCTCTAAATTGTATGTCACACGGGGGTCTCCAAGGAGGGATCTGGCTTTGACGGTCTGCAGGGAAATTACATTTACTGGAAGATCAGTGAAGTTTTATTTTCAGAATGTTATCGTCAGTCTTATACGAAAATGGCTGATAACAGGGAGCAGTAGATGCCACTCAGTGTTACTGAGGCTTTATGATATATATATATATGGAAAAATGAGACTAAAATTGAGCAAAATGTTGTATACATGGGAAAAATTTGACTAAAATAGAGCAAAAATGTTGTTTTCTATGGTCCTGCTATATGACACAGCTCTGTACCCTTTCATTGATGTATAAGTAAGTGCAGTCCTACTTATTTTGGGTAAAAAAAACAAAACAAAGCACAGCATAATGCAGAATAAAATGTGAAATGTAACATTAGCAGCCTGGAAGCCAGAGCTGTGAACCACATTTATGTCATTTGTTATATTCCTGCTGTGCTTCTCATGCATTAAAGGACACGTAAAATGTGCGCTCTTAGAGAGGTGTGAATATGGTGACACACATTGTGCAGTGAATATTCTGATTTATGAGCAAAAATAAATGAAATTTTCCATTCCGAGCTGAACATTCTGCATGTAAAACATCATCCATGAACCCCTCCAAACAGCGGGGGTGTCCTGAGGTCCTGTGGGTGGTAGGCCGGTGCGGCTGCCTGCATTTTCATAATTTGCTGCTTGATAAGATGCAAAATAAAACAGGGAAATGCAAAATAGTGGGTCAGGAAGACTTTTCATTGTGGAGCTCCTGTACAGAGTCTGCTTTTACTATGCTTTTCAGCACAGGATGGGCCACCTTTAGACTGACACCCCATCTTGGCATGTTTCTATTGCTTTGATTTCAAATATATGTTGATGTGTATGACTTTATACCGTGCCTTTAAATTGCCGTGTGTATACACCTGCTACTGTGTATGACCGGTATTGTACATCTGTTTTGATCATGTTCTACTTATATATGGTTGGTGGAGCTGAAGGAGGTGGAACCTGTACTGCAGTAGGACTTTTGGTAACATGAACTTGTTGTGCAGGTCCTTAAAGGGGTTGTCTCATTTCAGTAAATTGCATTTATCATGTAGATAAAGTTAATACAAGTCACTTACTAATGTATTGTGATTCTCCATATTGCTTCCTTTGCTGGGTGGATTAATTTTTCCATCACATTATACACTGCTCGTTTCCATGGTTACAGACAACCCTGCAGTCCATCAGTGGTGGTCATGCTTGCATACTATAGGAAAAAGCACTAGCCTATGTGCACTCCCACGGTCCCGACTACCAGAGAGGCTGATGCTTTTTCCTATATTGTGCAAGCACGGCCACCACTGATGGACTGCAGGGTGGTAGTAACCATGGAAATGAGCAGTGTATAATGTGAGGGAAAAAGGAATCCAGCCAGCAAAGGAAGCAATATGGACAATCACAATACATTAGTAAGTGACTTGTATTAACTTTATCTACATGATAAATGCAATTTACTGAAGTGAGACCCTTTTAAGACAGTAAAGAGAATGGACAGGGGCTGGTAATAAGAGAGCCCCATAACATCATGAGGAGGAGGCTTTCCCCCTTGTTCTGCATTCGTATGTCCACAAGACTCAAGGAGTTTCCCATGACTCCTCCTGTTGGAGGGTTAGCCGGTGCCAAAACGACTGTCAGGCATGCTACATGCCCTTTCTATGTATGAGTAGCTGTGGAGCTAGAAAAGGCTGCAGTTGTCGTGGCTTTGGAGTGCCTTGAGGAAGAAGGGTGGCCATGAGGTGGGTGGAGGGGCATCTCCTTGGTAGCGAAAGATGGCGACTTGGAAGTCAGCCCTGGTAGTGTGAGAGTAACTATGAAAGAATAGTACCTGCTGTATATAGTTGCCACCAACTGTCCAGTGAATGTGCCCTCATATGTTAAGCATCTGTAACCAACAAGCAAATTTCCATGGCATTTTGCTCTTGGACTTCTCTACTTATTTTGTATGTGCCATCAAAGTCCCTGCAAGAGTGCACTCCCAGGGTCTGTATATCACACTGCTTCTTCACCCACCTGCCCTTATTATACAGTGTCATTCTGGCTTTGTCTTCACTGCTTGTGCCTTTTTTAGGCTTGGTTCATTGATTGTCCTGACAAGTGTCACTTGTACACTTCCATGCCCCATGGAAATATAATCAGGTCACCAAATACCATTCTAGATGGAAATATGGCTGTATCTGTTTCCAGTAAAGTTGGTCATTGCTACAGTATTTAAGCACGAGTCTTCATCTATCCAATCAAACGCTGGAAAGGAGGAGGAGTCTCCTGCCAGACCACCCCCGAAGATTCTCCTGTCAGACCACCTCCGAGGAGATGTCATTGCATTAAGCAGCTCAGGCATCCCAATACCGCAATCTTAATACAGCATAGTAACACACAGACTCATCATACCACAATAGGTGTATCCCTCAGCGTATTCTCAGGGATGACAATTTCATATCTCTCCTTTTCCCATATTGGTGGCTGATTTTGGGCATCGGTGACTCGAATGACCACCTCAACCCTCGTGCTTCTCTGTCCGCCATCTGTCACAATTACTTCTTGGGTGATTAAGGACTTCTAAGGGGTTAAAGAAAGAAAAGGCATTAGTAAAGATTACTTATTCGATTGCTATAGAAACTAACTGGTCCTTGAAGTCTTAGATTTGGATTGACCCACATTTATGAAACCTGGGTTATATAGACCCCCAAGTCAAAGCAAACCCTGCAGATGTAAGAATTTATTTTGTAGTTAAACACCAGCAGAATTCCGCCACTTGCTCTGTCTTGGGTTTCAGCATTCGTATATCTAACATCTGCCTCCCTGTATAGTTTCAACTCCAACTCCAGATGTTTCTGTCTAGCTGTAGAGATACTTGGATCTTAAGAAAACTGAACATGACAGGATGACGGAGCCTCCTTACTGTCCTCAAATCCTAGAAGTCCTGTGGTCTCCAGGTCACCAGCTGTGAGATCTTAAAATGTCCTCTAAACTCGTATCAAATGCATCAGCTGCAAGAACTGAGCATCATCTCCGTGTTTTATGTTCTCAAGATGTGTCTTCATCTGTCATAAGAGCTACTGGTCATCTTGTGTCTTAGAAGAAATTCCAACAGGGCATAAGGAAGGAACAAAGCACATACAAACCTCAGGCTACTGTTCCTATCTTCATATATGTCAATCTGCCTATTGTAATTTACTAGAAGCTGCCCGCACAAGCCGATGGAATATATTCATATGGTCTTTGTATCTTCTTTTAAGTATAAGCATCCCAATATACACATCATTTTTTTAAAAACCAATGGGTCTAAAGCTTTCTGGAAAATTACGGTAACGTTGACCCGACAGACCATTCGGCCAGTAGGGTCGCCAAGGACATCTAATCCTTCTAGGTACCTAAGGTAACCCATAGCAGTGATATAGAACACTATATGGCCTCCTACTTCCTGATGGCCCATCACAGAGTACCCCTACTGTCTCACAGTCCACCAGTAATTGTAAGACACAAAATTTGGTAGCTCAGTCCCTTGCTCCTCTAGGTCCTCCTACCTACTGGGCCCTTGGGCATGATATGTCCGCCTTTGGTCACCAAAGTGAAAAGCGGTTCTGCTACTAGTATTCATCATTTGCAAGTGAAAGACGAAGTCCCCATGAGTCCTTCCAGCTTGTGCAGCCTGGATTACTTCTCGATTCCCTTGACTCCTTTGTCACCATATATTATAGCCCCCTAAGAATGGCCACATACCCTTAACAAAGGCTGGTTGACATACAGCCATCCTGTTGTACCGTTGATCTGAAACACAGGCGATTCGTCCCCTGTGACAGAGTAAGAAAGTGCTGCGTTCGTGCCGTAATCTTCATCGTGTGCCGTGATGCGCAGGAAGCTGGTGCCCACAGGTGTGTCCTCCTTCAGGAAATCTAGAAGAAAATGACACTCTCCACTGTCTATCTCTATTACCTCTTGATGGGTACAGGACATGCTGTATAAGAGGGTCACATAGATCAAGGATTGCATAATTGACTCTCATAGAAAATTGGTTTTCTTAGCAGCAAGACAAAAAAATGAATCAAAGAAACCAAGTAAATTCTGGGGGTTATACACTGCAGTGTCAAATGTTCTTTTACATGTATCTAACCCTTGTAATTTATTGATTTTGCAATTTCTTACTTAAAGGGGTTGTCCCACTAAAAATATTCTACAGTTTTAAAACCAGCACCTGAATCTGAATACTTTTGTAATTGCATGTAATTAAAAAGTTAGCATAGCCACTGATTTATTCAATAAAATGTATCCTTATAGCGCCACCTGCTGTTTATTTTCTCTCTTATGTCTTTGACCTGCTCACTGAGAAGGCTGCACATGCTCAGTTTCATCCTTCAACTACCTCCTGAGTTGTGATGGGGAGAGCATGGACACGCCCCCCTGAGCTGTGATAGGGAGAACATGGACACGCCCCCTGAGCTGTGATAGGGAGAGCTGAGACACGCCCCCTGAGCTGCAGCAGAAAAGACACTCCTTCTGAGCTGTCAGCTTGATATAAATCTAGCAGAGCAATGAATGTGGAGATCTCTGGATCCATGTGAGGTACAGGGCTGGTTCTAGCTTTGCTAGAATGAGATTGCCATGTACTATATGATGTCTGATTTTATTTTTTACATTACTCATGGGATAACCCCTTTAACATATAGGGAATTTCAATCTCAAAAACAGAACACAAGATGTTCACTTACATTCATAGCGATTGTTTTCAAAGCTCGGGTCATTGTCGTTCTGGTCCAGGATGGCTATATTAATCTGACAGAGTCCAATGAGAGGGTCGGTGGCCTGGTCCGTGGCTTTTATAGTCAGAGGATACTCCTTCTCCCTCTCACGGTCAAAGCTCTGTAATGTAGTTATGACTCCTATGGAGAAGATACAAATTCACATTGTAACAATTAACATATCATTGTCTCATTTTCCACATTATCCATCTGGGCAGGTTCTATGTTGTCCATTATATCCAGTCCCCTGTAGAAAAGTGCAACCAATATAAGAGTCCAGCACCATAGACAGCACCACATTGTAGACCTCTATAAGGTTCTTCTGTAACTGAGCTCTGTGTGGGGAAATATATTTCGTCTGGACATTTTTAGCTTTCTTATGGGTTTCCCAGTTTCTTGGTAAAAGTTTCAGATTTCTTTGCAAGATTTCAAGTTCATTAGATTTAGGTTCCAGTTTCTGCAGCCTGGCCTTTCTGCTTCGGCACATTATATGAAATTTGCAAGGCAGTGCAATGTTTAATGTTGAAGCAACTTAAAGACCATGCTCAATGAGGAGGAAGAAGTAAAGCTTTAAAGTGTAGCTTTACGGGAATTATTGTCCTTAAAAGGATTTTTTTATTTAGATTTTTTACCATTTATTGCACTTTTTTGTAATTAAAAGTACAGTACTTTTGAGGAGCAGTGATATGGTTAGTACTGGAAACATGGGTTCTAATCTGATCACATCAGCGTTCTTCAATATAAGAAGACTGTAGTAGTCTCCCGCCCACAATGAACCGGCACAAAGAAATATTTAAAGGGAACCTGTCATCAACTTTATGCTGAGGACAGTATAAAACAGTGACAGAAATGCTGATTTCCGCGGTGTGTCACTCATGAGTTAAAAGTATGTGGTTGCCGAGAACCAGCATCATAATCATTACAGCCCAGGCCTTGAAAAGAGTCAAATCTACCTGAGAAGAGTCATGGTTATTCCTAATCTCCTGCTCTCCTCGCCCATCTGCTGATGATTGGCAGTTTTCTCCTAGAGAGAAATCTACTTGTAGGTATAAGACTGTCAATCATCAGTAGGTGGGCAGGGAGATGAATAACCAGGACTCTTCTCAGGTGGCCGGGACTCTTTTCCAGGTCTAGTCTGCAATGATTGTGATGTTGGTTCTCGGCAACCACTTACTTTTAACTTATAAATGACAGACACCTATCTCTACTTTATTCTGCCGTTAGTATGGGTAGCATAAAGGTGATGACAAGTTCCCTTTAATGTATGTATAAGTCACATAATGACTGCACTTGCACATAGTACATAGCCACATTGACTTGGTCCCCCACCATACAGACCTGGGGCACATGAATGCTTGGTAATCCAGACTAAGTTCAGCTAGGGGCAGGCTCTACAGTGAATACGTACTCCATGAAGGATTTAAGAATAATATATACATATATATATTCTGCGTAAGTTATATTTTCATGGTCACCTGTTTCTGGGTGGATGGTAAATGCAGGTAGGGAGCCTTCTCTGTGCACAATCCCATATTTCACTTGCCCGTTCACGCCGGAGTCGGCATCTTTGGCTTCTACTTGAAGCACAAACGTTCCTGGGGGCTGGTTTTCTAGGACAGAAGCGTTCTTGCTATAATCTGCACACTGAATTGGATAAAAGTTGTTTCAATAAAGGTAGAAAACGTCACACTTTAAATGTTGATCCCATCTTACAATGAGACTGACCACGATTTACAAGTATGTAGAACGCACCTGATAAAAAATGGGCTTGTTATTATTAATATCATCCACTCGGACCATGACGGTGGTGGTGCTGTTCAGGCTGTGAGGACCCCCCGATGAGTTATCATCTGTGGCCGTCACATAGAGCACATACTCCGTCCCATGAAGCCTAGGAAGGGGGGATGAGCCGAGACGGATGAGACCTGATGGGATAATGTAGGTTAATCATTCATTTGTATTCAAAGAGTTTTATCTTTCCTGGTTTAATGGGTTCCTGATTCTGATCGCTTCTAATGAGGACAATGGTCTTCCCACAATAACAAAAACACATGTCCTTGACAGCCGCCACCGAGCTCTCCATGACACGGATTGATTTTAGGCGGATGATGGTGGGTCCAATCAATAAGTATGTTCAGAAGCTCGGTTCAGGCTGTAAACACTGTAGTGTCTGACTCTGGAAGCCATGATTACCTTTCTGAGGATCAATAAGAAAGTTTCCCTCTCCGTTTCCTCCTGATATTTCATACGTGACTCGGTCTCCGTCGGGATCGAACGCTTGCACGGTGGCTACCAGGGTGTTGGGGGCTGCATCCTCAGATACAAAGGTTCGATATCTGCAAGAGGGACCATAGAGATTGCAGCAGGTTACAAAGTCACTTTGTGCATATAATATATGTCTCTATAATTGGCAAACACTTATTAGTAATATTATCAGAATCTGCTCCTTTATTCCAGAATAATTAGTTGAAAAAAAAACAAAAAAAACCTTGTAGGACCCAATGTGCAAAAAACAGAGCAATCCACTTTAAGAAGGCAATTAAAGGAATGATAATAAGTTGATCAAAGCGATCACATGTAAGCTAGAGGGCCTTGGTAATAAGTGTTCACTTTCCCTGCAGCGCCACCACAGGAGAAAGAAAGTATTACACAGATTTCATTTCATGTAATATGTGGACTTTTTGGGTCCTCCAGACCAAGAGATGCTCTTTTTAGCTGCTCTTGACTCCAGATAATAAATGAGAGCCCTGAATGGAGAACAGGGTATTTGAAAATAACTGTATATTTATGATTGAAAATAACATGGCACTTAAAACTTGAATTTACCAAAAAGAAGAGAGCGGGCCCCAGAAAAGAGAGACAATTCTGGATAATTCGATTTAAAGGTGACATTTATATTGAAAATGATAATACTTGTAAAAAAAAATAAAAAAAAACTAATTGTAATATAAAGTATATGCCGATCCGGCACAGACTATCTTTTATGGCCTCGGAATACACAAAGATCCTCTCCTCCATCAAGTCTTGAGAAATGGTTTTCCTTCTCTTCATGTCACATTTATGTCTGTTTCAATAAAAGAAAAATGGAATCCGGTTTCCCCTTTTATATTACGGCTGATGAATATAAAAATATATTGCAAAAGAAAAAAAAAAAAAGAATTAAACTGCAAATGACATGAAAGCCTGTAGGAATCAAGAACTTCACCAACGGTCATGGTAAGTAGACGTCGGCTCCGTCTACGCCGCAGCGCTGCAAATCGAAAGAGACTGGGAAATATATATATATTTATTTGTGAGAGTCTCATTTAATGCTGTAGATTAGGGGATGGGAACGCTGTGATTTTGTTCAGCCACTCAACAATAAATTACAGCCCTGAGGCCACTGTCTTAGCCTAGAGTCTAACGAGCAAATCGATTCCAGCTCTGACAGTTTTAAAGCCGTAAAACGAAGAAGAACAGAGAGATGGGAGGTTTGAACATTACACGGAAAGGTCTCTGAAGATGCAGAAGGATTTTAAGAAAAAATAGGCCACCATCGTATCTATAGCGAGCAGTGTACTGTTCCGCTGCAGGGGTGATGGGGGGGAGGTATGGAGAATACAGAAATCTGTGCGTTAATCGAGGGGAAAAATAAGAACTTAAAGGCTGAAAACCGAAGCTTCTCGGAGCTGAGGAGGACAGGGGAGTGTAAGGAATTCAGGACGGTAAAATTCCCATCATCTGACACATGGGCCAGAATATCGGAAGTTTTTCTTTTGATCGTCCAATCAAAATGCAGGACATTGCACTTCTGGAGTTACGTAGCCAATGGTCTGCCACAGGTTATAGGATGCATTTACAATGGGGAAAGTCCAGGGAAAGCATCAGTTTCCCATTCAATATTCTGGTTAATTGATTGGAACCCTTTAAAGGAAAAACTCCATGCTTGAAAGTTAGGCTTCATTCACACGTCCGTAGACTGTGGCCCTGATTTATCATACCATCACTCCAGAATTCTGGCATCAAAAAGTCGCAAAATAGGGCTTTTGCCACTTTTTTGCGCAAAATTTTGCGACTTTTTGCATGTGTACACCACTCACTCCAGTTTTGTAATATGGGTGTAAAAGTGGGTGTGGTTAGCTATGTTAATGAGTTTCACTCCATATTTATCATTGAGACTTTTTAAAAAAGTCGCAAAATAGTCGCAATCTCACTCCAGGAGGAGGGTGGAGTAGGAAAAGTGGAGGAGCTTCTCTAGACAGAAGTGTTAGGTTTAAGAACAAGCCACATTTATCAAACAACCTGTGACATTTGATAAATGTGGCACAAAGTACTCCAACATAGACTGAAGCAAAACTGACTTCAAATATTATCCTAATGATAAATTCCCCCTGTGTCTGCATCCGTTCTGCAAAATTGTGGAACGGGTGCGGACCCATTCATTTTCAATGGGGCCGCAACAGATGCGGACGGCCGTTCCCCGCAAAAAGATAGAACATGTCCTATTCTTGTCCGAATACACGGAAAAGAAAAGGCATTTTTATTATGTGCGTTCTGCAAATTGCGGATCCGCAAAACACGAACGTGTGAATGGAGCCTTAAAGGGCAAAGAAACATATGTAACCATTTTTTTTAAATGAATGAACTTGGCAAATAATCTTCATTAAAAAATCTCCTTCCGTTTCGTGCATACAGCAACTATGTGTTTCTATAGGTACAGACTACAAACAAACCCTAGAGTGTAGTCTGATTCTGGAATATTTAGTTACTCCAGTCCCTCTTAACAGCCACTTTTACAGACAGCAGAACAGGGCGTAAAAGGAAGGACTGAACAATCACAAGCTAATAAATACGATGAAGGCTACATCAACTTGTGATCACTATTCAAATGTTTTTTATATACCGGTATATAGAATTAATCATGATAAATAAAATGCAAACACATTATTTATAATGTATTGGAGTAAGCTGTGTACAAAGCACTGAACAAGAAGGGGATCCTGGGAGATTTTAGCTCCGAAGAACTGTAAATGCGGGTCTGGAGTATAAAACATGATGTAATGTATGATAAGTAATGTAATGTATGAACACAGTGACCCCACCGGCAGAATAGTGAGTGCAGCTCTGGGGTATAATACAGGATGTAACTCAGGATCAGTACAGGATAAGCAATGTATGTTCACAGTGACTGCACCAGCAGAATAGTGAGTACAGCTCTGGAGTATAATATAGGATGTGCCACAGGATAAGTAATGTATATACACAGTGACTGCACCAGCAGAATAGTGAGTACAGCTCTGGAGTATAATACAGGATGTAACTCAGGATCAGTACAGAATAAGTAATGTACGTACACAGTGACTGCACCAGCAGAATAGTGAGTGCAGCTCTGGAGTATAATACAGGATGTAACTCAGGATCAGTACAGAATAAGTAATGTACGTACACAGTGACTCCACCAGCAGAATAGTGAGTGCAGCTCTGGAGTATAATACAGGATGTAACTCAGGATCAGTACAGGATAAGTAATGTAATGTACACAGTGACTGCACCAGCAGAATAGTGAGTGCAGCTCTGGAGTATAATACAGGATGTAACTCAGGATCAGTACAGGATAAGTAATGTAATGTATGTGCACAGTGACTGCACCAGCAGAATAGTGAGTACAGCTCTGGAGTATAATACAGAATGTGCCACAGGATAAGTAATGTATATACACAGTGACTCCTCCAGCAGAATAGTGAGCGCAGCTCTGGGGTATAATACAGGATGTAAGTTTACTTAAAAAATGATTAACACTCCATCAAATGTTAAATTATTTGCACTGAACATCGCAATAATTGCATATTTACTGAGGCTGAAAAAACAAGGTTTATAAAGTTGAACCTGCTATTTATTGCAAATGTTTTCGATCAATTTTCTTATCTTTTCCCACCATAATATAGACAATCAATATATGGCGGAGTTTCGCTTCAGCTTACAGTTTCTATTGAGTTTCTTTTAGATTTCTATAATTTTAGATTCGAGTCCCCATCCATTCTCTATTTTCAGGCCAAGTGTTTGAGAGGCAATGACTCTGATCAATACCGTACAGGAGAAGTGAAGAATGAAAATATCGTAATCAATACCTGAACAGGCCAATTATTCCCCCATTTATACCAGGCTATTGTAATTTACAGAGCATTTCCATGTAAAACCCATTTATACTTTACCGTAATCAGCATCCTGGTAGAAACCAAGCACTAGGAGCTATTCCACATAAAACCAATGTCACAGCTGGAGCTCCGGAGCGATCTCCGGTAATGTGATCATGCCACTGAAATTGTCTGCAATCAGTATCCTGTTTTTATGTCATTTCAGTCTATGGTACACCCACGATCATGCTTGTTATCACAGAAGGTGGTGTGCCGTCACATATTCAGTGCAGTTGGTTTCCGGTCATAGACTTTAATTAAAGGGGATGTCCAGAATTAGAAACAAAAATGTCTACTTTCTTCCATAAACAGCACCACAACTGTCTATGGGTTGTGTATTGCAGCTTAGCTCTACTGAAATGAATAAGGCTGATCTGCAGTACCACATGTGACCTGTGGGCAGGTGTGGCGCTATTTCTGGAAGAATGCATATGACAAAAATTTGCAGCAAGGAAAATTTTGGACAGGCCAAAAAAAAGCAGGATTTTTTATGACTACTGAGACACCAGTGTTTTCCTGGCTATTCAAGGTCTCTTTAAAGTGGCTTCCCAGGCTTTCTTCTGCTCGCTTCACTACTACTGTACAGAAACAGGTAGATCAAATTTTCTGAAATGCAAAGCTATTAAAGGGAAACTCTGGAAAAACAATTAGAATTTCTCATTTTGATTATTTATCGGGGCAGTTGCTTAGCAACAACTGGAATTGCGGTCCACAATGCACGGGCACTGACAGTGGGGCCGCTGGATTCGGATCGCGGACCCATTCATTTGAACGGGGTCTGCGATCCGCATCCGACGATCTGCACCGCAAAAACTAGTGCATGCGCTACTTTTTTGCTGTGCGGAGGCACGGCCAGAAACACCACGGAAGCACACCGTAGTGATTCCGTGCTGTTCCGATACGTTCCTCCGCTCCGCATCTCAGTGATTGCGGACCCATTGAAGCGAAATGGTTCGCGATCCGTGATGTGGGCTGCACATGGCCGGTGCCCGTGTATTGCGGACCCGGAGTATGCATGAGCCCTTATATTGATTTAATGGGGGTGTAGCGCTGCAGTACCATTCATGACCACTAACCAGTGTATGGCACTGTGCTGTTCCAGTGCCCGTTCAGGAGCATAGCAGTCTATTCAAACAGCGGATCGGTGGGGATGCCAATCTGATAATGATGGCCTTTCCTAAGCATATGGCATCCATATTACAGTCCCAGAAAACCCCTTTAATAATGAGGTGCCGAGATATTAAAGGAGTTGACCATATTTTTGTTAAAAGTGCTAATAAGCTGATCAGAAGGTCTCCAAGAAACTTAAAGGGGTTAGACCATCTCATACTTCTCACCAACGCCAGATGGGGTGAGTCCCACCTCTGGGACCCACGCCTGTCTCTAGAACGTGGCCCCCAAAGTGAAGGAGAGCGCACCACGTATGTCTGGCCACCTCTCCATTCACTTGTAAGGGATATATCAAAAGAGCACGCTCAGCTATTTTCAGAACTCCCATAGAAGTGAATGGAGGGCGCACCGCACAAGCGCGGCCACCTCTCCATTCACTTCTATGGGCAATAGCTGAGCCGGAAGTGAAAGGAGGGTGGCCATGCTTGCGCTGTGCACCCTAGTTCACTTTGGGGCCCCGCACTTATCTGACATTGGTGGCATGTCCTAGCAATATGCCACCAATGTATGAGATGGATCAAATTCTTTAACAGCAAGTGTTCATATTCCCTACAGCTCCCCCGCAGGGGATATGAAGCATTACACAGTGCCCTTTGAAAAAGGATTTTGCACCAGACAACTCCTTTAAATCTCAAGGAAAGAAAAGGAATAACCATTTCCCATTACTGGCAGAAAAAGAAGGTGCTCCAAAGGGTTAAGGCATGTGAAGTGATAAATTATGTTGAGCGCAGGGAAGAGCTTAATTTTTAAAGCAGATGGCCATTATAGTTAATGATAACTCCTACTGGTTAAATTACCCCCCAAAAAATAGAAAAATAAAGAAAATCAAAGCTCAAGACAAAAAGACATTTACTGACATGGTTTGTGAAAATTCTGGGGCTTCATCGTTCACATTAGTGACCCGGATTCTGACTGTGGCCGTCCCCGTGTTTGGCGATTCCCCGCGGTCTATTGCCAGGATGACAAACTCGTACAGATGACTGGGTCTCTCGTAATCCAAGCGCCTTGCTGGGCTAATGGTGCCCTGTGCGGATATGTTGAAATCAGGGCTGAGAGTGAAGTATGAAAACTCCCCGTTGACGCCGGAGTCACAGTCAGTGGCTGTCACTGATGAGAGAGGAGAAAAAAATAAAGAGAAAATAATTGCTGATACAGGAGGACAATTAGCACAAGTGATACATCAATACACCGTGTTATTAAAGGGAGAAGGGGACCGCTAGCATAAAGCCGGGGTAATTATGCCGTTGTTATTGAGAACATACGCGCTGCCTGCAGTCACATCATTTCACGCCTTTGTTCTGAGCTCTCGCTAGCCGACATTTTAGCACTTCAAAAGACTCGAAAGATGAAATCTCTCATTTTTACGAAAAAAAAAAAATATTGTGCAATGTCAATGTCGGCAGGTGCCCGTCCTCAGGAGCCCATAATCTACACCACCATCTCATACGCAGAGCTCCTAATATTCTAGCAAGCAGCTGACCTCGCATCAGTATGTTTTAGGGTCTAATCATGGTTTTCACAAACTTGTGACAACACCAATGTGACCTGCAAAAGCTGTGGTGACAAACACGATTTGACTGTGGGGAAGGGCTCTTTAAAGGGCTTGTGCCAAGTTGACCCTCTATAGACAGGATAGGGGAATGCACTTGATTGTTGGGGGTACGACTCTCAAGACTCCCACCGTTCACAAGAATGGGGGTCTTGTGTGTATCTGTATGAATGGTTCGGCATTGTACACTGCTGATCCATCCATCTCTATGGCAGTGCCGAAGGGAAGCTGACTACAATGCTCGCCTATCTCCACCAGCAATGGCGCGCATGCTCAAACAGGAAGACATGGGACCGCCATTGTCATGACCACTGGGACTCCCACCGTTCACAAGAATGGGGGTCTTGCGTGTATCTGTATGAATGGTTCGGCATTGTACACTGCTGATCCATCCATCTCTATGGCAGTGCCGAAGGGAAGCTGGCTACAAAGCTCGCCTATCTCTACCAGCAGTGGCGCGCATGCTCAAACAGGAAGACATGGGACCGCCATCGTCATGACCACTGGGATTCCCACCGTTCACAAGAATGGGGGTCTTGCGTGTAGCTGTATGAATGGTTCGGCAGCCAAGCATGTACACTGTTGCTCCATCTATCTCTATGGCAGTGTTGAAGTGAAGCTGACTACAAAGCTCGCCTATCTACACCAGCAGTGGTGTGCATGCTCAAACAGGAAGACGTGGGACCCCCGTGGGACTCCCACCGGTCACAAGAATGGGGGTCTTGTGTATACCTGAATGAATGGTTCAGCAGTCAAGCATGTAGACTGCCGCTCCATCCATCTCTATGGCAGTGTTGAAGTGAAGCTGACTACAAAGCTCGCCTATCTCCACCAGTAGTGGCGCGCATGCTCAAACAGGAAGACGTGAGACCCCCATACTCATGACCACTGGCACTCCAATCAGATTGTTATCTTTTATCCTGGGTATAGGGGATGTTTAAAACTTGGCACAAAACCTTTAAGAGTGTGGAAGAAAATTCAAAAGAACTTGAGAAAAACATACACGCTCCATGCAGATGTTGGGCCAGGTTGATTACAACCAAGTAACTGTATGGACCACCATGTCTGAATCCAGTAATTGACCATGTTAGATGATAATGTACAGAATGTTAGACAGAGAGAGATGGATGAAACAAAAATTAGTCATGGTGCTATTGGGTAAAGATGGGCCAGGGACCTGGGGTAAATGGTGATGAGTTGGGTTGGATTATTTTGGTTGATGTTCCTCAATCTCACTTAGAGAAGTGGCAGCCTAAGCTTTAAGACTACACTCCCTTTAGGTGCCTACCTTATGTGATCGACTTGGCTGAGAATGTTTTATCCAAACCACCCTCAGGAGAGCAAATGCTCATCTAACAACATGGAATCAGGACACCCCACCCATACACAGGAGAGAAAAGATTCCTTTCTATATGTTCTGACAAGGCATATTTTTCTTGGACGTCGGCCAAAGACACAAGACTACTGAGAGTAGATCCAGATGGATGGCCATATAAAGACAGAATCAATGGACGGCCACACTGGAGTTATATACTAGCCTCCCCTTCTCCATAGGAATACGGCAGATTTGGCCAAGCTTGATCGGGAAAATTATTAAAGTCTTGTGGACATCAATCATTCTGCATTTCATAAGGAATGTCCAAAAGGATCTGATAATTGGGCTCCTTCAAGCATGGAGGACAAGGGTTTGACAGGACAGTAAATATAGATGGGTCCAAGGTACATCAGTCCATATGTGATCGAGAACTCTGCACCCTATAACTACCCCTCTAGATCCAACGCTTAAAGAAGAACTCAAGAACATGTCCTGCTAGAAATGTACATGATGTAATCTGTAGTGAATGTCATTTTCTTACCAGTGTCTGTATTTGTGAGTTATATCTCCCTGATGTTTCTCATCTGTGTCATGTGATCAGCAATCAGACTCACCAGATAACACAGCACCTTATGTGTGGACAGGAAGTCTATTTCTCTATGTATTCCTATGGGAGTCTCACTCTCAGTCTCATAGGAATGAATAGAGAAGTAACTGGCTTCCTGTCCTGGGTCAGTTGGAGGTCAGGGAGTTGGTCACATGACCCAGCTACAATTAGAAGAGAGGGGATAACTCACAGATACAGTCTCTGATAAGAAGATTGCATTCACTACAGCTTACATCATGCACCTTTCTAACAGGTCAGAGAATAAAAAAAATTTGCGGGAGTTCTTCTTTAAGGTTGGTTTCCTGCTTCCATGGGATCAGTGTTAACCATTTGTCTATGTGACCTGATGCCTAAACCTTTCCACACCAGCCTGGATGGACTGCGCTGAGTAAACAGCAGTAGCTTCGCTTTCCCAGACGGGTTTTCGGGCACAATTTATGGCGCCTCAGCCATATAACGAGAATATACTAACCTTGCAGTAGGGAGGTTGCCACGGGCACAGTCTCAGGGACGCCGTCTCTGCTATAGATTGTCTGCTGAAATTCTGGGGTGCAATCATTTATGTCTATAATCACCACCACCACCTGCAAGACATTTCCATTAACCACGTAAGAGTTTCAGCGGAGCGCAATAAAACGGACACTAATATCTTGATATAAAAATGATTCAGCGCGCTCCCGCCTCTCGCGCTCAGTCATAAAATCCCCCTCCACAGATCAGCATTATGCTTGGGTCATAAACTTGCCCTTTTAATACATATATAGTACATGCCAGTGTCTGTATCCAGGGGCAGCTCCCACACTCTGCCCCAAGGCTGCAGCTTATAAAACATGTCCCATGTGGCTCTCTTATGGTTGGTGAACTACAACTCCCAGCATGCTCTGAAAGCCAGGCTTTCTGTCTACATGAAAAGCTTTTTGGAAATCTATTACATTACTTAGCAATTTATGCAGAGTTGCAGATTGTATTATAGTTCAAAACAACATTTATCCTTCAGAGCTGAAATCTCCGCCTGTTTGGTGTCTGCAAAGGGCTTGTTCTGGTAATTTGCAAAATAGTGAGTGCAGCTCTGGAGTACAATACAGGATGTAACTCAGGATCGGTACAGGATAAGTAATGTATATACACAGTGACTGCACCAGCAGAATAGTGAGTGCAGCTCTGGAGTATAATACAGGATGTAACTCAAGATCGGTACAGGATAAGTAATGTATATACACAGTGACTGCACCAGCAGAATAGTGAGTGCAGCTCTGGAGTATAATACAGGATGTAACTCAGGATCAGTACAGGATAAGTAATGTATGTACACAGTGACTCCATCAGCAGAATAGTGAGTGCAGCTCTGGAGTATAATACAGAATGTAACTCAGGATCGGTACAAGATAAGTAATGTATGTACACAGTGACTCCACCAGCAGAATAGTGAGTGCAGCTCTGAAGTATAATACAGGATGTAATTCAGGATCAGTACAAAAAAAAGTTATACTATTTGTTGCAGTTACTCAATGTTACTCACATGTCCTGATTCTTACCCTGCATGCTGCCTCGCTCCAGTCTTCCCAACTCAGCTACGTCTCCTGCACGTGGCAACCTGGCACACAGCAGTGACATCATCCCACTAGGTCATTTAACCCTGGCTTGGGCTGCAATATGTCACTTGACTTAGAGTATTCAGTGTCCCTACTTGCCAGCTATCAGATTACCTATTTACTCTGATGCACCAGTGTGTTCATCAACTCTGTGCTATGCAACAGCATCAGCCCTGCTGCACCAACAACTTTGCAAGATATTCAACTCTGCCACACCACTGACTTTTATAACATCTTTGACTCTCTTACACTACCAACTGGTTGCATCTACAGTTCTGCTGGTTCTCCAGTTCTCCTACGTCACCAGCTCAGTGATATCATTCTATCGCCTGCTCGCTGGCGGAGGAGACTGCTGCTATTACATGCTGCAATCTCCTCCACAGTATGGGGACAAGCGATCTCTTACAGTATGTCATCGCTCGTCCTCATACTGAATCACTGGTTGCCGGCAGCAGATCGTGATTACATGGAATAATCTGCCGCCGACAAAGATTTTTAAACCTGCTAAAAGATTCAGATTACCCGATGAACGTTCATCGTGTAATCGTCTGCAGTATTAAGCCTCATACACATGTCAGTGTTTCATACGTGTGCTGTATGTGTTCTCACTCACTCACCACCTTTTCACGGATTACATCATGGAAGGAGGCTTTACACTGCCAGATCATCACTAACGAGTGTTCATATGTACGCTTGTTAGCGATAATCTGAACGATTATCTTCAGATGTAATAGGGCCTTTAGCGGATCCATCTCACCAGGTGCAAAAAATAATACTCAACTTATTAGACTATAAAGATGCGGCTTCCGCCCAAGGCTTAAAAAAGCCATAAAAACAACCATATAAACCTAGGGCAGATACTGTGAATATCATGTACCATTGCGCCAGCAAACACGTATGTTGAACGTTTACCTCCACTGAGCTGCTCAGAGGCCGCCAGTCTTCACTTGCTCTCACCAGTAAGAGGAACTGGTTGGATTCGGTCTCAAAGTCCACACTTCTGGTCAACCTGATGTCTCCACTTTGCTGGTTAATACTGAATAAATTGTATGGGTTGCTGACCAGGCTGTAGCTTAAAGGGCGATTCTGATGAGACCTCGCTGACACCGCCAACAGTCTAATAAAATATAATAAATATCATTATATAATACAGAACAAAATAATAATATAATAAATATAATAAAATAATTCAGAAAAAGTGGTCTGAAGAATTACTGCAAATAAATGAAAATGTGGTCACTGCCTTAAAGGCTATGTACGCCTTCGGAGGCAATTTTTGTTTATGATTTTACTCATTTTTTACTAAAAATCATATTTTCAGTTGATCTTTATTAAAAATATTGAGCCGTTCTGCCACAAAGGGTAAACTGTTTTTCTAGCAGTGTGACTGGTACTTTCACTTTGCGCTTCTAAAAAAACCTTATTTCTAAACTACTAAGAGGTCAAAAACACTTATTTAAGCCACATTCTATATAGTAGTTATATTCTTGTACATAGGAGCAGTATTATAGTACTTATATTCTTGTACATAGGAGGCGGCATTATAGTAGTTATATTATTGAACATAGGAGGCAGTATTATAGTAGTTATATTCTTGTACATAAGAGCAGTATTATAGTAGTTATATTCATGTACATAGGAGGCGGTATTATAGTAGTTATATTATTGAACATAGGAGCAGTATTATAGTAGTTATATTCTTGTACACAAGAGCAGTATTATAGTTAGTTATATTCTTGTACATATGGAGCAGGTATTATAGTAGTTATATTCTTGTACATAGGAGGCGGTATTATAAGTAGTTATATTTCCTGTACATAGTAAGCAGTATTATACGTAGTTATATTCTTGTACCTAGGAGCAGTTTATAGTAGTTATGTTCTTGTACATAAGAGCAGTATTATAGTAGTTATATTCTTAGTACATAGGAGCAGTATTATAGTAGTTATATTCTTGCACATAGGAGCCAGTATTATAGTAGTTATATTCTTGTACATAGGAGCAGTATTATAGTAGTTATATTCTTATACACAGGAGCAGTATTATAGTAGTTATATTCTTGTACATAGGAGGCATTATTATAGTAGTTATATTCTTGTACATAGGAGCAGTATTATAGTAGTTATATTCTTGTACATAGGGGCAGTATTATAGTAGTTATATTCTTGTACATAACAGGCAGTATTATAGTAGTTATATTCTTGTACATAGGAGCAGTATTATAGTAGTTATATTCTTGTACATAGGGCAGTATTATAGTAGTTATATTCTTGTACATAACAGGCAGTATTATAGTAGTTATATTCCTGTACATAGTAGCAGTATTATAGTAGTTATATTCTTGTACATAGGAGGCAGTATTATAGTAGTTATATTCTTGCACATAGGAGCAGTATTATTGAAGTTATATTCTTGTACATAGGGGCAGTATTATAGTAGTTATATTCTTGTACATAACATGCAGCATTATAGTGGTTATAGTCTTGTACATAGGAGGCAGTCTTATAGTAGTTATATTCTTGTACATAGGAGTAGTATTATAGTAGTTATATTCTTGTACATAGGAGGCAGTATTATAGTAGTTATATTCTTGTACATAACAGGCAGCATTATAGTGGTTATAGTCTTGTACATAAGAGGCAGTATTATACCAGTCACATTTTGTGAACTAATTACAAATGTCTAAGGGTCATTTGAATAAACTTGAAACTTGACAACGTTATTTGTGATCCAGGCTGTCACTTCTCTCTACTTGTTTTGATAAATCTTATAAAATACATTACCAGTCGTTTCTGCAAGCATAAAGTAGAAAAAAAATAAAACAAAACAGATGCTATTGCTTTATTAGAAAATAACACTTTCCTGGTGACTTACACTTGTCCTGCAGACGTGTTTTCTGGTACATAGACTACATAAGACACATTTGTAAACTGCGGGGGTCTTTCACCAGCAATCACGGACACTAAAACAGGTTGGCTTTTCATTCCAAATATATCAGCTGCTTGAGCAGTGAGTAGGTACTCTACACCTTCCTCCAGGACTTGTCCAGTGGTCTGTATCCAACCACTGCTTCTGTCCACTTCAAACCTTGCGTCACCACCTGTAGTAAAGAAATCAATGTCAATGGGCTGCAGATAAAGCCTGTATAATTGTAAAAAATGGTTTAGAAGAAAATTCTCTTAATGAGTTTTTTCCATATTATGTAAATTAAGTGACTATGACAAAAAGAACCTAATTTCTCCAACTTTCTTAAAAAAAAAACATTGAAGTAAAAATATTAAAAAAATATTTCCATTGACATGCATCTCAAGAACATGCATCAATGAGACCTTTATTATTTCTTTAAAAATGTACAACAAACATGACGCACTACTGTATGTGTGTGGTCCTCTTCATACTAACAGGGGCCCACGGGACATCCACATCCACTAACCTCTTGCCCATCATGGTTAAAGTATTAAAATTCTAGTGCCTATGGATTCTTATGGTTTAGACAAATGTAGTATTCACCTTCCAAAAGGAAATATTCCACTTCTCCATTGATACCTTCATCTTTATCAATGGCGTGTAATTTGTACACGTATGTTCCAGCTTTGGCCAGAGGTGACACGGTTGCCAAGAAAGGATATGGCTGCATTGTCCACTGTGGGGATTCATCATTGACGTCAGTGACAGTAAGCTGTAGATGAATGAGGTACCAACCTTTTCCTGAAAAACATAAAGACATTCCTGGATTAACTGCTGGAAGCTAAGAAATAAATGCTAAATGAAATACCGCAGAAACATAGAGTTTATTATACCGCACACATTCATGTACAAAGAAGGCAGTAGTATAAACGTTATACTCTTGTACATAGGAGCAGTATTATAGTAGTTATATTCTTGTACATAGGAGGCAGTATTATAGTAGTTATATTCTTGTACATAGGAGGCAGTATTATAGTAGTTATATTCTTGTACTGTATATTGGAGCAGTATTATAGTAGTTATATTCTTGTACATAGGAGGCAGTATTATAGTAGTTATATTCTTGTACATAGGAGGCAGTATTATAGTAGTTATATTCTTGTACATAGGAGGCAGTATTATAGTAGTTATATTCTTGTACATAGGAGGCAGTATTATAGTAGTTATATTCTTGTACATAGGAGGCAGTATTATAGCAGTTATATTCTTGTACATAGGAGCAGTATTATAGTAGTTATATTCTTGTACATAGGAGGCAGTATTATAGTAGTTATATTCTTGTACATAGGAGCAGTATTATAGTAGTTATATTCTTGTACATAGGAGCAGTATTATAGTAGTTATATTCTTGTACATAGGAGGCAGTATTATAGTAGTTATATTCTTGTACATAGGAGCAGTATTATAGTAGTTTATATTCTTGTACATAGGAGCAGTATTATAGTAGTTATATTCTTGTACATAGGAGCAGTATTTATAGTAGTTATATTCTTGTACATAGGAGGCAGTATTATAGTAGTTATATTCTTGTACATAGGAGCAGTATTATAGTAGTTATATTCTTGTACATAGGAGCAGTATTATAGTAGTTATATTCTTGTACATAGGAGGCAGTATTATAGTAGTTATATTCTTGTACATAGGAGCAGTATTATAGTAGTTATATTCTTGTACATAGGAGCAGTATTATAGTAGTTATATTCTTGTACATAGGAGGCAGTATTATAGTAGTTATATTCTTGTACATAGGAGCAGTATTATATAGTTATATTCTTGTACATAGGAGCAGTATATAATAGTTATATTCTTGTACATAGGAGGCAGTATTATAGTAGTCATATTCTTGTACATAGGAGCAGTATTATAGTAGTTATATTTTTATACAGTACATAGGAGCAGTATTATAGTAGTTATATTCTTGTACATAGGAGCAGTATTATAGTAGTTATATTTTTATACAGTACATAGGAGCAGTATTATAGTAGTTATATTCTTGTCCACTGGAGGCAGTATTATAGTAGTTATATTCTTGTACATAGGAGCAGTATTATAGTAGTTATATTCTTGTCCACTGGAGGCAGTATTATAGTAGTTATATTCTTGTACATAGGAGGCAGTATTATAGTAGTTATATTCTTGTACATAGGAGCAGTATTATATTAGTTATATTCTTGTACATAGAGCAGTATTATAGTAGTTATATTCTTTGTACATAGGAGCAGTATTATAGTAGTTATATTCTTGTACATAGGAGGCAGTATTATAGTAGTTAGTTATATTCTTGTACATAGGAGCAGTATTATAGTAGTTATATTCTTGTACATAGGAGTACAGTATTATATTTAGTTATATTCTTGTACATAGGAGCAGTATTATAGTAGTTATATTCTTGTACATAGGAGCAGTATTATAGTAGTTATATTCTTGTACATAGGAGCAGTATTATAGTAGTTATATTCTTGTACATAGGAGCAGTATTATAGTAGTTATATTCTTGTACATAGGAGCAGTATTATAGTAGTTATATTCTTGTACATAGGAGCAGTATTATAGTAGTTATATTCTTGTACATAGGAGCAGTATTATAGTAGTTATATTCTATGTACATAGGAGCAGTATTATAGTTTATATTCTTGTAGGAGCAGTATTATAGTAGTTATATTCTTGTACATAGGAGCAGTATTATAGTAGTTATATTCTTATACAGTACATAGGAGCAGTATTATAGTAGTTATATTCATGTACATAGGAGCAGTATTATAGTAGTTATATTCTTATACAGTACATAGGAGCAGTATTATAGTAGTTATTTTCTTGTCCACTGGAGGCAGTATTATAGTAGTTATATTCTTGTACATAGGAGCAGTATTATAGTCGTTATATTCTTGTCCACTGGAGGCAGTATTATAGTAATTATATTCTTGTACATAGGAGCAGTATTACAGTAGTTATATTCTTGTACATAGGAGCAGTATTATAGTAGTTATATTCTTGTACATGGGAGCAGTATTATAGTGGTTATATTCTTGTATATAGGAGCAGTATTATAGTAGTTATATTCTTGTACATAGGAGGCAGTATTATAGTAGTTATATTCTTGTACATAGGAGGCAGTATTATAGTAGTTATATTCTTGTATATAGGAGCAGTATTATAGTAGTTATATTCTTGAATATAGGAGGCAGTATTATAGTAGTTGCATTCTTGTACATAGGGGCAGTATTATAGTAGTTATATTCTTGAACATAGGCGGCAGTATTATAATAGTTATATTCTTGTACATAGTAGCAGTATTATAGTAGTTATATTCTTGTACATAGAAAGCAGTATTACAGTAGTTATATTCTTGTACATAGAAGCAGTATTATAGTAGTTATATTCTTGTATATAGGAGCAGTATTATAGTAGTTATATTCTTGTACATAGAAAGCAGTATTATAGTAGTTATATTCTTGTACATAGGAGCAGTATTATAGTAGTTATATTCTTGTACATAGGAGGCAGCATTATAGTAGTCATATTCTTGTACATAGGAGCAGTATTATAGTAGTTATATTCTTGTATATAGGAGCAGTATTATAGTAGTTATATTCTTGTACATAGGAAGCAGTATTACAGTAGTTATATTCTTTTACATAGGAGCAGTATTATAGTAGTTATATTCTTGTACATAGGAGGCAGTATTGTTGTATATATTCTTGTACAGCGGGTGACAGTGAGAGTATTAATTAAAACTTTCTATGGTGAAGAGAACATTTAGAATTATACATGTAAATTTAGTATAAGATCTCAAACAAAGCAACATGGAAAGTATCACGTTAGAAACCCACCACAGTCCACAATAAAATAGAATACAGTTGTGCTGCTCAACCATGCTGCATACTACCGTCCAGAGGCTGCATCTGAAAGATTTAAGTAGATAAGCCCCCAGTAAAGCAACTGCAGGATTTTAGTCATCTTGGGTGACCTCCAGAATAGATATTGAATCTTTCAGTGAAATAAACAGAAAATATGTTTGCCTAGTTTGGTGTTAGATGGGATTTGGGGTCTAATTGACTCAGTGTAAATATGATCGATACTGTGTTTCAGATGCAGAATTTGCCGTCTTGCTGGAAATGATAGAAGTGACATTGGAGCTGAGACATAAAGTGACAGCTTTGTATATAAAACGTAGTCAAACAGAGACGGCTGCTCAGCTCCTGACAAGTGTTAAACAGCCCCCCTCCCTCCGCAGATACTCTGCATTATTGTGATTAGGGAATAGTGTCTGAGGAGATAGGACATTCCTTGGCATTTTGGGGTCATTTTCTTGAATCCAGAGTCATTCCTATATCTTGTGCATGCGAGTGGCGTACGGGGGACTTGGAACAAAATAAGTGCGATTTGTTTATCTTAATCCTGCAGGGAAGGATGAAAAGAGGCATTTCATGATTGACGGCTCAAGGTTAACCCTTTGATACGCTTTCCCATTTCAGGTCTTAAAGGGGCCGTTCGCTGTGAAAGCACAACAGAAATTTTCCTGATGGCTGAAGTCTAACAAATATAGAAAGCAAAACGGTAGACAGGGAAGCCAAAAATGGTTCTTTTTATTGGTTAAAGGCATTGTGTCTCCATTAATTGCTATTTTACTAGAATTCAGAATGATAACTAGTTACATTTGTAATTTACTAGCCGTTACCAATATACTCCACCTATCAGATGTTCTCTTTACTTCATTATAATGGCGCCCACTGTGTTTAATCTGTATAGTAATGTGTGTGTCCACCTACTGAGGTGGTTGCACATGCTCAGTTCCATCCTTCAGCTGCCACCAGCCATGCAGAGAAGGCATGTGACAGTTAGGGCTCATCCACACGACCGGTGCCGGCCCATGCCCATATTGCGGCCCGCATACGGCAGGTCCACAATACACGGGCAACGGCCGTGTGCAGCCCGCATCACGGATCGCGAACCCATTCACTTCAATGGGTCCGTAATCCGGGAGATGGGGAGCGGAGGCACAGATCAGAACACAATGGAAGAACTACGGTGTGCTTCCGTGGTGTTTCTGGCCGTGCCTACGCACCGCAAAAAAGTAGCACATGCACTACTTTTTTGTGGTGGGGACCGTCGGATGCGGATCGTGGACCCCATTCAAATGAACGGGTCCGCAATCTGAATCTGGCGGTCCACAGCACGGGCACTGACTGTGCATGAGCCCTTACAGGGAGAGAGCTGCAGCAGAAAAGACATAAACTTTGAGCTGTATAGAGAGAGAACTGAAGCAGAAAAGGGACGCCTCCTGAGAAAGGACATGACCCCTGAGCTGAGATAGGGAGAAAGCTGCAAAAGAAAGGACATGTCCTCTGAACTATGAGAGAGAATTACAGCAGAAAGGACACTCCCAATGAGATGTGATAAAGAGAGCTGCAGCAGAAAAAGGATACACCCCCTGAGAAAGGACATGCCTCCTGAGCTGTAAAAGGGAGAAAGCTGCAAAAGAAAGGACACGTCCACTGAACTGTGATAGAGAGAGAACTGCAGCAGAAAGGACACATACCTGAGAAAGGGCATGCCCCTAGAGTTGAGATAGGGAGAGAGCTGCAGCAGAAAGGATATACCACCTGGGCTGTGAAAAGGAGAGAGCTGCTGCAGAAAGGACACGCCTAGTGAGCTGTGAAATGGAAAGAGCTGCAGAAGAAAGGACATCCCTCCTGGGCTGTGAAAGGGAAAGAGCTGCAGCAGAAAGGACACGTTCTACTCAGCTGTGAAATGGAAAGAGCTGCAGAAGAGAGGACATGCCTCCTGAGCTGTGAAAGGGAGAGAGCTGCAGCAGAAAGGACACGTCTACTGAGCTGTGAAATGGAAACAGCTGCAAAAGAAAGGACATGTGTCCTGAGCTGTGAAAGGGAGAGAGCTGCAGCAGAAAGGACACGCCTACTGAGCTGTGAAATGGAAAGAGCTGCAGAAGAAAGGACATGCCTCCTGAGCTGTGAAAGGGAGAGAGCTGCAGCAGAAAGGACACGCCTACTCAGCTGTGAAATGGAAAGAGCTGCAGAAGAAAGGACATGCCTCCTGAGCTGTGAAAGGGAGAGAGCTGCAGAAGAAAGGACATGCCTCCTGAGCTGTGAAAGGGAGAGAACTGCAGCAGAAAGGACACATCTACTGAGCTGTGAAATGGAAAAAGCTGCAGAAGAAAGGACATGTGTCCTGAGCTGTGAAAGGGAGAGAGCTGCAGCAGAAAGGACACATCCCCTGCAAAAAAACACACCTCTGAGCTGCCAGCCTGCAGAGTATCTAGCACAGCAATGGGTGCATTAAATGGGGAGAGCTCTGGATCCATGTGAGGTACAGGACTTGTTCTAGTTTTTTTTAGAAATAGAATATTATGTATTGTATCATGTGTGACTTTCATTACTTACATCAGCCAAGGAGTAATCTGGGAGAATGGGATCCACTGGATCCAACTGGTAAATTATACACCTTTTATTATTTTACTGCATTGGCAGCCATTGCCCAATTTTTATCCTTTTGTATGACCCATACAGCAAATATCCTCCATGCTCACTTATGGCCTACATAGAGATAAGCAAATCATCATGGCAGAGATGGTGGCTGGGGGCGGGGGGCACTGCTGGTAACCCAGATCCATACCCCATTCTTTAGGTAAAATGAAAATGCTGCGTCACCATTTTGGACCAGATCTATAGCGTACTGCCTATAAAACCTTATTTTTTGTAGACGGACCATATGCAGCTCACCCAAACCCTAAATACTGGGGGCCAGCTGTGGGATTCAGTATTATGGGACCTCATGTGGATTATTTAGTGATGTATTACCCTGTAGATTGTGCGCAGCATGCTGCGTTTTACAGCTGTGATTCTGCTGAGGACACACTGCGGCTGCAAAACAAGCAGAAATTCTACCGTTTCATTCCCAGTTGGGTTTTATTGAGGCACATCTTTGCTCAAAAATCTCAACTCTTCTTCTTCCATCGCTATGTGCCGTGTTTTCCTCCCATATCAGCAAGTTCTGCTCCTCCTCTTGTAGTCGTAACCAAGAAATAGAAAGTCTTGGCAGCCACTTTAATCACTGTGGAGCAATTGTTTAGTCACAGAGTCACTGAAGCTTCAAAAATCACACGCGGGCTCTGCTCTGCTGCATCCCTCTTATTCTTTACATTAAATTCAATAAATCCCGATCTATGGCAGCCTGTCAAACTGACTTTGACTTCTCAGTTATCTCACGTTCTGTGAATATTGCACACTTGAGCTTGTTTTTGAGTATCTATGGATAAATGTAAAGGCATCGATGGGTGCTATACTCTTAAATGCTCTGTGCTGCTCTCTAACACTTTCCCTCATGCAAAACACAGATTTTGCAAAAAATACGGATGACGTCCGAGTGCATTCCGTATTTTGCAGAACGGAACAGCTGGCCCCTGATAGAACAGTCCTATCCTTGTCCATAATGCGGACAATAATAGGACATGTTCTATTCCTCTGTGGAGCAGACATACGGAAACGGAATACACACAGAGTACCTTCCGTTTTTCTGAGGACTTATTGAAATGAATGGTTCCGCAAAAAAAAAAAAAAAACAGAACGGACACAGAAAAAAAAAAATACGTTCATGTGCATTAGCTCTTACTCTACGATCTTTCCTCGCATCATGGCACGAAAAGCCCTGTGCCCTCTATTATTGCTGCATGGACAGAGAGTCACTGCCTCTCACAATACCTTGCTTACTGATCTACTGAAATACTCTGTGCTGCTGGGGACCCTGCCCCTTTCACTACATAAATCTCAGTCTGTGACTCGTCTCCATTCCCTTGCTCAAATCAGGACACTGACCTGTCACGTAAATCCTTGTCTCCACTATTATTGCTGTATTGGACAAAGAGTCACTGCCTCCCACAATAGCTTGTTTACTGATCTGCTGAAATACTCTGTGCTGCTGGGGATCCTGCCCCTTTCACTACACAAACCTTGGTCTGCGACTTTAAATCAGGGCATTGACCTGTGTGACATGCAGACCTTTCCTCTTTAACATCAATCTATCTTCTTCACTGCTGCTGAAATACTCTGTGCTGCTAGTGAATCTACATTCTTGCTCTTTCTAAAGCTAGCCATGTATATGAGATAACTGTTGGATGATAGCGATCACTCCCAATTCCCCATACACATGCATGAAGACATAGGTGGCAGTGTCTTTCTCCCCGAGCCGGCTGCATATGTTCTGAAAACCAGCATACCTGATCCTTCTCTCCCCCGACATAGGCACCAAGGAGGTTTCTCTATTCTGCTGAAATACTCTGTGCTGTTAGTGACCCAAAAAGAGGATTTCTCTCCTCTGTTGAAATGCTCTGTGCTGCAGTGGAGGGAAGGTGCTGGATTTAGTTTCTGTCTTTAGGTGAGGGACAGAGCTAGAGCCAGTCATAAACTTGGTGGAATTGCGACCTCTGTTCCATCAAGTTCCCAACCAAATGGGTTTCTCGTCGTCTCCTGTTGAAATACTCTGTGCCCAGCAAGTGGGTCTATCTCCTCTGCTGAAGTACTCTGTGCTCCTAGTTGAGTATAATCGCCACATTTATTGGATGTCTTTAGGTGGGGGATGGAGCTAGAGCCAGTGAGGAACTTGGTGGGATAGTGACAACTTAGATACCTCTGCTGAAATACTCTGTGCTGCTAGTGATCCACCACGCGGGTCTATCTCCTCTGCTGAGATACTATGTGCTCCTAGTTGAGTGAAAGCACCATATTAAGGGAGTTGGAGCTAGAGCCAGCTGGGGACTTGGCGGAACAGTGACAACTTAGGTACCCCTGCTGAAATACTCTGTGCTGCTAGTGATCGAACATGTGGGTCTGTCTCCTCTGCTGAAGTATTCTGTGCTCCTAGTTGAGTGAAAGCTCCAGATTAGGGGAATGGAGGTAGAGCTAGCTGGGAACTTGGCGGAATAGTGACAATTAGGTACCTCTGCTGAAATACTCTGTGCTGCTAGTGATCGATCACGTTGGTCTGTCTCCTAGTTGAGTTAAAGTGTCAGATTTACTGGCTGCCTTTAGGTGGGGGATGGAGCTAGAACCAGTCAGGAACTTGGTGGAATAGTGACAACTTGGGCACCTCTGCTGAAATACTCTGTGCCGCTAGTGACCTTGTTCTCTGCCACTAATACATAAAAGCCAGCTTATATGATTCCCCCCCAGCTACCTACACACACCTGTCAGCTCACAAGCACTTACTGTCGGAGGTTTACAGCAATATAATATTTTCTGCAAATCATCTCATTATTCATTTGACACATTTTTTAGAATAAGATTTACGTAGCCACCCGGCCATGTTTTTATTCCCGGTTGACAAACTAACCTCCCCATAACCCGGCGGATATTGAGCTACTTGTATTTCAGAGGATTTCATTAACATTCTGGTGAGAGGACAGCAGGACATCATTTCTGCCTATACAATGGAGAGCCATAGACTGTGGATTGTAATGGCTTCTGGTTTAAATATCTGCGCGCTGTTGATAGAATGCTGACTCGCAGCCTCCACGAAGCCGCCTTGCATTAATAACGCACTCGCACATATGTCCTGTCATTTTCTGCTTCCAGTAGATTAACAGATTCATCCTCGGCTCCTTCAGCCTATTTCACAATGACTGCACAAATTACTCGGCTGAAAGGAAGGCGAGGAGATGTGAACAGCTTTTCATGGGCCCTCACAAGATGCTCTAAATCTGTTTGATTTTAACAAGCAACTTGACGACTGGAAGTATAAAGCAGTCTTCCTGAAGTTTGTTTAATGTGCGCATCTCAGCGGAGCTGGAGACGAGCCGGCGGATATCAACATATCGGAGAGATCGAAAAGGAGAATTAACTCTAAGGGCGCCTTCCTGTAGGAAAACGTATCAGAATGTCTATACCACAAGGCCGCAAGGGATGGGAACGGAGTGGAGGCCTCATTAGTGCCTCATGTAAGGACCCATGACTGCAAGCAGGGGCATGGGAGCGGAAGTAGCATTAGTCCAGGCGACCAAAGATCGCTGTGTAGCAGTGCAGTCTCATACCGCAGACAGGCTTTTTTACATCGGTCTTAGTTTCCCCCTCTGTTCTGCCGCTAGATACGTCTAATTTATAACGGGGCACGTCTTCGTCATAAATTAGGCAGTCTGCATGCATGGAGTAAAAACGATGCCAGGCCATGGCTGGCGTGGTTTTTAGCTTAAGTTTGCCGAGGCTGAAGTGCCAGCACGGCCCCCAACATGCCCCCTCCCTTGTCATGCCCAACTGGCCGTCAGCCAAAATTGTATCGCATGACATGATAGAAACGTCTAAAAGTGTTGCAAGTCCATTGGTAAATGTGCCCCATAGAATATAAAAACTGATACTATATTTAAAATCATTTGTGCCCATCCACCACAGCAAGGTGACCTCAACCTGCATGGGAACCTTCTCCATCCACCATGACAAGGTGACCTCAACCAGGATGGGAACTTACTCCATCCACCATGGCAAGGTGACCTCAACCTGCATAGGAGCATGTTCCATCCACCACAGCAAGGTGACCTCAACCTGGATAGGAACCTACTCCATCCACCAAGGCAAGTTGACCTCAACCTGCATAGGAACCTACTCCATCCACCATGACAAGGTGACCTCAACCAGGATTGGAACCTACTCCATCCACCATGACAAGTTGACCTCAACCAGGATGGGAACTTACTCCATCCACCACGGCAAGGTGACCTCAACCTGCATAGGAGCATGTTCCATCCACCACAGCAAGGTGACCTCAACCTGGATAGGAACCTACTCCATCCACCAAGGCAAGTTGACCTCAACCTGCATAGGAACCTACTCCATCCACCACGGCAAGGTGACCTCAACCTGCATAGGAGCATGTTCCATCCACCACAGCAAGGTGACCTCAACCTGGATAGGAACCTACTCCATCCACCAAGGCAAGTTGACCTCAACCTGCATAGGAACCTACTCCATCCACCACGGCAAGGTGACCTCAACCTGCATAGGAGCATGTTCCATCCACCACAGAAAGGTGACCTCAACCTGGATAGGTACCTACTCCATCCACCAAGGCAAGTTGACCTCAACCTGCATAGGAACCTACTCCATAAACCATGACAAGGTGACCTCAACCAGGATTGGAACCTACTCCATCCACCACGGCAAGGTGACCTCAACCAGGATTGGAACCTACTCCATCCACCACGGCAAGGTGACCTCAACCTGGATAGTAACCTACTCCATCCACCACGGCAAGGTGACCTCAACCTGCATAGCAACCTACTCCATCCACCATGACAAGGTGACCTCAACCTGGATAGGAACCTACTCCATCCACCAGGGCAAGGTGACCTCAACCTGGATAGGAACCTACTCCATCCACCAGGGCAAGGTGACCTCAACCTGTATAGGAACCCACTCCATCCACCAGGGCAAGGTGACCTCAACCTGGATAGGAACCTACTCCATCCACCAGGGCAAGGTGACCTCAACCTGCATGGGAATATGCTAATTGGAGTCGGGAAGGAATTTCTTTTCCTCTAAAGTGAGAAAAATTGGCTTCTACTTTATGGAAGTTGTTTGAAAAGCAGCGTACCAATAATAAATTTACCTAACCACAATCCAGTGACTGCACCAACATAATAATCAGTACAGGATAAGTACAGGATAAGTAAGGGTAATGTATGTACACAGTGACTCCACCAGCAGAATAGTGAGTGCAGCTCTGGAGTATAATACAGGATGTAACTCAGGATCAGTACAGGATAAGTAATGTATGTACACAGTGACTGCACCAGCAGAATAGTGAGTGCAGCTCTGGAGTATAATACAGGATGTAAGTCAGGATAAGTACAGGATAAGTAATGTATGTACACAGTGACTCCACCAGCAGAATAGTGAGTGCAGCTCTGGAGTATAATACAGGATATAACCCAGGATCAGTATAGGATAAATAATGTATGTAATTGTACACAGTGATTCCACCAGCAGAATAGTGAGTGCAGCTCTGGAGTATAATACAGAATGTAAGTCAGGATCAGTACAGGATAAGTAATGTATGTACACAGTGACTCGACCAGCAGAATAGTGAGTGCAGCTCTGGAGTATAATACAGGATATAACCCAGGATCAGTATAGGATAAATAACCTATGTAATTGTACACAGTGATTCCACCAGCAGAATAGTGAGTGCAGCTCTGGAGTATAATACAGGATATATCCCAGGATCAGTATAGGATGAATAACGTATGCAATTGTACACAGTGATTCCACCAGCAGAATAGTGAGTGCAGCTCTGGAGTATAATACAGGATGTAAGTCAGGATCAGTACAGGATAAGTAATGTATGTACACAGTGACTCCACCAGCAGAATAGTGTGTGCAGCTCTGGAGTATAATACAGGATGTAAGTCAGGATCAGTACAGGATAAGTAATGTATGTACACAGTGACTCCACCAGCAGAATAGTGAGTGCAGCTCTGGAGTACATATAATACAGGATGTAACTCAGTATCAGTACAGGATTAGTTATATAATATACATGCACAGTAACTCCACCAGCAGAAATTAATGCTCTGCTCAGTTTGCTGAGTTTAGATTGCAAGCAACACTGGGACAGGGACCGATGCAAATGAACAGCACCTCTGTGCGGCGCAGCCAGGGGCGGATTAGCCATAGACCTTACAGGGAATTTTCCCAATGGGCCGATGCCCAGGGGGCCTCCTGGGCCCTCCTCATAGCTGGCGAGTAGAAGTTTTTGGGGATGTATTTTGTGCTGCTGGCAGTATTTTATGATGGACTGTGGTATTTGGCTCTGTTGGGGTGGTATAATGTGCCACAATATAGTATTGCTGGCCATGCCTTCCATCAGTTTGGACCCGGGGCCGCTTTTAGTATTTTTTCCAGGGCCACTTTAAGTTCCCAGTCCGCCCCTGGGCGCAGCTGAATCTTCATAAACTGTATAAATAATGTAAAACTGCTGAATATACATAAGATGCCACACAATAAATAAAAAGTATACAAATATTGTTGATTTAAAAGTTACAATAAAGCAGTTTTCTACTGCCATATTTATTGGTAGCTCTCTACACTTGGCAGATGCTTTACTGATACACTAGTTACAACCAGAGCTGCATTCACATTTCTGCTTGTATTGATTTATTACAACACTTAGGATAACTATAGAATGCTATAGGCCCGTACTATACCTCTGTGTGCTACACTGAAGTATTTTTCTCATGGTTTGTGGTAACGTCATGGCAGGTGGATGCACAGGTATCAGCTTGACATAAGCAGTGTAGTTCTCGATGTCTATGGGGACAGCAGCTGCACAGAATTGGTGGTTGGGGTCACAGGCCAGCTCAATGAGGGTCCCTGAGGTGGATATGACATATATGTATATAATGGAATACCACTGCTGAGAATTCCCAACCAGTGGGGGTCGGACTGCGGGGCTCTCCACACCACAGGACTCCGCATGTGACAGTGGCGTCCATGCAGTCCCTACACCAGGAAAGGACATGTCCTCCCCGTGATTTTTGGTTTGGGATCTGCACCAACTTCCACCGTGTGAATTAGCCATTAGGCTTCAATGGAGAGTGACCCCACATATACTGTACGGTCATTTCTGCACTGGGAAAGGGGGGCCAGATACCCCCTTTTTTGGAAGGGATCCCGGCAGAAGCTCGTTTTAAATCAATGTGCCATAATTGTGAATTTATGTTTACTCTTCTACCAGAAGGCAGCAGAGAGTTGCAAACAATAATTTGTAAATTATAATGTTCTCGCCGGTCTCGGGGGAACGCGGCACGCATTTCTCTTTGAAAACATGCAGAAGAAGGATTGTGAATCGCCCCGCGCACATCAACAGATATTGACGGGGAGACACAAGGCAGCTGTAATTGTACAGATCCCAGCGAACACGGGAAGTAATTACACTTTTTATCCCAATTCAGCATCAATGTATCGCTGATGTGTGGTATTCACAGTGGTGGGGTGTTCTGGGCTGAATGCGGGGCGAGTGCAGGGACGACGATTTACTGTCTATGCATTTAAAGGGAAAGCTCCAGTGAATAGAAATCCTCTCCTGATGCCAGGTCTGTTAGTTAGAGTTTACTGAGAAGAAACATCAGGGAGATGAGGGGTATATTAGGGGTATATTAGGCATATTTCAGGCACAGTTGCACTGCAATCTGCTACTTCTTCCCACTCACGCCAGGTCTAAAAAAGTGGGCGTGACGTGGGCTGAAAAAGTGTAAATGTAAGACAGCTGGGAAGCTTCAGCGGATCCACCGGCTAAGGGCTTCATTAAGAGCGGCGTCTATGTGCCGCTATGTCCACCTATATAGGACACCAGGACCTTAAAGTATTTGGCCCCTTTGGCACACCCCAAAATGAATACAGACGAACACCAGACCCTGTAAGTCCATACACACCCCAATCCAGACCCACTATGCAAAAAGATCCATGAATGCAGATTCCCTCTATAACAAAGACCTTGTAAAACACTATAGACCCCAGACCACACATCCTGTGTTTACAGACCACATCTCCCCTGTTTACAGACCACACTTCCCCTGTTTACAGACCACATCCACCCCGTTTACAGACCACACCTCCCCTATTTACAGACCACACCCACCCTGTTTACAGACCACACCTCCCCTGTTTACAGACCACACCTCCTGTGTTTACAGACCACACCTCCTGTGTTTACAGACCACACCTCCCGTGTTTACAGATAACATACCTCCCAACTTTTGAAAATTGCAAAGAGGGACAATATGTGTGGCGCGCATCATGGCAGTTTTTTTTATAATAGGCCACGCCTCTAACTCCGCCCAAATCATAATTACTGGAGCCCCTGCGGCCTTTTTTTTTTCTTGCACTTCAATGTCCATATAAATATTAGCACATAAATCATCAGATTATAGATATTTTAAGGTCCAACTTGCACCAAATAATGAAGTTATTGTCTAATATACAGGTAGAAACCATACAGATAGTTTCGTAAGGAGAAATTTGGTAACTGTATTAATGCACATTTATGCATTAATTCTCCAGGTCAAAAAGAGGGACATTTAAGCATCAAAGAGGGACAGAGGGACTTAGGTCAAAAAGAGGGACTGTCCCTCCAAAAGACACTTGGGGGGTATGCAGACCACATCTCCCCTGTTTACAGACCACACCCACCCTGTTTACAGACCACACTTCCCCTGTTTACAGACCACATCCACCCCTGTTTACAGACCACACCTTCCCTGTTTACAGACCACACCTCCCCTGTTTACAGACCACACCTCTCCTGTTTACAGACCACACCCACCCTGTTTACATACTACATACCACACCTCCCATGTCTACAGACCACACCTCCCATGTCTACAGACCCCACAGCTCTGACAGACCCCCCAGACCCACACCTCCTCAGTTACAGACACCACTTGTCTCCTGTTTACAGACCCCACACCTCCCCTGGTTACAGATCCCAGACCACACATCCCCTGTTTACAGGTCCCCAGACTACACCTCCCCTGGTTACACCCCCCAGACCACACCTCCCCTGGTTACAAACCCCAGACCACCCCTCCCATGTTTACAAACCCCCACAGCTCTGCTGGTTTACAGACCCCCCAGACCATGCCTCCCCTGTTTACAGACCCCATTCCTCCCCTGCTTACAGACCCCAGATCATACCTCCCCTGTTTACAGGCTCCCAGACCACACCTGTGTTTACAGACCCCACTCCTCTCCTGTTTACAGACCCCACAGCTACACCAGTTTACAGACCCCCTAGACTACACCTCCCCTGTTTACCGACCCTAGACCACACCTCCCCTGTTTACAGACCCCCCCAGACCACACCTCCCCTGTTTACAGACCACAACTCCCCTGTTTACAGACCCCATTCCTCCCCTGTTTATAGACCCTAGACCAAACCTCCCATGTTTACAGACCCCCCAGACCACACCTCCCCTGTTTACAGACCACACCTCCCCTGTTTACAGACCCCATTCCTCCCCTGTTTACAGACCTTAGACCACACCTCTCCTGTTTACAGACCCCCCCCCCAGACCACACCTCCCCTGTTTATAGACCCTAGACCACACATTCCCTGTTTTTCAGTTGTGGACACATAGAAATGAATGTGTCTGTTTACAATCCGCAAAAAAACACAGATACGGATATAAAACACAGTCATGTGCATGGGGCTTATCAGGCTAGTTGCACACATTTTTGTGTGACAAGTTTTTTCAATTTGTGTGTGTTGGGGGTTGGTGTTTTTTTTAGAGATAAAAACATTAGGGGAGATTTATCAAACTGGCTTAGTTGCCCATAGCATACCAATCAAATTTCACCTTATCAAACCTTTTACATTATATTTACACCATACACTATTACAGGTGTGCTAAAAACGCGACAAAAAAACAACACAAACGCTAACATGGGCGATTTTTTGCAGATAAAAAAAAAACACCAAATGTACATGTGTAGATACCTTTAAAATGTGGTAAATTCTGTGATAAATCCACCCAGTTCCTCTGCAGGAGCTGAACATGGAGGTCAATACCTGCCCCCGGCTCAGCTGCCACGAATTACCTGGATATCAGTCTCATGCAGCAAGTTATACATGCAATGTGCAAGCTTCCAGCATGAGCAGCATCAGGTAAGTCACAAACACCCTAATATTACATGTGTGATATACAGGCTTTGATACCCCTTATGTAATAAAATGGTCTCTGTACCTAAAAATTACCTCATGTACAACTAAGCTAGATACAGGATGTGTTGTCCATAGCAACTAGCAGTTTCATTTCTGTAGTACAGATTAGAAAATGAGAGAAGCCATCTGATTGGTTGCTATGAGCTACTGCCTCTCATTTTCTGCCATAAGCAATCAACCAATCGCAGAATGGCTTTTATTCTGTCAGTCTAGGATAGAAAATTAAAGAAATGATCTCATTGGGCAAATGCTGAAAACGATAGTGTGTTCTATACAATCCACCAGTCACAAAATGGCTTTTATTCTGTCAGTATGGGCTAGAAAATGAGAAAAATTCTCTCATTGGTTGCTAGGGGTAAATGCTCAACTCTTAGCTGTAGTGGTTTGACACAAACCACCAATTACTGAACAGCTTTCATTCTGTCAGTCCAAGTAAGAAAATGAGAGAACTGATCTGACTGGTTGCCATGGGCAACTGCTCCTCTCATTGCACTGGATTTTATACTGGAGGCTGAAAGCGGCATACATGTAGAAAGGACGGTCATATACACATATGTCTGTGAGTAGACCTCTCCATACCTTGTCTGGATCCAGAGAACTGACACTGTGTTGTTAATTGCTAAGTACAGTGTTGTCAGCCATTTTCTGGTTTAGAGAGTCTGACTGACAGGAATCTTGGTGTGTGCAGGAGAATATCTTCCTACCCTAACCGCATTATCACAGTATGTTGTTCCTGACAACTATTCCTGGCACCTAACACATTACTTTGGTTAATTAAAATGTACACTAATTTTACTTTAATCTACAGAAATACTTCAAGATATTTACAAATGATTGGCGCCACTGTTTTGTGTCAGGAGGAGTATTTCATACTGTTATCTCTTTACAGCATAGATTTCATTGGTTGCCGTTGAAAACCGACAGTAGTTCATCTCTACCTTGCTGTCAGACATGTGACTTAACACCACAGCATACCAAATCTTGGTCATGGCGCCCATAGCACTGCAGCCATTGAACTGAATTGCAAAAACACCAAAATTGTAATGTGTAAGAACCCCAAATGTGTGCAGGGCCAGCACTGAGAAGTTCACATGCAGGGACATAATTGGAAAAGGCTGGGCCCCTTGCTAATTTTTTGAACCTCCCCCATGAAACACAGTAGAATGCCCCCATACAGTAGTAGTACCCCCTTCACAGTAGTTTTGGCCCATTAGTACCCCCTCAGAGTAGCGCTGCCCCTTCAGTGCTCCCTCAGAGTAGCGCTGCCCCCTTAGTGCTCCCTCAGAGTAGCGCTGCCCCCTTAGTGCTCCCTCAGAGTAGCGCTGCCCCCTTAGTGCTCCCTCAGAGTAGCGCTGCCCCCTTAGTGCTCCCTCAGAGTAGCGCTGCCCCCTTAGTGCTCCCTCAGAGTAGCGCTGCCCCCTTAGTGCTCCCTCAGAGTAGCGCTGCCCCCTTAGTGCTCCCTCAGAGTAGCGCTGCCCCTTAGGCCCCTCAGAGTAGGCTGCCCCCTTAGTGCCCCCTCAGAGTAGCGCTGCCCCCTTAGTGCCCCCTCAGAGTAGCGCTGCCCCCTTAGTGCCCCCTTAGTGCCCCCCCTCAGAGTAGCGCTGCCCCCTTAGTGCCCCCTCTGAGTAGCGCTGCCCCCTTAGTGCCCCTTAGTGCCCCTGAGTAGCGCTGCGCCTTAGTGCCCCCTCTGAGTAGCGCTGCGCCCCCCTTAGTGCCCCCTCCCCTGAGTAGCGCTGCCCCCTTAGTGCGCTGCCCTCCCCCTGAGTAGCGCTGCCCCCTTAGTGCTTGAGTGCCCCCCTTAGCCCCCTGAGTAGCGCACCCCCTCTGAGGTTTACAGTGCCCTGTGCAGGTTTAGCATCTTTAAAGACCCTGGCATTTACAGCTAAGCACTACAGCTCTGGTCTGGTCTATTTAGGGATATATGGATTCTGGGGACCTCTAATTTTTTTGGGGTCTAATAGTTGGGGTAGGGGCACCTTTGTACGTATGTTGCATTACTTTGTTTACAGCCTGCATAACAGTCCAGAGCTGCACTCGCAATTCTGCAGGCAGCTGAAATCTCCCAGCATTCCCTGCTAGATTGGCATCTGCACAGAGCTAAGATATTTCTTACATTAGATGACGGCAGTGCCTGGTGTAATGACGCGTGTCTCGCTGCATTATAGGGGCTCAGCTACGCTGTTAGGCGACAAGCTTGTTGATTGTTTCCAATGACAACCAGCAGAGCTGTAAGCGCAGTACTGCCATATACCATATGCTGTATGACAGCATCAGTGTGAAATAGAAGTAGTGGCAATGCATTTACAAAGTTACTCCACATTTAGTGTAAATTACACCTATCTATAAACTGTAAAATGCTACTTTAGGGTGTGTGCACATGGCACTGCCACATGCCTGGACCTGGTATATCATCATGCGGAGTCCCTAAGGATCCATCTTAACTATCTTATCCATATGGTGTCTCGGAGAGACATTATTCTCTCCTATAAAATCTACATCCCTGGGAAGAATATGGCTTACATTTGAGCAAACCTCTGTATAAAATCAAAGTACGATCCATGGTAAGCTATAGGTGCCGTATTATGGATCCGCAGTACCCAAGATCTGGGAGGTATCTGCAATTGCTGTTATGTTTTATATGTACAGTGCCAGTGGCATGCAAAGGTTTGGGCTCCCCTGGTCAAAATTACTGTTACTGTGAATGGTTAAGCAAGTTGAAGATGAAATTATCTCGAATAGACATAAGTTTAAGATGAAACACACTTTTCAACATTTTAAGCAATGCCAGTGTATTATTTTGGTTTTGTGGCAAATTTAGAGTGAAAAAAGGAAACAGTATGGAAACCTAAGGAGATCTGAGCGCTCAGATAACGTTGACCAAGTTCTCAGACCTTAAGTAGCCCATTAGGGTTAAGGCTTGTTCACAATCTTTAGGAAAGGCCAGGTGTCCCAGAAAACAGCTGTGAGGAGTAGGTCAGGGGAACACAAATGGCACAGACAAAGTGAGGCCCTGACACTCCTACCAAACCACTGTCCCTGCCTTTTGGGGGAACCCGGCTCCTTAACAGGCCGGCCCCAACTGAAGACTGCAATTACACTGAAGAAAGTGGAACACGAGACAAACAACCAAAACAAAACACAAGCAGGAACAACCCTAAACAGGTCAGGAACTGAAGGGGTAAAGGAACCAAGCAAGGAATAAACAGAGGATAACACAAAAGGTAGGTAACAGTAACAGAAACCAGGGAAAAAGGTACAGAGTCACAGGAATACCAGATAAACACAAAGTAGCTAGCTTAGGCACAAGGCTCTATAGCAGGCATAGATGAATGGCGAGTGTGAAACTAAATACTGGCTAGAGTCCCAGCCCCAAGGCGTGATAGGAGCAGGGATCCCAGCCACACCCTTGAATGGACCAAAATTACTGGCAGGGATGCCTGCCAGTAAAACTAGCAAAACTAGCCAAACCTTTAACCCTATAGGAACCTAAGTGTTACAAGAGGATTTTCTGGCTTGCACTAGGGATGAGCGCCGCATAGCGTCAGGACACGGGAACGCCCGCACCCGCCCAACATCCGCTGGAGGGCCGCAGCGCCCCCGAATCCTGACAACAGCAGCCATAAATTCTTCTAAGAAGCTGCCTAACATTCTGAAAATGGTGGAGATCACAA
Organism: Rhinella marina; assembly: GCA_900303285.1. NCBI lineage: Eukaryota > Metazoa > Chordata > Amphibia > Anura > Bufonidae > Rhinella > Rhinella marina. The sequence continues at coordinate 1,002,930 of ONZH01016644.1, forward strand.
GAAGGTCTGAAAGACCAAGAAAAATGTCAGACAGCTGCTCATAGGATTGCTAGAAACGCAAATCAGAACCCCCAATTGACTGCAAAAGACCTTCAGGAAGATTTAGCAGCCTCTGGAGTTGTGATACATGTGTGATACTGTTCAGCCACACCTGCACAAATATGACCTTCATGGAGGAGTCATCAGAAGAAAACCTTTCCTGCGTCCTCGCCACAAAATTCAGTATCAGAGGTTTGCAAAAGAACATCTAAACAAGCCTGATGCATTTTGGAAACAAGTTCTGTGGACCAATGAGGTTAAAATAGAACTTTATGACCACATTGAGCAAAGGTATGTTTGGAGAAAAAAGGCAAAGAATTTCATGAAAATAACTCCTCTCCAACCATTAAGCACGGCGGTGGATCAATCATGCTTTGGGGTTGTGTTGCAGCCAGTGGCATGGGGAACATTTCACAGGTAGAGGGAAGAATGGATTCAATGACTACTAGCAAATTCTGGAAGCAAACATAACACCAGCTGAAGAAAAAAAAAAGCAAAGCTGACGTTGAAAGGAGGATGGCTTCTGCAAATGGATACTGATCCTAAAAACAACTCAATATCCACAATAGACAACCTCAAAAGGCGCCTCACAGTACCCTGATCTGAACATCATTGAAAATCAGTGGACAGACCTCTAAAAAGCAGTGCATGCAAGATGGTCCAGGAATCTCACAGAACTGGGAGACTTTTGCAAGAAAGAATGGATGTAAATCCCTCAAACAAGAAGAAAGAGTCTTGGCTATGACAAAAAGCATTTACAAGCTGTGATACTTGACAACGGGGGTGCTACTAGGTACTAACCATGCAGGGTTTTGCTTTGGGCCTTTTTTCCTTTTTTGTTATTTTGAAAATGCTGAAAATAAAAAATTGTATTTGCTTAAAATACAAAAGGAACCTGTCATTTTTAACTTTATACATTTTGGAGATCATTTTGTCTTCAACTTGTTTAAAGGGGTTTTCCAATCCTATAAAAAGCCTGCCCCCCACACTGAATATACTTACCTGGGTCCCTGCTCCCTGTGCCGCTCCTCGTCCCCACGTCGCTGCTGCTTCTCCCCATGCGTGGATAAAAAACATCCAGTGTTGCGGTGGAGCAGCCAATGGCAGGCAGGGACAGTGACGAGCCTCCCTAGTGTCACCCTTGATGCTAGGGAGGCTTGTCCCCACCTGCCATTGGCTGTTCCCCCTCCGACACCGGATGTTTTTATCCGCGCACTGGGAGAAGCAGCAGCGGTGGTGCGGAAACCCAGGTAAATATATTTAGTGAGGGGGGCCCGGGCATATGGGGGAGCATTTTATAGGATTGGATAACCCCTTTAACTGTTCACAGTAACAGTAATTTTAAAGGCTATGTACACCTTTAGGGGCATTTTTTTTATTATTGCATTGTACTCATTATGAGGTAAAATTTTATTTTTTTTTTAATTGGTCTTTATTATAAATATGGAGTCCTTTTCTCTGTACAGAGCTGAGATGATCTACTAGCAGGATCTGAATTTTCTCTCTCTTCCATCAGGCAGGGAGCTGATGGGCTCCTTATCTCTGCTCTCACATTATAAACATCAAAGCTGAATCATTATCTTACTGATAAGAATGTGGCTTAAATAAGTTTTTATGACCTCTTAGTAATTTAGACATAAGGGGTTATTAGATGAGCAGCACAAAGTGAATGTGAAAGTAGGATTCACACATCTAGAAAAACAGTTAAGTCTTTGTGACAGAACAGCTCAATATTTTTCATAGACCAATTTGAAAAAAGATTTTTTAGCCCAAAATGAGTAAAATGCAATCACAAAAAAATTGCCCCCGAAGGAGTACATAGCCTATAACCAGGGGTGCCAAACCTTTGCAACTGTACTATAATATATGTTATGCCCAGCATTCCAGCAGAGGAGGTATAGTTGGCAGAAACAAGGCTAACCACCCTGTTCCTGCCCTCTTGGTAGGAGTGGGCTGGTCCTACTTCTTGCCAGTAGAGGGATTAGCAAGTGAGGCGATAGGAAGCACTTGCCAGAGCTCCTACTCCTAGAGCTTTTTACTCCATTCTCCTAGGAGACCATCACTTCAGCGACATCATAACAGCTAGCACAGCTTTTCAGAAGCTTCAAAAGCCAGACAGCAGCGTCAACAGCAAGATTCAGCTTCACAGACACTGCTGCCGGTGAGGGAAAACAGATCAGACACCCATCCCCTAGAATAATCACCAGACCATACTAACTTCAAGCTTGTATCTGTGCCATGAAAGGGTTTTTACGAGACTTTACTACTGATGACTTATACTCTGGATAGATCATCAGTATGTGATCGGTGGGGATCCGACGCCCATTGTCTGAGAAGGCATTGGCGCTCGCATTAGCACTGTGACCCCTCTCTATGAGCCACACTGGAGAACCACTCCTGGGAAATAAAATATTAACGGACCATTTATCTAACAATCATTCAGCAGTACATTTTTCCTGTAGTGACCATCGTTCTGTACATAAGCCCCACCCCTCTGGAAAATCCTCCCCTTTTTTACTCCCCCGTGGCAGACAATCTATACATCGCATAAATATAATGCTCCTCTGAGGCTTGAAATGAAGAGGCAATGCATTTATTAAAACATGGCAAGTCTGCTTTATCATTAGCCTGAAGGTCAAACAAGCTGTAAATGTTCATATTAAATCAAGGAAGCCCGAGCTCTGAGCACAGTAATTTCCATCGATCCAAAAATCATATCAGCTGAATGACTCTAAATATTTTCAATGATGCACGATGTTCTAATTATTTTCTTGTGTGTTGTTGCTCATAAAGTTTAGTACTTAAAGGGCATTTTCTCCTCTAAACACAATTTTATATTCAACATACAGATATAATCAAAATAGTAAGTTATTACATTACCTATCCTGTAATGATCCTGAGTTACATTCTGTATTATACCCAGAGCTGCACTCACTATTCTGCCGGTGCAGTCACTGTGTACATACATTACATTACTTATCCTGTACTGATTCTGAGTTACATTCTGTATTATACTCCAGAGCTGCACTCACTATTCTGCTGGTGGAGTCACTGTGTACATACATTACTTATCCTGTACTGATCCTGAGTTACATCCTGTATTATACTCCAGAGCTGCACTCACTATTCTGCTGGTGCAGTCACTGTGTACATACATTACTTATCCTGTACTGATCCTGAGTTACATTCTGTATTATACCCCAGAGCTGCACTCACTATTCTGCCAGTGCAGTCACTGTGTACATACATTACTTATCCTGTACTGATCCTGAGTTACATCCTGTATTATACTCCAGAGCTGCACTCACTATTCTGCTGGTGAAATCACTGTGTACATACACTACATTACTTATCCTGTCAAACTATCTGTAGACAGCTGTTTGCCCCTCATTGGTACACAGAAGGGTGGTGGTTGGCCGGATGAAATGCCTTAGACCAGGGGTACACAACCCGTGGGCCGCGTGGGGGCCCCCAGAGCCTAGGTTTGCGACCTCCGACCTGCTGGGCAAAAACACAGTTGATTGTGCTGGATTACAGCTCCTGTACACTTGCAGTGACAGCGGGGGAGCTGAGGAGAAGGCAGAAGCCGTTTATCAGCACTTCTGCCTTCTCCTCAGGTAGGTGGCATAGCTCTCAATGAGCAGTAGTGACCTCTTGGGGACAAATTATGTGGAAAAAAAATATACCCTGTAGGACCTCCTCCTATCCTCACAATGAAATTAAGGAGAGTGCACTGCACAAGAGTTGTCTCAGCCATTTCTGCAAGTCCCATTGAGGCGACTCGAAAAGTGGTTGTGCATGCGCAGCTCGCTCTCCTTCACTTCAGGGGCCCCGTTCTGGAGATGAGAGCAGGTCCCAGAGGTGGTACCTGCACTTATCTGACATGGATGGATCCCCTGACCAGCTAGAATTTGTCAGGACCAATGACAACCTTGCTGTGCCTACAAAGAAACTTACCGTACAAGCTCGCACAGTCTGAATGTTCAGGCTGAGGGCTCATGCACACGGCCGTCGCCCGCATACTGCGGGTCCGCAATACACGGGTACCGGTCGTGTACACCCCGCATCCCGGATCGCGGACCCATTCCCTTGAATGGGTCCGCAATCCTGGAGATACTAAACGGAGATGCGGATCGGAACACCACGGAAGCACTACAGAGTGCTTCCGTGGTGTTTCTGCCTGCAAAAAAGTAGTGCATGCAAGTGAATGGGCCCGCGATCTGAATGTGGCGGCCCCACAGTCAGCGCCCGTGCATTGCAGACCGCAATTTGCAGTCCACAGCACGGGCAGGGCCAGCACACATGAGCCCATAGGCTATATTCAAACTGTCTGCCAATGCGGATAGTGGCCGTGTGCATCTCCCCTACACTTTTTACGGGCGTTCTTGTCAAAATGCCTATTCTCGTCTGCAAAACAGACAAGATTCACGGATGTGGACGGCACACGGATGTCCTCTTTTTTTTTTTTTTTTTTGCATCCCCATAGAAACAAATGGGTCCACATGCAGGACACAGAGCAGAAAATACGTTGATGTGAATGAGGCCTTATAGGAACGTTCTGCCGCTGTGGCTGACGTTCCGCCTGTTGCCTTGTCTGAGTATATGACGCTTACAGCTCTGGTGCTTAGAAGAGGAGGTACGTGAATAAAAATCAAATTTTTTCCATACTGGGAATAGGACGCAGGGGCGCTATGGAGGACGGGATTCAGGTAGATTTGCTATTTTAATGGCCTGGGGGAGGTTGCACATCATTTCAATCAGCTAGGTGGTCTCTGCAAATAATGGGGGGATTATAGCAGTAATGAGCAAAACATGGATTTTAGGTGGGATTAGGAAGCCGCAATGACTCGTCTTGTATACAAATGGGGCTCCTGCAGGGACCCTGCTTACGGTTAACCCCTTAGTTGCAAAAAAAATGTGCACTAATAGAGGATACAATGGCATCAACATAATTTCAGCCTTACATTACTGCCGTACAGTCTTAACTGCTGTAGGTAGACTTTGTTTCAACTGCTCGGGTACCACAAGTCTCAGCAAGCCCTAACATGCTGGGGATTACATGCAAACCTTGGGGTCCCACCTGGTGAGGTGTCCCCTAGCCACTGTATGGAGACAAAGAATGAATTGAGAGGTGGCTGCGCATGTGCGCCGTGTCTCCCATACAAGTGAATGGAATGGGCGCCACATCTCCATTCATTCTCTGCCTGGATGTAATGGGGGTCGGTGATCCTGTGGGGGGGGGGGCATAGGTAGTGCTATCCTTTATCAGACATTTAATGCATAATATAAATCGAATGACTGTGTCGTATATGTCTAAGGTAGGAACTTTGGATTATAACACTTGTGCCCGCCATAATGGCAGCCATGTTGGCGCTCACCCAGCTTTCTCAGAAACAGATAACTTAGAAATGACTGAATAGAACATAGAGACACTTAAAGGGGCGAGCACGACTGGTTGTTTCCATATCTATTACCCATTCTTTGACATTCCTCCATATAACTCCTTCCTACCAAAGACCTCCTAATGGGAAAGGACAGTGAACTGGAGTCCCTCCTAGTCCTAGTAGTCAGCTCCCACTGTACTAACATATATCATGTTTCCCATACATAAGTGATTAACATTAACAGCTGGAGTACCACTTTAAAGAGGACCTTTCACCTCTCCTGACATTACTGTTTTAATAGCTTCATGCATTCCCCATGTAACAACAATGCTGGAGCATCTATTCTTATGACTCTATGTTGTGCCATTCCTTTATTATTTCTACTAGAAGTTATAAGTGAATTGCTATTTGCCTTCAGTAAAGGAACAGAGGGGAGGTGACCAGTTGGGGGGGTGTCCCTGCACAGACTCACTCTATCCAATCAGTGCTGCCATGTTCAGACTGTGCAGGTACACCCCCCCAACTTGTTACCTCCCCTCTGTTCTTTTACTGAAGGCAAATAGCAATTCACTTATAACTTCTAGTGCAAATAATAGAGGGGAGGTAACAAGTTGGGGGTGCGTACCTGCACAGTCTGAACATGGCAGCACTGATTGGATAGAGTCAGTCTGTGCAGGGACACCTCCCCAACTGGTCACCTCCCCTCTGTTCCTTTACTGAAGGCAAATAGCAATTCATTCATAACTTCTAGTGCAAATAATAAAGGAATGGCACAACATACAGACATAAGAATAGATGCTCCAGAATTGTTAGTACATGGGGAATGCATGAAGCTATTAAAATAGGCATGTCAGGAGCGGTGAAAGGTCCTCTTTAAGTTTTTTTACTGTTCCGTTTAGCCATTTCTATGTTATCTCTTCCTAGGAAAGCTGGGTGAATGCCAACTGGGCTGCCATTAGATCTGGCCCAGATAACTCACTTTTAATAAAGTTTTGGATCAGAAATAATCATTCTTGTTACATCAGTGCATATATATATAGACCAATTTGCTGTTCAGGAGTCTGAAAAAGCTGGGTGAGGACCCATGTGGGAAAGTAATGACAACCTCAGGGGATTCAGGCAGTAACTATACTATGTAAAACAGCAAAAACGGCCAAAAAGGATTAATATACCTCCTTAGATATGTAGTAGAGCCTGTCCCTTTAAATCCCCATGTATATAATACTGTATATAAGTGTATATCGCAGTACTGAGATCTGATGATCGCTGTAATAATGAATGATACATGCAGCAAATAAGCAGTATACATATCCTCCCAGACAATGGCTTCTTACCTGCTCTGTCCAGCACTTTGATCAGACACTCGTAGTTAGCAGCGTGTTCCCTGTCCAGGGTCCTGATCACAGATACTTCCCCATTCTCCCCACTCACTGCAACAGGAGACTCTTTCATGGAGGGAGACACCAGTTCATACCAGGGGTCCTGGAAATCCCTGGACACCAAGGTAATGATGACTGAGCCTACAGAAACATCCTCAGGGATGGAGACAGCAGTGAAGGATGCAGGCGTCTCAGAGGACCTCTTTTGCCTGTAGAGTCCAACAGCATATTCCTCCTTTTCAGGTACAGAAAACTTTTTGACCCTTGGACAGATCTCTACCTGTAAGGGTGCGCTGACCAGAGGTGGCTGCCCATGATCCCTGGCAAATAGGGTCAGATTAATGGTCTTCTTGAGGTTCAGAATGGACTCTACCAGGACCACCTGTCCAGTCTTGGGGATGACAAAGAAGTAGGAGCTTGCAGGGTCAGCAAAATAAACCAGATCTGCATTGGTGCCCTGATCTGGGTCCTCGGCTCTGACACTGTACACCACAGACTTCAGCCCAGTAGTGTCATCCAGGCTGATCCTTGACTGATTGCTGGAGGAGAACTTGGGTGCATTGTCATTGATATCCAGGACATAGACAGTGACCAGTGCCAGTTCTGTCACTATGTGCTCTGGGGAGAGGCAAAGTTTGCAGCATAGTCCCAGCCTGAAGATGTACTTGGACTTCTCTTCTCTGTCCAGGATCTGGGCAGTTTTGAGGGACATCTGAGCAAACCTGTGGTGGAAGTAGACCTCAAAGTGCGAGTCTTTCTCTCCAATGAGCTGAATGTGCCACTTTCTCCCGGCCACCTTGGAGCACCAGGGCTCCAGGCTAATTCTGTTCAAGTGGATGTTTATACCATTGACTTTTGTCCCTACTGGTCTGTTCTCCTGGACAGATCCTGAGAAAACGGGTCTCTTGTGCTTTGCTCCATCAATCCCGGCAACTGCAAATGTTAGCAGAACCACAAGTAAGGCTTTGAAGATGTCCCACAGCAAGCTGGCAGTGCCCATCATCCCAGCAGTGAGGAGAGTGAGTGCTCCAGTCATCTGAAGAGGCTCATGGATCAGAAGATCGGACCTTCTCGTGGTGAGACGACTCTGAGAAGCAGCAGATTGATGCAGAATGTAGACGATCCGCACAAGTCCTTGCAGTTCTCAATCCCACCTCTGGGTGGAGAGTGAGCAGTCAGCCTCCGGTGAGAACATCTATGTGCTTCTCTAATACAGAGTCTGCTCCACAGCATTTCTCTGATACACTCGGTCTGTTCAGTGCATTGACAGAGTACGGTATAGAAGGGGTGTCCTTGCAGTCATGGAGGTCCTGAGACATGGTCAGCTTAGTGCAATGCATGGACTATATGAGGGGTGTCAGGCTACCTGCAGTCACGGAGGTCCTGAGACATGGTCAGCTCAGTGCAATGCATGGACTATATGAGGGGTGTCAGGCTACCTGCAGTCATGGAGGTCCTGAGACATGGTCAGCTCAGTGCAACGAATATAGGAGGGGTGTCAGTCTCCTAGCAGCTATGGAGGTCCTGAGACATTGTCAGCTCAGTGCAATGCATGGAGTATATGAGGGATGTCAGTCTCCCAGCAGTCATGGAGATCCTGGCAAATTCTTAGTACTTGTAATTGTGCACATCATATGTCTGGTGCTGATATACATTGTTCTAAAGAGGAGATAATCTGCAGTACTATATATAGGGAGGAAAGATATGGAGACAAGTATTGGACACCTCTACTTTGCACATCCAGCAGCTTTTATTACAAAGCCATTATGAATCCATACACATTTATATGGAGTTGCCACCCCCCACACACACATATTTTTTTTAACAAGAATTTAGAGTGGTGTCTGTGGGATTTTTTGCCCATTCATCTAGAATAGCATTTGTGAGGTCAGACACATCTTGGAGGGCTTAATTTGGGCCAATCAAGTTCTTCCACACCAAATACCTCAACCATGCGGTTATGGATCTTGCTTTCGGCACTGGGCCACAGTCATGCTGGAACAGAAAAGAACATTCCCCAAACTGTTCCCACAAAGCTGGAAGCATACAATTGTCCACAATGTCTTGGTCTGCAGAAGCATAATGCTTTCCATTCAAAGAAACTAGGAGGCGTAGGCTGACCCCTAAAAAAAAAAACATATCATTATCCCTCCTCTACTAGGCTTTACAGCTGGCACAGTGCAGTCAGGCAGGTAATATTCTCCTGGCATTCACCAGACTCGTCCTTCAGACCACTAGAGCGAGGTGTGCTTGGTCACAGCAGGGAGGATGTGTCCAGTGGCAGTGTGCTTTACCCCCACTCCATCCAAGTCTTGGCATTGTGCTTGGTGATGTAAGCCTTGCATGCAGGTGCCATGGAAACCCATGCCATGAAGCTCCTGGCAGAGCACAGTTTTGTACAGGTGTTAATGGCAGAGGAGGTCTGGACTTTGCAGTTATGGGGTCAGCAGAGCATTGGTGACATTTATGCACTATTTTCCTCAGCACTTGTCAACCTCGTTATGTAACTTTACGTGGTCTGCACTTCGTGGTTGAGTTTCTGTAGTTCCTTATACTTTACAATAATACCATTCAGACATGACATGAAGTGACTCGTGGCAGTGGTCACATCCTTTTACAGGACCATGATGGAATTTAGGGAACTCTTTATAGTGAGTCATTCTGTCACCAATATCTGTAAAGACAACTGCATGGCTAGGGGCTGGATGTTATACACCTGTGGTAATGGCAGACTGCATGACTGGGGGCTGGATGTTATACACCTGTGGTAATGGCAGACTGCATGGCCAGGGGCTGGATGTTATACACCTGTGGTAATGGCAGACTGCATGGCCAGGGGCTGGATGTTATACACCTGTGGTAATGGCAGACTGCATGGCCAGGGGCTGGATGTTATAACACCTGTGGTAATGGCAGACTGCATGGCCAGGGGCTGGATGTTATACACCTGTGGTAATGGCAGACTGCATGGCCAGGGCTGGATGTTATACACCTGTGGCATGGCCACCTGTGGTAATGGCAGACTGCATGGCCAGGGGCTGGATGTTATACACCTGTGGTAATGGCAGACTGCATGGCCAGGGGCTGGATGTTATACACCTGTGGTAATGGCAGACTGCATGGCCAGGGGCTGGATGTTATACACCTGTGGTAATGGCAGACTGCATGGCCAGGGGCTGGATGTTATTACACCTGTGGTAATGGCAGGCTGCATGGCCGGGGGCTGGATGTTATACACCTGTGGTAATGGCAGGCTGCATGGCCAGGGGCTGGATGTTATACACCTGTGGTAATGGCAGGCTGCATGGCCGGGGCTGGATGTTATACACCTGTGGTAATGGCAGGCTGCATGGCCGGGGCTGGATGTTATACACCTATGGTAATGGCAGACTGCATGGCCAGGGGCTGGATGTTTATACACCTGTGGGAATGGCGGACAGCATGGTCGGGGACTGGATCTTATACACCTGTGGTAATGGCAGACCGCATGGTCGGGGACTGGATGTTATACACCTGTGGGAATGGCGGACAGCATGGTCGGGGACTGGATCTTATACACCTGTGGTAATGGCAGACCCCATGGTCGGGGACTGGATGTTATACACCTGTGGGAATGGCGGACAGCATGGTCGGGGACTGGATCTTATACACCTGTGGTAATGGCAGACCCCATGGTCGGGGACTGGATGTTATACACCTGTGGTAATGGCAGACTGCATGGCCGGTAGCTGGATGTTATACACCTGTTGTAATGGCAGACTGCATGGCTGGTAGCTGGATGTTATACACCTGTGGGAACGGCAGACTGCATGGTCTGCCATTACCACAGGTCTCATCTAAGTTCACAAAATGCCAGTTTATCCATTGTCCTGTACATTCCACATGTGTCAGTGGGACATTACCCCTATGACCTTGTATGTTAGTGACCTAATGTCAAGTCACCCCAAGTTTTAGTAAGCCACTGTCCTTTCATCCAAAGAGTCAGTGTGCCACTGCCTTGTCACCCCACGTGTCCCATGGGCCACTGCCTTGTCAGCCCACGTATCCATGGGCCATTCAGCACCTCTGCAGTGCTTGATACCATCACATTAAGGATCCTCTGGATTGGCCATTGCTCACCCTCATCCCTATGTCTTGCCATTTTCCACTTTTGTCTATCCCTACAACTGAAGTGATCTGGACAGGATACGGTTAAATCTGTAATCTGCTCTACTTCTTATAAACCTTGTCCTATTTTTCTATACATTTCTCCATGTGAAACCCACATTCCTGTATATTTTTCCTGTAAGGGCTGAGGGGGCATCACCCTCCCGGCAGCACTGGACCTGCTCCCTGGTGTCTACTGCAATTACTCATTACAGATAAAACAGTTTGTGTCTTGGAAGAAGCTGCAGGGTGACTGCGAGACGCGGAGCTGCAGGGCTGCCATACCTCTCAGCAGCGACCGTAGAGTAATAAGTAATATGCTGGTATCCACACCTTCTTCTGCTCAGCAAAGGAATATGATCTGACACCTGAAGACTGTGTATAAAGCCAAGACATCGAGGAGTCTAATGGAAAAAAACAGAAGATGGATCACATAGTGCGGCTCCTTCTCTGCTCATGTCAGGATCTGCATGTGGGAACAGCAGATGGATAATTGCAATAATGGTCTGCAACAGAGTAAATAGTTACTGCTGACTTGTGTAGTCTCCAACTGCTTCTTCCTGCAGCAACCGTGAGGAGCTGTGATCTACACGCCAGTCAGTGTTGGGGTGATGTGTGTGTGTGTGTATATATATATATATATATATAAGGATGTAATAAGGATTATTCTGCGGGCATGAACACCAGGCAGCTTTCCTGTTGTTGCTGCATCGGTTATAGGAATTTTCCTGTTCTGCAACTTTTCTAATGTAAAATGTGCACTTGGCAGCTAAAGGCTTCTGAGTTGGTCCCATGTTCATACGTGCCCGCATTGCTGAGAAAAATGAGGTTTTAATATATGCAAATGAGCCTCTAGGAGCAACGGGGGCGTTACCATTACACCTAGAGTTCTACTTTGATAGGTCCAGATGTGAAAATGTTTTCACTGCCTGGCCTTGTCAATCAAACTCTAGAGGGAGTGGCTGTGGCAGATTAAGCAGAGCCTCCTAGGTGTAATGGTAACGCCCCCGTTGCTCCTAGAGGCTCATTTGCATATATTAAAACATAATTTTTCTCAGCAATGCGGTCACATATGAACATGGGACCAACACAGATGCCTTCAGCTGCCAAGTGCTCATGTAACAGGTCAGCCAGTGTCATATGTACAAAACTGCTGACAGATGCCCTTTAAGTCCCGCTTCATATAGTGATGCAGCACAGTTAAGTCACAGTCACAACGCATTAGGCTACTGTCACATCTGCGCTTTACGGTATTGAGATCCATCACAGGATCTCAAAACCGGGGGAAAACTCTTTAGTTTGGTCCCCATTCAAAAACACTGATGTGAAAATGGCCATCACTAGACGTGATAACTCGCCAAGTGTGACTGTTAACTCTGCTACGTCCAGTGATCTAGTTCAGTTTCCCTCCAGAATGTGTTTTGTTCCATTTCATCAGTTCCCATGCCGCACACAAAAACGCTGCAAGCAGCGTCATGGGATTCTGATCAAGACGGATCCGGCATGAAGCACAGTGAAAGTCAATATTACCTGATCCATTTTCTCGGACACAAAAGAAAACTGATCCGGCGCCCATTGACTTTTTAATGTTTTTAGTGCCGGATCCATCTTGTTCATTTTAGAGATAATACAACCCAATCCATTCAGAAAGGACGCAACCGATTGTATTATCGTAATGGAATCCCTTTTGCTGATCCATGAAGGATCCAGCAAAAACACTGATGTGAAAGTAGCCTTCACTAGATGTTATAACTCACCAAGTGTGACTGTCAACTCTGCTACATCCGGTGATCCAGTTCAGTTTCCCTCCCATAGTTTTGAATGGGATCGTTCAGCGCATCAGTTCTTCCTGTACTGCTCCTTCATGTCCTGCCATCAAAGTGGTGAAGGATGTCAGAAAATGGGAATAGCACAAAAATATGCAAATGTTTTATGCCATGTCCAATGTGGATGCTTAATACATTGTTTCAGTTCCTTAGCATGGTCAAGATCTCTGCCTGCTATTAGGCAATGGGTACAATCCCAAGTTCTGAAACCCCCCAGTCTTGGTGGCAGATGGAGGTTATCCAGTCTAGGCAATCCTCAACAATGTAGACTCCACACTGATACACTGTTCCTGCACTGATACATTGTAGCAGATTATCAGGACAGGAGAAACATTTGTATTGCATTTGTATCTAGATTGTCTAGCCTGGGGTAAACATCAGGTGGCACCGCACAGGAACTAATCCTGTCTCTGTATTACCTGGACAGTTATTCACGTGAATGGCCGCCACTCTTTGGCACTGGCATGGGACCTGGCGGTGCAGCAGTGAACCCTATGGAAATACACTAGAGCTGTAACTTCGCTCCAGTGTACATGGTGACAGCAGAGCCGAGGGCATGGTGCGGCTACATGTATAAACCAGATTATGTCTGTATCCGTGTGCGGAGTCCATGAGCATGCTGACATCTCCCATCTGTTTGTGTATGAGCTTAGCGGGATCTGTGACCGTTCTACTTATTAACAAGAGGAATCCTTAATTACTCCTAAGGCTTAAGCGGCTTACAGTGTAATTTGTACAAGTTGTTTTTTGGTGTGTGATACACAGCAGGATTGCATATTGAGTCGTCTTACAGATTAGCACCTCTTAGAAGACACTGCACCCATAGGAGAGCTTAACAGTCGTAGCTGGAGGTGACTGCTTACTGACCTGTAAATCTGCTCCTCTCCAGCCTGGCGGAAATGTAATCCAGACTCTGCACATTGAACCAATCTTATAAGCTATGTTCGGTGTGGAACACGCGTTTCCTTTTAATAATGTCTGCATCGGGGGTCCAAAGGGCTAATACAAATATATAAAATATGGGGGGGCTATTTCCAAGTGTGGTTAGTCCCCAAGATGGAGACTGTTGGAGATGGTCCCCAACCAGTACCGCTTAAGATTTTGTCTACCTGCAGCAGCCACTAGAGGGAGCTCACTGCTTAGAGATTTATATGGCTCCCATTGAACTCAATTGTAAATATGGATGCGGTGAGCTCCCTCTAGTGGCAGCAGAAATAGTTTTATCATTTTTTTTTTCTGAAATTTTTTTTTTGTGCTGAGTGGAAGTGGGAACCAAATACCGCAGCAGCACAAAAAAAACCCACCACCCACGCTGCAGCATTCAACTATATCAGCTTCTTGAGAACGGCAATACAGTTTAACTCAGAAGGGGACCTGCAGCCGCGGGCCAGCAGCACGTGTAGCATTAATTAATGCTGAGAGCATCAGATTGTTATGTACCCAGCTGGCAGCCGTAAGGAGGGCATGGGCATCTCTGCCCACTGGGAAATTTCCCTTTAGGGTCAATGGCCAGTCAACCCCTGCGTCTGCATACAGGAGGTCAGGAGAAATCTGCTGCAATATCTTAATATCTAGACGCCACGTGACATTTTGTCACACATGCACCCCATTTAGCGCCCCCCCAATGTGGTTGCGCAGGTTGTTCCCGCTGCAGCCTCCATGATTGACGTCGCCTGTCATAATGAGGAGACGTTAGCAGCAGGTGAAATAATCTCTCCAGCACTTTTTAGCGATATGTATCGCATTTGCGAAGTATATTAAACCATAATCTATATCTTTATAGGCAGATGGCTGAGTAATTCCCCTCTAAGTGCACTGCAGATAATGTATGGATCATATTTTCAATATTCATTTTTTTTTTTTCTCCAGCTGACTCCCTCTCTACATCACCACTCAATTCTGAAACTTCTGTAAGACATTATATGAATCTCAGACAATTGCCAACAGATTGTCTCCGAAACAAGAGATCATTCATAACGTGCAAGATACTGATTATCATTGCAAGCGGGAACATAAAAATAATTTTAACTATTACACTATGCAAATAGAGCCTCGGAGCCGAGCGCAGAATGGCAGCGGCTTCCCCAAGGCCTCATTGCGGCAAAGTGACTTTTATTACTGGAGGGACACTTTAATGTAAATTTCCTACCATTAATACTAATCCTTGAGAGAGCTGAGGACATGCTGTACTCCTTGTGTGGAGGAGACGGATGCGATATGGAAATCTCCTGATACCTTGTATTTGTATTAAAGTGCTGTCCACTTCCATAGAACCTCATCTGCTTTCAGGAATAATTTAATAGCAATTTCTTTCTTTTTTTTTTTTTTCCTTACTTGGGTACAAGGCAAAATATTAAAATTGCACAGACTGAAGAATACATTATATTGAATGCACTCAGTCCTTTCATTTTTCTCTCCGTGGAGAAGGCTCTCCAAGACGAGCGCAGTGGATTATAGAAAGGAAAAAACCCTTATGGTATCTGAGGTTATTTATATAGATAAAGATGAGAAATGAAATCTCTCCAGCTGGTCCCCCATTCTTCTTTTTCTTCTAGACCAGGGATGCCTAACCTGCAGCCCTCCAGCTGTTGCAAAACTACAACTCCCAGCATGCCTGGACAGCCTACAGCAGGGCATGATGGGAGTTGTAGTTTTACAACAGCTGGAGGGCCGCATCTAAACAGTGCTATTAAAAAATATATATATGGGCAGTACTTTACCTTGCAGGCCGATGGATGACAACCCAAGACTCCACAGGAGCTCAGGGATCCAGTGTAGTCCCCACCTGCTGCAGAGCCTGTTGCTAGGCAACAGCCAGGGACTTTATACCATATCTGCTCTTGGGGCCTATGTAAAAGCTGGGGCCCCAAGTCAGGTTTTCCACCCATCCATCCATCCATTCCCTATGAGTGGTTAAAACCTAACCAAGGCTTTGGCAAAAGCAGAAAGAGTCAGTTCTTCTACCAGGGATGGGAATAGATTAGTTTCTTAAGAGGTTGTGCAATGAAACATATTCTACGTTTTTAATCCAGTGCATGGATATGAATACATTTGTAATTGCATGTAATTAAAAATTTAGCATAGCCAGTGAGCTACTCAATAAAATGTATCTGTATAGCGCCACCTGCTGTTTGTTCTTTTCCTTATTTCTTTTCCACCTCACTAAGATGGTCGCATGTGCTCAGTTGACATCTTCAAATGCCACCAGCCATATCTTCTGTTAGAAGCTGTGGCGCTGCAGCAGAAAGGACCCACCCCCGAGAAAGGACATGTCACGTGAAGAGAATCTATCAGAGCAATGAATGGGGAGATCTCCGGATCCATGAGAGGTACAGGGCTGGTTCTAGCTTTTTTATATGAAGTCTGATTTTCATTTTTTACATCAGTCATGGCATAACCCTTTTAAGTAGGAGTCACTGATTGTAGCTGTGCCTTAAAGGGGTGGTCTAGGTTACAGATATTGGATCATGATTATCAGATCGATCCAACATCTCACACCCTCACAATAATCTGTTCCATGCAGCCGCCAGTGCCAAAAACTATACCGTGTACGGAGCTGTAAGCAGACATTTCTAGATACTGTGTAGTGGCTGCGCTCCACTGCGCATCCCTCTCTGTGAGTGTCTGCTGCGCAGTAGTACGCCAGTGCAAGAAACAACACCGCGTACGGGGCCTTCAGCTCTGCTACATACACTGTACAGTGGATGGCACCGTGGCTGCCCAAAACAGCTGATTGTGATGGACCCCTACCGATCTGATGTTGATGTCCTATCCTGAGGTCATCAATATCTGCGTCCTGGACAACCCCTTTAATAGAGCAGTGTTGCAGTGTAAAGCATAGGGGAAAGACAGAGCAATGGCACTTTTTGCATGAGATCAATTCGGCTTTATTTTCCACACAGATGCTAAATTTTGTTACTGCTCAGCCGCCATTTTTTTCTTTTTACGGCTGACAGGCTTCACTTTATTTTTCCCACAATACTAGGGCAAGAAGAGGCATCCGCTGTAGAAGGATTTCACAGTTCTGCTGCCGGAACGACACCTTATATAAAAGCGTCTGATCGGCCCCAGAATAAGCCTTTAATAGATTCATCCTGGCAGCTCAGAGAATGGTCTGTATAATGAGACGGAAACGTTACACGCGATCGCTGATTTACAATCTATACACATATAGACAACGCCGCTGATCTAGATTAATAAAAAAAAAAAAAAAAAGCCCTGAATCTGGAAACTCTTCATCTCCAAAGCACAAAAGTAAATTTTCCGTTCTGTATTTATATGAAAACATTGCATTCACAATAGCGCGGCGATAAATCTCTCCCTTCTGCGGCCGCCTTTAGAAGTTTAATCAACGTTTTCAGAAAATCCTCGCCTAAAAATCCCATCATGGCAAGATAAAGATAAAGAACTGCAATTCTTTGAAATACGAATAATTGCCCTGTTTTATATGCCGGAGAAAGTGTGTAAATACGGAGCCCCTGACAGGAGCCGCCGCTGATCTCACATTGATAGAGATATTAGAAGGGGAATATATTTAGCGCGGATCTCGACTTGTTTGTGGAGACTGCCGTCGGCCCGAGACGTTAATCACAATTATAGGAGTATTTATAAAGGCAGACAGTGGCGCTCTCTGCTCGCTGAAGAAGGCGCTTGCTGTTTAATGTCTCCCTCTCATTCCGGAGGCCGCAGAAATGGCTAATAAACTGTTTAGTATACAGCGAGCGCTGCGGCGTCTACGCAGGACGAATTGTGCAATAACCGGAGATGAGGGGAAAATAAATGAACAGTGAAAGACTGATGCATTATCATGGCGAACATGTCTTCTGCATAGGAAAGATAATGCCCATCATCCACCCATGGCCTTACTCCTCCTCAGAAAGGTCTCATTACCACATGTTTAGGTGACCACTATATATATACTGGCGACAAAGTCTTCCAGGACTACTGGAGGCTCTTAAAGAGCACCTGTCAGCAGGATTTACCCTATTAAACCAGGTGTACTGCCTGATAAGGTTGATCCTGACGATCAAAATGATACCTGTCTTGTGAAAATCAGTTGCTGCATTCCAAAGAAAAAAGACTTTTATTCTTTAAGTAAATGAAGACATCATTTCACCGAGGGGCGTGGCCAGTTCTGGAGAGTTGGTCAGGCCACGCCCCTCAGTGCACTTAAGCTCTCACATGTACAAAGAATAAAAGTCTTTTTTCTCAGGAAAGCCACAATCGATTTTTACAAGACAGGTATCATTTTAATCAGCAGGACCAACCCTATCATGCAGTATACCTGGTGTAATAGTGTGGATCCTGCTGACAGGTGCTCTTTAAGCAAGTTCTGAGAGGCTTTAATGTTATTTTATAATATGAAAGTATACCAAGACGCATCATAGAGCGCAGCCACAGATGCAGCATTGTTTAGAGATGATAGTGAGTTATTTTGCGTTACTTACCTGGAGAAGAGATGGCACCAGGTGCACTATAGGAAGAAGGCAGCCTGGTCTGATGAATCACATTACATTATGGGCAGGTGTGTGCGTTACTTACCTGGAGAAGAGATGGCACCCGGTGTGCTGTAGGAAGAAAGTGACCTGGTCTGATGAATCACATTGCATCATGTAGGTGGGCAAGTACTGTATGTGTGCGTTACTTACTTGGGGAAGAGATGGTAGTAGGTACACTATGGGAAGAAGACAAGTTGGTGGAGGCAGTGTGATGCTGTGGGCAATGTTCTGGAAACCTTGGGTCCTGGCCAGGTCCTTGCTCTAGACTTTTTGGGTTTCTTAGTATTTTTACACTGATTCTATAGCTGTGGAGGACACCATGATGGACCACAGGGAACTTTAATCTCCCTGCCAGAGTATTGCTTTGAGAGCACATTAGTGTGGCTGTCGTCTTTGTCCTCTGGTGTATTCTAGTTGAGTTGGGACATGGTATAACCTTGTAGAGTACAGTCATAGCGAAAAGTTTTGAGAATGACACAAATATTCTATTTTCACATGATCTGCTGCCCTCTGGTTTTTATGTGTGTTTGTCAGATGTGTTTATCACATACAGAAATATAATTGCAATCATATTATGAGTAACAAAAGCTTATATTGACAGTTAGAATGAGTTAATGCAGCAAGTCAATATTTGCAGTGTTGACCCTTCTTCTTCAGGACCTCTGCAATTCTCCCTGGCATGCTCTCAATCAACTTCTGGACCAAATCCTGACTGATAGCAGTCCATTCTTGCACAATCAATGCTTGCATTTTGTCAGAATTTGTAGGTTTTTGTTTGTCCACCCGTCTCTTGATGATTGACCACAAGTTCTCAATGGGATTAAGATCTGGGGAGTTTCCAGGCCATGGACCCAAAATCTCTATGTTTTGTTCCCTGAGCCATTTAGTTATCACCTTTGCTTTATGGCAAGGTGCTCCATTATGCTGGAAAAGGCATTGGTGATTGCCAAACTGCTCTTGGACGGTTGGGAGAAGTTGCTCTCGGAGGACATTTTGGTACCATTCTTTATTCATGGCTGTGTTTTTAGGCAAGACTGTGAGAGAGCCGATTCCCTTGGCTGAGAAGCAACCCCACACATGAATGGTTTCAGGATGCTTTACAGTTGGCATGAGACAAGACTGGTGGTAGCGCTCACCTCGTCTTCTCCGAATAAGCTGTTTTCCAGATGTCCCAAACAATCGAAAAGGGGCATTCATCAGAGAAAATGACTTTACCCCAGTCCTCAGCAGTCCACTCCCTGTACCTTTTGCAGAATATCAGTCTGTCCCTGATGTTTTTTCTGGAGAGAAGTGGCTTCTTTGCTGCCCTCCTTGAGACCAGGCCTTGCTCCAAGAGTCTCCGCCTCACAGTGCGTGCAAATGCACTCACACCTGCCTGCTGCCATTCCTGAGCAAGCTCTGCACTGCTGGTAGCCCGATCCTGCAGCTGAAACACTTTTAAGAGACGGTCCTGGCGCTTGCTGGTCTTTCTTGGGCGCCCTGGAGCCTTTTGGCAACAATGGAACCTCTCTCCTTGAAGTTCTTGATGATGCGATAGATTGTTGACTGAGGTGCAATCTTTCTAGCTGCGATACTCTTCCCTGTTAGGCCATTTTTGTGCAGTGCAATGATGACTGCACGTGTTTCTTTAGAGATAACCATGGTTAACAGAAGAGAAACAATGATGCCAAGCACCAGCCTCCTTTTAAAGTGTCCAGTGGTGTCATTCTTACTTAATCATGACAGATTGATCTCCAGCCCTGTCCTCATCAACACCCACACCTGTGTTAATGGAGCAATCACTGAAACGATGTTAGCTGGTCCTTTTAGGCCCCTTTCACACGAGCGGGAGACTCGCATGTCTCCCGCAACGAATCTACAGGGCTGGACTCCGCACTGACAGGGATCGCATAGCATTATATGCGATCCCTGTCCGTGCCGAGTCCAGCCCTGTAGATGCGTTGCGGGATGCGAGTCTCCCGCTCGTGTGAAAGGGGCCTTAAGGCAGGGCTGCAATGATGTTGAAATGTGCTTTGGGGGATAAAGTTCATTTTCTAGGCAAATATTGACTTTGCAAGTAATTGTTGTTAAGCTGATCACTCTTTATAACATTCTGGAGTATATGCAAATTGCCATTATAAAAACTGAAGCAGTAGACTTTGTAAAAATTAATATTTGTATCATTCTCAAAACTTTTGGCCATGACTGTACAGACAGAGGCATTAGCTCCACAGCGCTTTTCTGTCAGATGCAAGTGTATTAGATGTGTGTCAGTGTTTTGCAGTTTCACATTGACTATATAGACCTATTAGGAGGCAGAATGGCGGTCTTACCTGGTCCTACTTCTCACTAGGTCCAAATCTTACAGATGAAGGAGGACGAGAGTTGGGTACACTTGGTGTACAGGTCTTTTACCCTGTAGGTTTTGGAATTGCCTGTCATCTGTATATCAGCGGGGGTGTGAGATGTGAGCTCCTCTCAGAACTGTATCTAGTTTCCATAAAGACAAGGTAGTAATTTTATAAGTAATGAATCTCCTTGGTTGTCATGACAATCTTTACTTTCTCAACGTATTGCCTGCGACAAGAAATCAGCTTTAAGAACATAATATCTGGAGCTTATAACCTCTTAAGACAGATAATGTTCTGCAAAGCAAGACTCCGGTCAAGTGTCCATATGTTACTGTGTTATATCACATGTGTACAGCTGTGGCTCCATGTTTAATGTGTGTATATTTTCTAAGCCCCCCCGCCTAATCAGAGAAATTTCACCCGCGTGCCACCAAAGCCACCCCCAGAGACATAGGACCTGCACCAATTAGTTTTTTATGGCCCCTTCTGATAGAAATACCCCTTTAACGTGTCCAGGAAAAATATTTAGGGGGTCATTTATTAAGACTGGAGATTTATACGAGGGAGCTGGTGCAGTTTAAACCATGTCGCAGGGCCGGGGGAACCAAGCGCCAACGTTATGTAGAGGCCTGCACTTACTTGCATCCACCGCCAGCACAGGGGTATTAAAACTGGCTATTTATATGATCCCCTTAGTCTTTAAATTTAGCCCACCAGAAAAGAGGATTATGAGTGCCCCCCGCTCAATGTCTTCACACCACAGTGTTCTCCAGTCACCAGTTTTCTGCCATGCAAAAGTTCCAAATTTTAGCATAAGTGCTGTTTTGCAACAAAATCTGCAACTTTTTGCATCTTTCCACCAGTTACTCCAGTTTTGCAAAAAGTGAGTAGGAGGGGGCAGGCTGCAGGTGGGTTACCCGTGGACCAGCCCATTTACTAGTATGGGCGCCAGAAAAATGCTGCACATTACAACAGCTCCCTTAAGTTTTATGGGACACAGAACTGCTGAGAATGCACCAGAAATATTACCGCACCCCGCCCCGGTGGAGTAGAAAGAGGCAGTTTAAATACAGGGTGGGCCATTTATATGGATACACCTAAATAAAATGGGAATGGTTGGTGATATTAACTTCCTGTTTGTGGCACTTTTCAAGATAGGTGGTGACCATGGCGGCCATCTTGAAGTCGGACATTTTGGATCCAACTTTAGTTTTTTCAATGGGAAGAGGGTCATGTTGGATAAAAAATGGCCGACTTCAAAATGGCCGCCATGGTCACCACCCATCTTGAAAAGTTTGCCCCCTCACTAATGTGCCACAAACAGGAAGTTAATATCACCAACCACTCCCATTTTATTTAGGTGTATCCATATAAATGGCCCACCCTGTACATTCCCTCCCATTGTGTCCACCACAGCCATGACATCCCTATGGCCATTTCATCACTCCACTACAAAGAAACCACAGGACCACTGGTCAGGGTTGGGAGGGTTTCAGCACATCTAATACTGCAAGGATATTTGTAAAACCTTTTCCATTGCCTCCATGGTTGCCAATAGAAATGCAATAGAAAACGGTTGCATTACACTGTAAAACCCTGTGAATTTAGCATGCATTGATCAGCTTGTGTGACATACCCTAGGAGATCTCTAAATTTGGCTGTCGTCTGCTAGAATTCATGAACCATGTGATGTCCAGTTCCTATTCTCCTATCAGAACCTGAGCCCCATGAGTGTTTCCTCTGTTTGGCCTTTAAACCAACTCCGCCCCCTCGGCTGTGTAGTCGTGGCCAGGCTGGGGGGTTGTATCTGTGGCTGGTGTCATCCTGCACAATGTATGTGTGATCCAGTCACAAGTAATAGGTGCAGAACTGCAGGGTAACACACGGTGCTCCGGCCTCTTAAACTAATGCAATAAGATACAGCAGTGATGGCTGCACCTGATGCAGATGCAGTACTTGCAATTCTTTCCTGACTCGGTGGTATGAGTGTAGCGTCCCACTCCAGAGCAGCAGTACCCTGCAAAGTGCAAAAAAAGAGTTAAAAATGTGTTTGCTTTAATATGTATATTACTTGTATTTGTGCAAGGTACTAAAAGGCCATATCCAGAACCACCACTAGATGGGGCTGTTGTCAGCCTCTGTATATAGAGTGAGGGAACATTCTAGAGTGAGTCAGAGAGTCTGAGCTTAGGCTCTGAAGTGAGAGGTGCATGCTGACTCCTGATTTAGCCTGGACCTGGAGCCATCCAGAGCTGATCCTGAAAGAGTAAACGAGAGGTGTAGAGAGAACCCGTCAAAGAGGACTTATTGGTTCTATGGCAAATCCGGAGTTTGCCTCCAGTGCCTGAATGCGCATTTATGCAGATTGGTCAACTGTGTAAGAATTTCCATATCATACTTTAAATACAGCAAGGAGCAGAGAGCTTTTGCCTTCCGTTCGGGGGACCCGCCCTGTTGATTGCATTGCCTAAAGAAAAGTGTACACCCCATGTCTGGATGCTTATGTGTACCAGTTAGTCAAGTGCAGAGTTAGCACATCGAGGCTGTGCTGAGCCTTGGAGGCGGCAAAATAGTGTGCGTTTTTTGCAATAACCTATATACGGTTATGGTGCGTTTTCTTCCAGCAAAGGAAAAGCACAGAGCAGACTGTAATTAACGTAATTCAGTTTTGCTGAGTGTGATTTTTTTTACCTTTGCTGGATGAAAACTCACCGTAACCACAGGTATATTGTTGAAAAAAACACATGCATTTTTTGCCACATCCAAGACGCAGCACACAAGAAAACATGTTTGCAGAGGTGCTTTGGCCTAGTAACTACCTTTGCAGCTGTGTAAAGTGCATTTTGTAAACATCTACCAGTCCACTGCATGCTAAGACTATCCTGATCTGTTTGGATTCTGCAGTTCTGAACCGTCCTGCTGCACTACTGCCTCCTGATTGCTTCCTACACTATGAACTGGGACCCTGCCTTGCACCGCGAAACCTTCAACACCAAGGGCAACTCAGCAGTCACCCCGAAGTGAAGAAAGGTGTGCCCTGCTACATCACTGCACAAACCCAGGGAGCATCAGAACCGTAAGTATTACTATTACTCCCATCTGGCCACACATGCATGCCCCTGCGGCACACTGCATATTTCTGTATGGTGGCTTAAAGAGTCAATGTACTTTCATACAATTTAATTTAATAGAGAGTGGTGTAACTAGCAAATTTCTAAATCACTTCATTTAAAAAAAAAAAGAATAAGGCTGCATGCACTTTAAAAAAAAGCTGTAAAGTCATGGCCACTAGGGGTCTCACTTCCACCTAACTTGCAGTCCACTACCTGTTGTTGGGCAAGATCCGTTTGTAGCTGCAGAGACACAGAAGACAGGTCATAGGTAATGGGGGCGTGTCATATTCCACAGAAGGGAGTTGCCCCCTGCTTGTGAGAGATATGCATCTAGCTGTGCTGCTGAAATGGGGAATAATATGGCTGAGGAAGACATTAGGGAAACACAAAAAAACAGTTATGATTGTACAAAGAAGCACAACCATTAAGAAAATTTAACTCAGGTACTCTTTAAAGTTTCAGTCTCCTTAAGACCTGCTTAATGCCCCTTTCACACGAGCGGGAGACTCGCATGTCTCCCGCAACGCATCTACAGGGCTGGACTCGGCACTGACAGGGATCGCATATAATGCTCTGCGATCCCTGTCCGTGCCGAGTCCAGCCCTGTAGATGCATTGCGGGAGACATGCGAGTCTCCCGCTCATGTGAAAGGGGCATAAGTCGTGATGGTAGCTTTGCATAGTCTTCCTAAGGCCTGCTTGAAGGCTAGGCATTAGCCTGCTGGTGTTGTCACATGAACTGCCCTTTAATCCATCCGAACAGACTGTGCGCCCAATGCACCAGTTGCCAGCACCCTTATGGAGTCCTCCCAGCCAGAAGCAGAGCCTGGCTTCTCACTGAAGCAGTTCTATGGGTTTACACCCATCAAGGCTCCCCTAATCGCTCTGAATTTGGGAAAGACAATGCCTTTTAAAAATTAGCCATTGGTCTGCACTCTCTGCTGCAAAAGGGTGAACTCCATGTACATGGGACATGTATGTAAGCTCACATGTATGACTGGCCTTACAGAAAGAGCATCCAGTACTAAGCATGGTAGAAGATGTCCATTATATCTAATACTATATACAGTACTAGTGCCTTCAGCTTCTGCTTCACATCAAGGTTGGCAACATACTCTCTGAGATCTGATCCCTAATATACTTATTTGTGGTGTCCTGTGTAGCTTATGTCCTTGAGAGTGGGTGATCCCTCATATAATAGTCATAGTGTCTTGTGTAGCTTACGTCTCAGGGAGGAGGCGATCCCTCATATACTTATTCATAGTGTACCATGTAGCTTATGTCCCAGGGAGGGGCGATCCCTCATATACTTATTCATAGTGTACCATGTAGCTTATGTCCCAAGGAGGGGCGATCCCTCATATACTTATTCATAGTGTACCATGTAGCTTATGTCCCAGGGAGGGGCGATCCCTCATATACTTATTCATAGTGTACCATGTAGCTAATGTCCCAGGGAGGGGCGATCCCTCATATACTTATTCATAGTGTACCATGTAGCTTATGTTCCAGGGAGGGACGATCCCTCATATACTTATTCATAGTGTACCATGTAGCTTATGTCCCAGGGAGGGGTGATCCCTCATATACTTATTCATAGTGTACCATGTAGCTTATGTCGCAGGGAGGGGCGATCCCTCATATACTTATTCATAGTGTTCTATGTACCTTATGTCCCAGAAAGGGGCGATCCCTCATATACTTATTCATATTGTCCTGCGTAGCTTATATCCCGGGGAAGGATGATCCCTCATATACTTATTCATAGTGTCCTGTGTAGTTCATGTCCTGGGGAGGGGGCGATCCCTCATATACTTATTCATAGTGTCCTGTGTTGATTATGTCCCAGGGAGGGGTGATCCCTGATATACTTATTCATAGTGTCCTGTGTTGATTATGTCCCAGGGAGGGGTGATCCCTGATATACTTATTCATAGTGTACCATGTCGCTTATGTTCCAGGGAGGGGCGATCCCTCATATACTTATTCATAGTGTACCATGTAGCTTATGTCCCAGGGAGGGGCGATCCCTCATATACTTATTCATAGTGTACCATGTAGCTTATGTTCCAGGGAGGGGCGATCCCTCATATACTTATTCATAGTGTACCATGTAGCTTATGTCCCAAGGAGGGGTGATCCCTCATATACTTATTCATAGTGTACCATGTAGCTTATGTCGCAGGGAGGGGCGATCCCTCATATACTTATTCATAGTGTTCTATGTACCTTATGTCCCAGAAAGGGGCGATCCCTCATATACTTATTCATATTGTCCTGCGTAGTTCATGTCCTGGGGAGGGGGCGATCCCTCATATACTTATTCATAGTGTCCTGTGTTGATTATGTCCCAGGGAGGGGTGATCCCTGATATACTTATTCATAGTGTCTTGTGTTGATTATGTCTCAGGGAGGGGGTGATCCCTCATATATTTATTCATAGTGTCCTGTGTAGTTTATGTCCCAGGGAGGGGTGATCCCTGATATACTTATTCATAGTGTCCTGTGTTGATTATGTCTCAGGGGAGGGGGTGATCCCTCATATACTTATTCATAGTGTCCTGTGTAGTTTATGTCCCGGGGAGGGGGCGATCCCTCATATACTTATTCATAGTGTCCTGTGTAGTTTATGTCCCGGGGAGGGGGCGATCCCTCATATACTTATTCATAGTGTCCTGTGTAGTTTATGTCCCGGGGAGGGGGTGATCCCTGATATACTTATTCATAGTGTCCTGTGTAGTTTGTCCCGAGGAGGGGGTGATCCCTGATATACTTATTCATAGTGTCCAGTGTAGTTTATGTCCCAGGGAGGGGGCGATCCCTCATATATTTATTCATAGTGTCCTGTGTAGTTTGTCCCGAGGAGGGGGGCGATCCCTCATATACTTATTCATAGTGTCCTGTGTAGTTTGTCCCGAGGAGGGGGGCGATCCCTCATATACTTATTCATAGTGCCCTGTGTAGTTTGTCCCGAGGAGGGGGGCGATCCCTCATATACTTATTCATAGTGTCCAGTGTAGTTTATGTCCCAGGGAGGGGGCGATCCCTCATATATTTATTCATAGTGTCCAGTGTAGTTTATGTCCCAGGGAGGGGGCGATCCCTCATATATTTATTCATAGTGTCCTGTGTAGTTTGTCCCGAGGAGGGGGGCGATCCCTCATATACTTATTCATAGTGTCCTGTGTAGTTTGTCCCGAGGAGGGGGGCGATCCCTCATATACTTATTCATAGTGCCCTGTGTAGTTTGTCCCGAGGAGGGGGGCGATCCCTCATATACTTATTCATAGTGTCCAGTGTAGTTTATGTCCCAGGGAGGGGGCGATCCCTCATATATTTATTCATAGTGTCCAGTGTAGTTTATGTCCCAGGGAGGGGGCGATCCCTCATATACTTATTCATAGTGCCACTCCAGCGCTCTTTACATATTCCCTTTCGGGTGGCTTTTCCCTCTGATTTTCCATCTTGGGTTAATTTCCCAGGACGGTCACAGTTGTTCAGATCTTTAATTTGAAAAAGCTTATTTTCGAGGAATTAAAATGTATGAGACACTTGAATTAAATAGATTTGATGAAATTCATTCTTGTGGAAGTCTTAATGCATTCTGGACTCGAAAACAAGCTCGGCTCGGATGTTTAGCATAAGAAGCGGCGGCATTCCTCTCCCAGAAAATGGGAAATAGGGCAATATTTAAAAGGCCGGTAATTGAGACACGCAATGCGCCTTTTTATGGGGGCTGCTGATAATAGGAGCAAATATATGTGTACTCGCTCATATCACATGAACTGCATCTGGGGTTGTTGCCCGGGTAACAGTGCGAGAGGTCTCATCAGTGACAACCATTAACCAATGAAAGGCATGGAATATCATGGGAGATTTGCCTTTTTATAAAAATTAAAGGGGTTTTCCATTTTTACATAATTAAAAGAGTTTTCAAGATAAGCCATGAATATCTGATCGATGGGGGCCAGACTCCCAGCACCCCAGCTGATCAGCTATTTAAAGGGGCTGCAGTGCTACCGTGAAGCAGCTGCAGCCTACTCACAACATACCGAGTGCAGCGCAGTACATTGTATAGTGGCGGTGGTTGGTATTGCAACCCAGGCCAATTCACTTCAATGGAACTGAGAGGCACTTGGGACTGATGATTGTGACATCACTGACCTAGGAAAAGGCCTCATCAATGGCGTGCCTAAGGTGTTTGGCACCTAGGGCGGGTCCTTGTTCTGGGACCCCACCCCCCCCAAATACTTTACAAAATCGTGCCCCCTCATAGTTGCTATTGCCCTCATTGTACAAACTTCACAGTAGTTATGGTTACATCCAGATACAGTGGGGAAAAAAGTAGTCGGCCACCAATTGTGCAAGTTCTCCTACTTAAAAAGATGAGGTCGGCCTGTAATTGACATCATAGGTAGACCTCAACTATGAGAGACAAAATGAGAAAACAAATCCAGAAAATCACATTGTCTGATTTTTAAAGAATTTATTTGCAAATTATGGTGGAAAATAAGTATTTGGTCAATAACAAAAGTTCATCTCAATGCTTTGTTACATATCCTTTGTTGGCAATGACAAAGATCAAACGTTTTCTGTAAGTCTTCACAAGGTTGGCACACACTGTTGCTGGTATGTTGGCGCATTCCTCCATGCAGATCTCCTCTAGAGCAGTGATGTTTTGGGGCTGTCGCTGGGCAACACGGACTTTCAACTCCCTTCAAAGGTTTTCTATGGGGTTGAGATCTGGAGACTGGCTTGGCCACTCCAGGACCTTGAAATGCTTCTTACGAAGCCACTCCTTCGTTGCCCTGGCGGTGTGCTTGGGATCATTGTCATGCTGAAAGACCCAGCCACGTTTCATCTTCAATGCCCTTGCTGATGGAAGGAGGTTTGCACTCAAAATCTCACAATACATGGCCCCATTCATTCTTTCATGTACACGGATCATTCGTCCTGGTCCCTTTGCAGAGAAACAGCCCCAAAGCATGATGTTGCCACCCCCATGCTTCACAGTAGGTATGGGTGTTCTTTGGATGCAACTCAGCATTCACTCTCCTCCAAACACGACGAGTTGTGTTTCTACCAAACAGTTCTACTTTGGTTTCATCTGACCATATGACATTCTCCCAATACTCTTCTGGAACATCCAAATGCTCTCTAGCAAACTTTAGACGGGCCCAGAAATGTACTGGCTTAAGCAGAGGGACACGTCTGGCACTGCAGGATCTGAGTCCCTGGCGGCGTAATGTGTTACTGAAGGTAGCCTTGGTTACGTTGGTCCCAGCTTTCTGCAGGTCATTCACTAGGTCCCCCCATGTGGTTCTGGGATTTTTGCTCACAGTTCTTGTGGTCAAGAACCCACGGGGTGAGATCTTGCGTGGAGCCTCTGATCGAGGGAGATTATCAGTGGTCTTGTATGTCTTCCAATTTCTAATTATTGCTCCCACAGTTGATTTCTTCACACCAAGCTGCTTGCCTATTGCAGATTCAGTCTTCCCAGCCTGGTGCAGGTCTACAATTTTGTTTCTGGTGTCCTTCGACATCTCTTTGGTCTTCACCATAGTGGAGTTTGGAGTGTGACTGTTTGAGGTTGTGGACAGGTGTCTTTTATACTGATAACAAACAGGTGCCATTACTACAGGTGATGAGTGGAGGACAGAGGAGCCTCTTAAAGAAGAAGTTAGTCTGTGAGAGACAGAAATGTTGCTTGTTTGTAGGTGACTAAACGTTTTCTGTAAGTGTGCCAACCTTGTGAAGACTTACAGAAAACATTTGACCTCTGTCATTGCCAGCAAAGGATATATAACAAAGTATTGAGATGAACTTTTGTTATTGACCAAATACTTATTTTCCACCATAATTTGCAAATAAATTCTTTAAAAATAAAACAATGTGATTTTCTGGATTTGTTTTCTCATTTTGTCTCTCATAGTTGAGGTCTATCTATGATGTCAATTACAGGCCAACCTCATCTGTTTAAGTGGTAGAACTTGCGCAATTGGTGGCTGACTAAATACTTTTTTTCCCTTCAAATTAGTATTGCCCTCTGTCCCCCTCTTCATAGTAGTAAAGCCCTCTGTGCCCCCTTCATAGTAGTAAAGCCCTCTGTGCCCCTCTTCATAGTAGTAAAGCCCTCTGTGCCCCCTTCATAGTAGTAAAGCCCTCTGTGCCCCCTTCATAGTAGTAAAGCCCTCTGTGCCCCCTTCATAGTAGTAAAGCCCTCTGTGCCCCCTTCATAGTAGTAAAGCCCTCTGTGCCCCCTTCATAGTAGTAATGCCCTCTGTCCCCCCCCCCTTCGTTGTAATGCCCTCTGTGCCCCCTTTATATTAGTAATGCCCTCTGTGCCCCTTTCACAGGAGTAAACCCTCTGTGCCCCATTCATAGTAGTAATGCACCCTGTGCCCCTTCATAGTAATAATTCCCTCTGTGCCCCCTTCACAGGGGTAAAGCCCTGTGTGCCCCCTTCATAGTAGTAATGCCCTCTGTTACCCCTTCACATATAAGTGTGCTTCCCTTTGCAGATCTGTCCAGAAAGGAGGGCGGTCGGCAAAAAAATAATAGGTGGCCAACCCCTTTAAGGTGCAGACATACAAAATCTAATGCTTGAAAGATTTTCAGAAGTAAATCTCCCTTGAACACAGCAGTGCACAGCTGTATGGATCCCCAGCCGCATGTGCTGTATGTACTGAGATATTCTCCCCTAGAAGCAATGTTTCCAGACATAATGCATTCAATGGAACACACTGTGATTAATTTTCCCGTCGGGTTTGCATGCCTGTTATGTGGCCAAGTGCAAGACTCATTGATAAGATAGTGGGGCACATAGGAGCCCCAAATTATATGGCATCCAATTCACAGAGGCTGCAAAACAAGACATGGTAAAATCTAAGACAACACTGCCACCTGCTGGTGAAATGGTAGAATACTGAAATAACTTCTGCCAGATGACCCATTCACTAAGAATCACTTTTACTAATGGAAGAAAATGTGATAACGTTCTAATTATATATAAAAACCAATCAATACAAAAATCAATGATTTTATAATTAATCTGATTAAAGCAGAGTGCAGGTCAAGGGCTGGTTAAAGGTCCATTTACATAAAGGATGCTGACTTTATTATTATCTCTTATTATGGACGAGGATATAAAATGTTACTAATGATTAGGCCTTATGCACATGACCGTTGTTTGGGTCTGCATCTGATCTGCTTTTTTTTTTTTCCGATCACACACCGACCCATTAATTTGTATAGGTCAGCATGAAATAACGGATGTCATTCATGTGCTGTTCACATCTGTGGGGCCATTACGCAAATTATAGAGCACGTCCTATTCCTTTTGATTTTGTGGACAAAAATAGGCAGTTCTATTATGAAAATTTGGCCTACACACAACTGGTATCCATATTTTGCGGATATGCAGTTTGCGGACTGCAAAAATATATGGTTGTGTGCATGGGGCCTTACTCCTAGGCATAAAGGGATCCATGTCTCAGAGGTCCGGAGGTGCCCAGGGACAGGATGACTGAATGTCTGTGGGGCCTGAGGACAGATTAGTTGAGTATCTGGAGGTTATCTGGTTTATAAGGATTCAGATGTATATTACAGAACTAACATAAAAGTTGCAAAAATTGTCACAAAAATTGTCTCAGGTTTAGGCCCAGTTCACACTTCAGTTATTGGGTCAGTTATTTCCATCAGATATTGTGAGCCGAAACCAGGTGCGAGTCAAAAACACAGAATGGGTTCAAATCTTTCCACTATACCGCATCTCTGTGGAGGTTTCACTACTGGTTTCGGCTCACAATAACTGATGGAAATAACTGAAGTGTGAACTCAACCTTACTCCAGTAAAGGGGCAGCACTGAAAGTGGATTAACATCTCAAGACACAAGTGTTAGGGCCCATTCAGACGGCCGTATTATTGCGGGTCTGCAATAATGCAGACCCGCAATACTACGGCTGCCGCCCGGCGTGTGTTCGCAGCTCTGCGGAACACGCGTCTGGGCTCCCCATTGAAAATGCCTATACTTGTCCGCCCATGCACCACGCCCATTTATCTTTTATGCTGGCTCCGTGTGGCAGCTACCCGCTCCCATAGAGGTGAATGGGGCCGCATCTATTGCGGAATAGATGTGGACCCATTCACACGGTTGTGTGAATGGGCCCTTAGACTAAGGCCTCATGCACGCGACTGTAGCAGGTCCGTGCCTATATTGCCACCGGTGTGCACATCGTATCACTGGAAAGAAAAGGCAAGGAAGGACACATCCATATACTGCTAGATTATGACTAGAGATGAGCGAACGTGCTCGTAACGAGCACTGTAGCGCTCGGCTCCCCTGCTCTCGCATGGGCGCAGGCATCCGCATCCGTCGGGTGAGGAGGACGGATGCGGATGCCTGCGCCCATGCGAGCGCAGGGGAGCCAAGCGCTACAGTGCTCGTTACGAGCACGTTCGCTCATCTCTAATTATGACATCAGCACAGACCTTTGGACCTATTTAGATGGGGGGGCGGGATGGGGGGCAGGAAAAGAAGAAATAATATCTAGACTAAGGCCCCATTCACACCGGATTCTGCACCAAAGCCATTAGCAGCAGCACTCACATTTCAAGAGGCTGTAGTATATAGCTGCGGCTGTCCACTCCTGGTTTAGATCCATTCAACCACAAGCGAGTCTGCAGCAATCACACTGAAAAACTGTGGCAGACACAATACTTATCCACAGTGACAGGACACAGGGTGGCCACTGCTAAATTGATTTCTGGGGCACCGCAAAGATATTGTGAGCACCCTCCTGATGGGGGATACATATTGATAGTCCTTTTAAGGTTACGTTTTTTGTACCTTTTTGTTTTTAGTAGCATTTTTTTGCATCTGCATTTTTGTAGCATTTGCTGCTGGAAAACACACAAAAAAAATAAAAAAAAATTCAGCAAATACTTATTCTGGAGGGTTTAAAAAAAATGCCAGAGCCAAATTTATGTGTGTAAGGAGCCTTAATATCCATCTTGATGACTGGGTTATACGTTCTTGTTCCAATCTACACAACAAGTTGCCATTTTGCATTACTATTACATGATTAACATTCTACTGATCAGGGGTGTAGCTAAAGGCTCATGGGTCTTGGTGCAAACGTTCAGCTTGGGCTCCCCTTCCCTCAGTGCTTTGTGACAAGGGGCAGAGGTGCACCTAGCCTTTCTCCTGCCTGAGGCAAAAATTGAAATGCCGCCCTCCCCCATGACAAATTCTCAACCTTACCCCTTCCCTCCAGCCCTACTATTAAGGACATACTTGGAAAACATTAAATACAGAGCTACAAAATATGCAAGCAAATATTGCCCCTAACGCTAAAAGTATAAAACATTAATGTCCCCCAAAAATAATTGTGCTAAGCTGATAATGGGCCAGGATGCCCCTCACAGTAAGGCTTTATTCACACGTCCATATGTGTTTTGCGGTCCGCAAATTGCGGATCCGCCAAAAAAAACGGATTACGTTCCGTATGGCATCTGTGTTTCTGTTTTTTGGCGGATGCATTATAACAGTGCCTATCCTTGTCAGGAAAACGGACAAGAATAGGACATGTTCTATCTTTTTTGCGGAACGAAAATACGGACATACGGAAACGGAATGCACATGGAGTAGATTCCGTTTTTTGCGGACCCATTGATATTAATGGTTCCACATATGGTCCGCACAAAAAACGGAACGGACACGGAAACAAAATACGGTCGTGTGAATGAAGCCTAATAGTACTCCTCAAAGTCCCACCAATAGAAATAATTATCTCCCAGAGTGGATAGTGTTAACAGGGCCCTCAATGGTAATAATACTCCCATTGTGCTTATACTAGTAATACACGTTCTCTGTAGTCCTCCAGTAGTGATTCTCCTTATAGCGTGTGCCAGTACAAAAAATGCCCCCTTACAATGTGCGCCAGGACAAAAAATAACCCATTATAATCTGTGGCAGTACAAAAAATACCCCCTTATCTTTGAGATCAGACCCCCATATCAGATCCTTAGATCAGACCCCCGTATCAGATCCTCAGATCAGATCCCCATATCAGATCCTCAGATCAGATCCCCATATCAGATCCTCAGATCAGACCCCCCATATCAGATCCTCAGATCAGACCCCCATATTAGATCCTCAGATCAGACCCCATATCAGACCCCCATATCAGATCCTCAGATCAGACCCCCATATCAGATCCTCAGATCAGACCCCCATATCAGATCCTCAGATCAGACCCCCATATCAGATCCTTAGATCAGACCCCCATATCAGATCCTCAATCAGACCCCCATATCAGATCCTCAGATCAGACCCCCATATCAGATCCTTAGATCAGACCCCATATCAGATCCTCAGATCAGACCCCCATATCAGATCCTCAGATCAGACCCCCATATCAGATCCTTAGATCAGACCCCCATATCAGATCCTCAGATCAGACCCCATATCAGATTCCTCAGATCAGACCCCATATCAGATCCTCAGATCAGACCCCCATATCAGATCCTCAGATCAGACCCCCATATCAGATCCTCAGATCAGACCCCCATATCAGATCCTCAGATCAGACCCCCATATCAGATCCTCAGATCAGACCCCCATATCAGATCCTCAGATCAGACCCCCATATCAGATCCTCAAATCAGACCCCCATATCAGATCCTCAAATCAGACCCCATATCAGATCCTCAGATCAGACCCCCATATCAGATCCTCAAATCAGACCCCATAATCAGATCCTCAAATCAGACCCCCATATCAGATCCTCAAATCAGACCCCATATCAGATCCTCAAATCAGACCCCCATATCAGATCCTCAAATCAGACCCCCATCATCAGATCCTCAAATCAGACCCCCCTATCAGATCCTCAATCAGACCCCCATATCAGATCCTCAAATCAGACCCCATATCAGATCCTCAAATCAGACCCCATATCAGATCCTCAAATCAGACCCCCATATCAGATCCTCAAATCAGACCCCCATATCAGATCCTCAGATCCCCATATCAGATCTCAAATCAGACCCCCATATCAGATCCTCAAATCAGACCCCCATATCAGATCCTCAAATCAGACCCCATATCTGATCCTAAAATCAGACCCCATATCAGATCCTCAAATCAGACCCCCATATCAAGATCCTCAAATCAGACCCCCATATCTGATCCTAAAATCAGACACCTATATTAGATCCTGAAATCAGACCCCTATATCAGACCTCAAATCACACCCCCATATCAGATCCTCAGATCAGACCAAAAATAAATAAATAAACTTACCTCTCCTTCTCTACCGCTGTTTTCCATGTTCTCCGGCTTCCTCTCCTTCAGTCTGCGCTTGCTCATCTTCTCCAGGGCCACACTGCACCTCACTGCGTACAGTGTCAGGTCATAGTGCGTGCAGTACGTCCTGACCCTGTACGCAGTCAGAACACAGCAGTGTAGCCCGGAGAAGACCATGGAGGAGAGGTGAGTACAGCCCTCGCTGCACTTCACTCCCCACTCCTCCTGCACACTAGTCAGCACTTCCATAATGGAAGCAGTCACTAGTATTCACTTTATAAGACGCACTGCATCTTATAAAGCGAAAAATAGGGCCTAGCTTAAAGGCTCGTGTCACTATTGCAACCCCTGTGACCCCTATAGCTACGCCACTAGTTCTGACCTTGTGTTACATTCTGTATATATTTCAGAAAGGAAAGGGAAAATGAAATATCTGAATACCCCAGCAACATGGCAATGTCCAGAACATGGCCGCAATCTTGAAAGCCACCATATTGGATCAAGGGCAAATTTGTCCAATGGGAAGGGGGTCATGTAGCATATCAAGGAAGACCAGAATTCTCTCAGAAATTGATTGCCGGAATCAGATTTGCAATATCTCTTGTGGGTCAAAAGTTATCCAAAACAGAAATGTTAAAAGTTCTGAGTTCAGTACCAGGGACAGCACATTGAACACGTCAGGTAGCTGTGCATCACAGGGAACGTTCCCGGTGGTTGTTTCAACTTTCTGTGTTTAACTTTTGAACCACAACATATATTGCAAATCTGAATGCGGCAATTGATTTTTAAGAAAATTCTGGTTTTCTTTGATATGCAAAAATTTGCTCTTCATCCACTATGGCAGCTTTCAAGATGTGGGCCATGACCCGTACATAGCCTAAAAGATAGGACCCCTCACCTATTACTTTCTGGAGTATATTTATATTTAATATTTAAGTTTCCCCTTCAATTTCTGAAATAACAGGGTGTCCTGAGACTTTTTGCGCTCACTATTCTGCTGGTGGAGACACTGTGTTAATACATTACTTTGTAGTTCTGGAGTATAATACAGGATGTAACTCAGGATCAGTACAGGATAAGTAATGTAATGTATGTACACAGTGATTGCACCAGCAGAATAGTGAGTACAGCTCTGGAGTATAATACAGGATGTAACTCAGGATCAGTACAGGATAAGTAATGTATGTACATAGTGACTGCACCAGCAGAATAGTGAGTACAGCTCTGGAGTATAATACAGGATATAACTCAGGATCAGTACAGGATAAGTAATGTATGTACACAGTGACTGCACCAGCAGAATAGTGAGTACAGCTCTGGAGTATAATACAGGATATAACTCAGGATCAGTACAGGATAAGTAATGTATGTACACAGTGACTGCACCAGCAGAATAGTGAGTGCAGCTCTGGAGTATAATACAGGATGTAACTCAGGATCAGTACAGGATAAGTAATGCATGTACACAGTAACATCACCAAAAGAATAGTGAGTGCAGCTCTGGGGTATAATACAGGATATAACTCAGAATCAGTACAGGATAAGTAATGTATGTACACAATGACTGCACCAGCAGAATAGTGAGTGCAGCTCTGGAGTATAATACAGGCTGTGACTCAGGATCAGTACAGGATAAGTAATGTATGTACACAGTGACTGCACCAGCAGAATAGTGAGTGCAGCTCTGGAGTATAATACAGGCTGTGACTCAGGATCAGTACAGGATAAGTAATGTATGTACACAGTGACTGCACCAGCAGAATAGTGAGTGCAGCTCTGGAGTATAATACAGGATGTAACTCGGGATCAGTACAGAATAAGTAATGTAATGTACGTACACAGTGACTGCACCAGCAGAATAGTGAGTGCAGCTCTGGAGTATAATACAGGATGTAACTCAGGATCAGTACAGGATAAGTAATGTATGTACACAGTAACATCACCAAAAGAATAGTGAGTGCAGCTCTGGGGTATAATACAGGATATAACTCAGAATCAGTACAGCATAAGTAATGTATGTACACAGTGACTGCACCAGGAGAATAGTGAGTACAGCTCTGGAGTATAATACAGGATATAACTCAGGATCAGTACAGGATAAGTAATAGATTTAGAGTGTGATTCAACTATTGGTGTAGATTATTTGAATGAAACATGATGATCAACTTGCTAGTCTGCCTGTGCAATAATTTGTGGGGCAAAGCTGTAGGATCAGAGGAACCCAGGACTGTCTGACCATATTCTCTGAACAGGCTGCATGGGTGGTATGTGCACTCCTATGTGTACTTATAATACCGAGGCAGAAGTCCACCCATTTAATATCCAAGGCCTATCCTCCGGACAGGCCATCAATATCAAATCATTTGGGGTCGGACTCTCAGCACCCCCACCAATCAGCTGTTTGAAGGGGCTCAGCACTGACATGAGCATCACGGCCCCTTCCCACAATTGATTGCTGGGGGTTTAAAAGTTCAGACCACCAACATTTTCATATTGATAGCCTGTGCTATCATTTCTCCCAACTGTGATCAAATGCACAGAGGGAGAACAGCAGCGGAGCACACAGCATAAATGTTTTCTACATGAAGCCACGCCCCCAACTCCGCCCCTTCCTGTCCATACATTCTCAATCCCTCCCAGTCCCCTTTATACCCCCACACAGCAATAGTGCCTCTTTGTGCCCGCCACATAGCGAGGATGCCCCAGCCTAGTGGAGAAGCTCCCTTTGAGTGCCTGCTCACTCTGTATTATTCTCCCTTCTTGCTCCCTAAGAAACGTTGTGCCCCCTTGGCGCTCCAATGAAGAATGATGCCCTTTTAGTGCCCTCCGTGCAGTAGTATTTCCTTTTAGTGACCCATGAAATATCATGCCCCCTTACTACCCCCATGCAATATGATGACACCTTTGTGCATTCTCACACAATATGATGCCATCTTAGTGCCCCTCCATGTGAAATGACGACTTCTTAGTGCCATCATTCAGCATGTTGCCCCCTTAGTGCCCCCCCCCATGCAGTATGACATCCTCACCATGTATTATACCCCTTATTGCCTTCCATATAGCATGATGCTCCCTTAGTCTGCCCCTTCCCGCCACTGTGCTATGCCCCCAAAGTGCACCCCATGAAGTATAATGCCCTTAGTGCCTCCACATTTAATACTCGCCTAGCCGGGTTCCCATGATGCATGTGCAGGCCTCTTCACTACATTGTGTCTTCACCAGGCCGCTGACAGCAGTGATCTCAGGGTGTATGGTGGAGCAAGACATTGATTGCCTCCTGATTCACCATCGTATTCAACTGTATCTAAGTCCTGAAGACATAGATGGAAAGTCTGACATGCTGCGGGACAGTACCCAAAATCCAGGACTGTCCCGCTGGATCTGGGTTGGTTGGAAGGCATGGTATTAGTGCACAAAGGGCAGCAGTGTGAAAGCTGTTCTGGTTGCATCTCCTGTGTTTTAGAGGAGAGCTAATTACTAAGTCCAGTAGGCATTGTTCTGATGCTGTCCTCTGCTGGTATGAAACACCAGGGGAACTGGGGCACCAAAATATGGCTCACCCAGGGAGTTGGCAAGCGAAAGTGGAGGTGAAGTGTTTGGCATTCCTTCATCCCTCCCTAGAAACTAGCTGTGGTTAGAGGAAAGTACTCCTCTGAGGTGCTGAGCAGGCACTTAAGGTCCGTTGCTGCCTTAGTGGTGTATGCTCAGGTATGTAGTAAAGTAAAAATGTGGGCGTGAGCCATGTAAGCAGACTTTCCATTGTCAAGTGACTTATTGATTTCATGGCTTTGGGTCAGGCCTTGGCGTTGACTCCGTCTTTGGCATGAGCTGCCCTGGTTGTGACCATTTCCTATGCAGCTGTGTTCTCAGATCGGTGTATGCCAAAAAAAAAAAATCTGCGGCTGAATTGTTTTAATAAAAATCAATATAAATTAAATGCTGATGTATACATAATACATGGGGCCTACACAGAATACAACTTGTCCCACAAAAGCAGTAAAAAAAAAAAAGTGA
Organism: Rhinella marina; assembly: GCA_900303285.1. Classification (NCBI taxonomy): domain Eukaryota; kingdom Metazoa; phylum Chordata; class Amphibia; order Anura; family Bufonidae; genus Rhinella; species Rhinella marina. The sequence continues at coordinate 1,041,967 of ONZH01016644.1, forward strand.
TGACTACTGAAATGCAAAGAGGAAAGCTTTTTTTTTTTAAAGTTCTGGTTAACTCTATAATTGGCCAATTTGAGTGCTCAGAAGCAGATCTTGGGGATTAAGCCAATTTGGAGAACCTGAAGTCTGTCGTACAGGTGGAGAAATAATTGAATTGCTCTGCCTTTGTTTGACAGTGGACAGGGCTGGTCAAATGACAGTGTGCGGAGCTAGTGTTTATAAGGGGCAGTGTGTCACAGTATTATGTTCAAGGGTGCAGTGTACTACCGTATTCGGATCCAGTATAATGGGGATATGGTCTGGGCAGCAAGTTGTGGCTAGGAGAAGTCGGCATGGTGGCCTGGGCTGACAGGAGAAGAAAAGGGAAAGAGAACAACTATGATCAGAGATGTCACAAAAAGTTAATGTTTATTTTCATATCAGGTGATATCTGGCATCGTTCTAGTTTGTGAAACAACAATGCTCGACATTCGTTGGGTGCATATTGGGAGCTGTAGTTTCACATAGTACAACCAGGAGTTTACGTAGCCACCTAGCCTTTATGCTGCCTGAGACGAAAACTGAAACGCCAGCCCCCACCACCACTTCTCTCCATCCCTACTGTTAGACATACTTGGAAAATATTACATACATAGCTACAAAACATACTGGCAATAGAGCGCCACATACTGTGCCCATTGTACTTCCCAATAGTATACTGCAGAAACAGATAATCCCCCTTAAAATAATAGGACCACACAGATAGTTCTCCTTCAATAGTCTATTGACACACAGTGCCCTAAAAGATAACTGTACCCAGCAAATCGTGTCATGAAACTTATAGTGCCGTAAACAGTGTTCTCCAAAAATGATTGTGCCAAGCTGATACTGTGCCAGGGAGCATCCCAGTGTAACAGTCTCCAAAAGTCCCACCAATAGTAATAATTCTCTGCCAGAGTGCAGAGTACTCCCCCAGATGTAATAATGCCTCATATAATGAGTGTTTGTACAAAAATACCCCCTTGCAATGTGTGCCAGTACATAAAAATGCACCCTTATAACGTGTGCCAGTACAAAAAAAAAATTAAAAAATTAGTGCCCCCTGTAGAACAAATGTTCCCCCTAGTGGCCACCTTAGAATGTGTGCAAGTGCAAAACTGCGCCCTTATAATGTGCGCTAAGTACGAAAAATGTTTATCTATTTATCATATCATGCAGGATGTTTTTATCTTTGTTTTTTTATCTTTTTTCTTTTTTTTTTTTCTTGTACAAAAAATGTCTCCTTATGTGCCAGTAAAAAAAATGCTCCCTTTTAGTGCCCCCAGTAGAACAAATGTCCCCATAGTGGCCCCATTATAATGTGTGCCAGTACAAAAATGCTCTTTTTGACAGCCGCAATGTCCCCATAGTGCTTTGTCCAGTTACAAAATAATGACACCCCCCCCCTCCTCCACTCCATTGTGCTCCAACAGCTTGCTGCCAAATAAAAATAAACTCAAATACTTACCTCCATTCTGCTATCAGCAATGCAGTGTAAGACACTGACCTCTTCTAGTCTGGGCCCTGAGCTCTATGCAGCCCGGCTCAAGCAGTGTGATATTGATGACACCGACCTCTGATAGACTAGAGGAACTAGGCCTATTAAAGGAAACGGTGGGCCAGGGAGACATCGCTCCCATGCCCTGTCGCGGAATTCAACTGTATTGCTGTCCTGAGTACAGCGATGCAGGTGAATACGTAGAGATGAGTTTCCACAATGGACACGTTCATTGCCCACCTTGTGCCCCTACTTGGTGCTGCCTGAGGCAGTCGCCTCACCTCGCCTCCTTGGTGGTGCACCCCTGAGTACAACCTTCTACAGCACACTGCTTGGCAGCTGGTTTACATGGTCACTGGAGTAATAATGGAAAGTAATCATTGTGGTAGTAAGACAATTTATAGATGAGCCGTATGAAGGTCCCCTCGGACCCTGTGAGATGTATTTTGGCAAGTGATGGCCGCAGGCTGAATAATGGCGATAACGGGTTAGTAATAATGAAATTGCTCTATTGTGCAAGAAAATCGATTGTGACTAAGTGGATATTGAAAGTATGTCCGAGAAGGTCGGGTAACGTAAGTAAAGGAGGTTTATAATAAAATCATGGGAAAAATTCAGGTCACGGAATGACATAAATCCGATTATAAGCTAATATTCCGGATATCGCCCTTTGAGCAGAGTGCGGCAACGCATGAAGAAGAGCTTGTGTCCCACCCCCAAGTACAGGCACCCAGATCTCTGAGAACCATACTGTGGGGCCCTACCTGATGAAGCATGTCACTCCTTTACATTGTTCATATTATTATTTTATTTTGTTGTTCATTTATGAAAAAAATATTTAAAAAAAATAATGAATACGTGGAATATGTTGCACAACTCAATTTGCGTTTTTCACTTTTGTATGTAATATCTGCAGTCAATTCAAAGTTAATGTTTTGCAAGCAAACTATGTGACTTAAAGGGGACGTCCACTTTTTTTTTTTTTACATTCTTCTCCCATGTATCTTATTAGGGTGTGTTCACATGCATCAGATTTGTTGCAGAAATGTTTGCAATTGTGTCATTTATCTGAATAGGGATTGTAGAAATGTTTTGAGATTTCTGCATAATTAGAAACAACAGAACGGTACAAGGCGCAACTCTTTCTCTAGATAATAGATGCTCATTGTACAAACATCCCTTAAAACTATTAAATATATTCTACAGTTTTTAACCCAACATCTCAATCTGAATACTTTTCTAATTGCATGTAATTTAAAATTGATTATAGCCACTGAGCTATTTAATACACTGTATCTGTAGTGCGCCACCTGCTGGTTGCTCCATTTGTAATTTCTCTGTCCACCTCATTGCGGTGGACACACATGCTCAATGCCATCCTGCCACCAGCTGCAGCGGACGGAAAATGCTCCCTGAGAAAGATCACCCCTCCTGAGCCGCCATCCTGAAATAAATCTAGCAGAGCAATGAATGGGGAGATCTCCGGATCAATGTGAGTTAAAGGGCTGGTTCTAGCGTTGTTAGAAAAAGGTTGACATTCTATATGATTTTTTTTTTCTTACATTAATCATGGGATAGCCCCTTTAACTTCATATAAGGATTCACTTCCCGTGTAAAATGAGCAGTTACAAACTCCCAGCATCAGCTTGTCCATGGAGCCATGCTGAATGAAAAAAGTAATCTATCTAGAAAAGTATATACACTTCCATTAAGTGACCACTAGATGGCGGTGTTGTATCAGATTTAGCTTCATTGATGTTACATGGCTCTGCTGTAGTTGGTTGGGCACCTGTCACCTGTCTCTGGTTTTTGCAACATTTAAAGGGATTCTCCTGGACTATGACTAAATCTTAGCTTGCGGACAACCAGTGAAAGGAAGATGACTTTACCACTACTCATTTATCCCTCCATCCTGCCACTGATTCTGCAATCGGGGCTGTACTCATGTGACCACCTGACTCAGGAGAAGATAAGGTCAAGACATGAGCAGATGAGCCTGCAGCCAGTAAGGCAGTCACGTGAGCACAGCCCAGATTGTGGAATCAGCATGGCAAAGGAGGGATAGGCAGTGATGAAGTGATCTTCTGCAACCTAGGATTTAGCTGTAGTCCCCTTCGACCATCCTGACAACCACCGCACATGTATAGTTGAAGTTGGGTCTTTAAAGATTGCACCTGCTCACGAGCGCCATAGCCACTGAATTTCTACTGTATTACTAATGTCTGCATATAACGCTTCAGATGCCATGGTCAATTGTGATCACAACTTCTGAGGTGGCTTTCCTTTGGAATATTGTGCTCATGGGGCCTGAACAGCTCCTCCTAGTGGCAGTTGGGGAAGCCGTTCATTGTCTGCGATAGACTTGTCTCTCTGAAGAAACCCATGTACAGTAGTTGTAGTTCCTATGGAGTCCTGCAGGTGGCAGGGCTCCATAAGAACGTAGCGAATCTGCAATAAATTACAATGGCATTTCAACTGAAAGCAAGGGAGACGCAATCTAATCATTGCTCCTTATAGTCACTTAGGGATTTGTTATAGTTGTAGCCATTCTAGACAATCCTGTGTGTGCTACATACTTGAGCAGTTTGTTACAATATTCCTGCTCTGATAAATTGTATAAATCCAGAATATTTAGCTCACAGAGGATTGCATGGACTTCAATTAGCAGGAGCATACACAGATATCAAAGGGACACAAAGCACAACTTCATAATGGACCACTAATGAAAATTTCTGACCGTGACCATCTGGTTTTATGAAAAAAAGAATTACGCTCCACTTCATCCACTTTATCCAACTTCTATATTAGAAAAAGTGGACCAGGTGCTTCATATATGGGGCACATTTTGAACATCCTATTTCTCAATCTATTTGCACCAGACATCTGGCATCAATGCACGAATAAGTATTCCTCATGCAGCACTGAATGCTTTGATTCCTTTTATTAAGCAAATTGTCGCCACTAGAGGGAGCTCAGTGCATAGGTATTTTATACAGTTACCCCTGAATTCAATGGCTGTAAAGAAAATCTCTTTGCACTGAGCTCCCCCTAGTGGCGGCTTAATCAAAGTGCCATGGTTATATGTAAGGAAGGAGGAGTCCAGTGCGGAGCCCCCCGTCCCGTAGCAGGCACTGGTCAGCCCCACGATATGACTGCCACATAGTACTAGGTCTGTGTAGGTCTAAAGAGGTTGAGGCAAACTGTAAACCAGACTTTTTATGGATATCTTTGAGAAATGGCTTTCTTCTTGCCACTCTTCCATAAAGGGCAGATTTGTGAAGTGTGGGACTGATTGTTGTCCTATGGACAGACTCTCCCACCTCAGCTGTAGATCTCTGCAGTTCATGCAGGGTGATCATGGGCCTCTTGGCTGCATCTCTGATCAGTCTTCTCCTTGTTTGAGATGAAAGTTTAGAGGGACGGCCGGGTCTTGGTAGATTTGCAGTGGTCTGATACTCCTTCCATTTCAATATGATCACTTGCACAGTGCTCATTGGGATGTTTAAAGCTTGGGAAATCTTTTGGTATCCAAATCCGGCTTTAAACTTCTCCACAACAGTATCAGGGACCTGCCTGGTGTGTTCCTTGGTCTTCATGATGCAGAACCCTGAGACTATCACAGAGCAGGTGCATTTATACGGAGACTTGATTACACACAGGTGGATTCTATGTATCTTCATCAGTCATTTAGGACAACATTGGATCATTCAGAGATCCTCAATCAACTTCTGAACTGAAAGGAAATGGGCTGAATAATTTTGCACGCCCCACTTTTCAGTTTTATTATTACAAAAAAAGTTTAAATGATCCAATAAATTTCTTTCCACTTCACAATTGTGACCCACTTGTTGTTGATTCTTCACCAAAAATGTAAAATGTTATATCTTTTTGTTTGAAGCCTGAAATGTGGCAAAAGGTTGAAAAGTTCCAGGGGGCCGAATACTTTCGCAAGGCACTGTATCTGTTTTCCCTTTGTGTTCTAGGAAACATTTGGAAAGCTTGTCTATAAGGATGAGATGAGGATGTGTGTGATACCCAAGCCCCTTCAGGGGAAGCGGAAGTAGAAAGGGAAAAATAATAAAACAAAGGACCTTGATTTCAGCACTTAAAATTCCTGTTTACAATATATGGTGTCATGGTGCTGCCCTCTCCCTCTTGCCTGAGGATGCAGCATGACTCCAGAGCTGCATTCATACAGCCTCAGCTGAATACAGCAACCCCCCCCCCCCCATAATAGCAGAGCAAAGTGCTGATAAAGTCTGCAATGATCGCTAATTACGATTAAATAGCTGGATGTGGATGAAATGCCATTAACGAAGCTGAGTTTGACCTTCACAAATCTCACGCTTTCCCTGCACTTTGTGTCGGCTAATTGTTGTGGTGATACAAAGCCGGATTGTGTGGGCCGCAGCAATGAGTAAATCCGTGCCAGAGCCTGGTAAATGAGGACAAAAGGAGTAAATAGGAGTGAGAGTGTTGTACTCGTCGTGCATTTATTGGTATCCCTGTCATATCCCAGGTAGTTTAGACTTTACACATATCTGCATTGGGAGTAATAATACTGCAGAACTTAATGGGTCCCATCCAATGTAAGTCACGGGGGTCACTTTAGATTGCTACTCCCCTTTTAGAACGACACTCATGTGACACCTTTGCGGCAAATCGCCCCCATCTGCCCATCATGTGATCTCCCCTATGTTTGCCCCGCACCCTTACACGGAACGTGGCGGTCATTTCCTCAGTGCTGCTCCTCTCCCACAAGAGATCATTACTAGCACACTCTGTGTAAAAGGGCAGACCAATAGAGAGGGGAAATCATGTGATCGGTAGATGGGGAGTCTTGCCGCAGTGTTAAAATCTGGAATCTTTCAAGTCATATGACCTCTGCTCAGAACGGGGAGTCTCAAACTAAAATAGGAGTGCGTTTATTGCACAGATGGCTGTAGTGTCCACTGAGGGATACATAGTTTTAGAGATACAACTGGCCAGGTCATGTCCATGTGTGAAGGGTGTGTTAACAGTGTCCCCTCACTACAGTAAAGTCTTAACAGCTTTGGTAGCAGGTTACCTTACTGAATTCAGTGCTCAGCCATGCACCTTCTAGGTTCTCTAGCTCCTTCTTTTGTCTTTATTCTTTTCTCTTACTGTACATCATGCAGAGATTGGTGAGTCTCTGTAATTTTTGGGGCTGAGAAAAGGGATCACAAGTCACAGCTTCCACTCTCTTCCAAACTCCCTCTCACCGACTCGAAATAACAATGGAACCAGTCGAAATCTAACCCCCTACATGGGCTGAACCAGGATTGTTAACCGTGAGTGTGCCATCCATACGTGGTTATACTGGGTGCAATACATAGAATAATGCATTACCTTACATAACATAAAGAAGTGAACAATTTGCAGCCATTGCAAATATCAATGCCTTACCGCTGCAACACAAGAAGCGCACACTATCCATCCATGATCATATAGGTAGTACAGCTGCTACATGTTACAGAACAATTCCATCCCACCATTACTTGTCCAATATTATTACACTGAGGTGTCCAATGTCAGAGAGACCCCCTGCCGATAACATCTTCCTAATTGCATACCCTGGTCCTGGGGTCTCACAGCTTACTCCAGACTCCCCCTGAGAAGAAGAGGAATGAAAGGTTTGGGCTGTGTCGATGTTAAATGCCATTTCTTTGACCTTGGTGCTAATGAGGCCGAAACTGCAACAAGACAATTTACATGTATCTACAACATTAATTATTTATGTCCATACAGCTCCCGAGCACAGTGGGGGCTCTACACGTATTCATTATATAGTCCTGGAATCTCTCCTCTGATACCCAGCTCTGTCCATTAATATAACAGCTGTTAACCATAAGATATATATCCATACAGAGATCACTAAGAATGCAAATAATACAAGCTGTACATATATAATTATATACAGGAGATGCCCAGGTTATACCAGCATGCTCCATATCACTATATACAAGAAGATGTATAACTTATACCAGCTGTACATATATAATTATATACAGGAGATACCCAGGTTATACCAGCATGCTCCATATCACTATATACAAGAAGATGTATAACTTATACCAGCTGTACATATATAATTATATACAGGAGATACCCAGGTTATACCAGCATGCTCCATATCACTATATACTAGAAGATTATAACTTATACCAGCTGTACATATATAATTATATACAGGAGATACCCAGGTTATACCAGCATGCTCCATATCACTATATACAAGAAGATGTATAACTTATACCAGCTGTACATATATAATTATATACAGGAGATACCCAGGTTATACCAGCATGCTCCATATCACTATATACAAGAAGATGTATAACTTATACCAGCTGTACATATATAATTATATACAGGAGATACCCAGGTTATACCAGCATGCTCCATATCACTATATACAGAAGATGTATAACTTATACCAGCTGTACATATATAATTATATACAGGAGATACCCAGGTTTATACCAGCATGCTCCATATCACTATATACAAGAAGATGTATAACTTATACCAGCTGTACATATATAATTATATACAGTAGATACCCAGGTTATACCAGCATGCTCCATATCACTATATACAGTAGATGTATAACTTATACCAGCTGTACATATATAATTATATACAGGAGATACCCAGGTTATACCAGCATGCTCTATATCAATATATACAAGAAGATGTATAACTTATACCAGCTGTACATATATAATTATATACAGGAGATACCCAGGTTATACCAGCATGCTCCATATCACTATATACAGAAGATGTATAACTTATACCAGCTGTACATATATAATTATATACAGGGAATACCCAAGTTATACCAGCATGCTCCATATCACTATATACAAGAAGATGTATAACTTATACCAGCTGTACATATATAATTATATACAGGAGATACCCAGGTTATACCAGCATGCTCCATATCACTATATACAGAAGATGTATAACTTATACCAGCTGTACATATATAATTTTATACAGGAGATGCCCAGGTTATACCAGCATGCTCCATATCACTATATACAAGAAAGATGTATAACTTATACCAGCTGACATATATAATTTTATACAGGAGATGCCCAGGTTATACCAGCATGCTCCATATCACTATATACAAGAAGATGTATAACTTATACCAGCTGTACATATATAATTATATACAGGAGATACCCAGGTTATACCAGCATGCTCCATATCACTATATACAGAAGATGTATAACTTATACCAGCTGTACATATATAATTATATACAGGAGATACCCAGGTTATACCAGCATGCTCCATATCACTATATACAGAAGATGTATAACTTATACCAGCTGTACATATATAATTATATACAGGAGATACCCAGGTTAATACCCGCATGCTCCATATCCACTATATACAAGAAGATGTATAACTTTATACCAAGCGTGTACATATATAATTATATACATGTAGATACCAGGTTATACCAGCATGCCTCCATATCACTAGTATACAGTAGTGTATAACTGTATACCAGCTGTACATATATAATTATAACAGGAGATACCCAGGTTATACCAGCATGCTCCATATCACTATATACAAGAAGATGTATAACTTTATACCAGCTGTACATATATAATTATATACAGGAGATACCCAAGTTATACCAGCATGGTCCATATCACTATATACAGAAGATGTATAACTTATACCAGCTGTACATATATAATTATATACAGGGAATACCAAGTTATACCAGCATGCTCCATATCACTATATACAAGAAGATGTTAACTTATACCAGCTGTATATATATAATTATATACAGGAGATACCCAGGTTTATACCAGCATGCTCCATATCACTATATACAGAAAGATGTATAACTTATACCAGCTGTACATATATAATTATATACAGGGAATACCCAAGTTATACCAGCATGCTCCATATCACTATATACAAGAAGATGTATAACTTTATACCAGCTGTACATATATAATTATATACAGGAGATACCCAGGTTATACCAGCATGCTCCAATATCACTATATACAGAAGAATGTATAACTATTACCAGCTGTACATATATAATTATATACAGGGAATACCCAAAGTTATACCAGCATGCTCCATATCACTATATACAAGAAGATGTATAACTTATACCAGCCTGTACATATATAATTATATACAGGAGATACCCAGGTTATACCAGCATGCTCCATATCACTATATACAGAAGATGTTAAACTTATACCAGCTGTACACTATATAATTTTATACAGGAGATGCCCAGGTTATACCAGCATGCTCCATATCACTATATACAAGAAGATGTATAACTTATACCAGCTGTACATATATAATTTTATACAGGAGATGCCCAGGTTATACCAGCATGCTCCATATCACTATATACAAGAAGATGTATAACTTATACCAGCTGTACATATATAATTATATACAGGAGATACCCAGGTTATACCAGCATGCTCCATATCACTATATACAGAAGATGTATAACTTATACCAGCTGTACATATATAATTATAGACAGGAGATACCCAGGTTATACCAGCATGCTCCATATCACTATATACAGAAGATGTATAACTTATACCAGCTGTACATATATAATTATAGACAGGAGATACCCAGGTTATACCAGCATGGTGAACAGCACTTAAAATAGCATAGTTTTTGTGAACATGTCAAACGTATAAATAGCACCTCAGGTAAAACAAGCAGTAGGTGAATGATATTCCTGGGTGGAGATGCCCTTTAAATGATGTTTCACTTAGAGACTGCATGCTAATGGTGCGTTGTCACTTCTGTGCTGTGAACCTAAAGATTTATGAATAAAGTTCTGCTTTTACTGTTGTGGAAAACAAAATTGATGAAAAAACCAGAGGAATTCAAGCAATTCAATATATCAAGCCAAAGTGCTGTTTTGCAAAACGTCACCTATCACATCATTTTCTGCAGCTGATTAATCTCTTCTTTTCAGCTCTTGGTAAATTTCCCAGTAAAAATTCTATAAAATGGGTGATTTATGGGGCAGGAGGCAGTGGCGTTATATCACACCGCACGTTTATTAAGTAAACACATATACATCTTACATATTACGTTATTTACAGCCCATGTGCAAACGGTGATAATTAGTGCTGCTGGGACTGTATCTACCAGTACTTGCTGTATGCTCCAGTATTACCAGTTTTACCTCTGTATATAGTGATATGGAGCATGCTGGTATAACCTGGGCATCTCCTGTATATAATTATATATGTACAGCTGGTATAAGTTATACATCTTCTTGTATATAGTGATATGGACCATGCTGGTATAACCTGGGTATCTCCTGTATATAATTATATATGTACAGCTGGTATAAGTAAACATCTTCTGTATATAGTGATATGGAGCATGCTGGTATATCCTGGGTATCTCCTGTATATAATTATATATGTACAGCTGGTATAAGTTATACATCTTCTTGTATATAGTGATATGGAGCATGCTGGTATAACCTGGGTATCTCCTGTATATAATTATATATGTACAGCTGGTATAAGTTATACATCTTCTGTATATAGTGATATGGACCATGCTGGTATAACCTGGGTATCTCCTGTATATAATTATATATGTACAGCTGGTATAAGTTATACATCTTCTTGTATATAGTGATATGGACCATGCTGGTATAACCTGGGTATCTCCTGTATATAATTATATATGTACAGCTGGTATAAGTTAATACATCTTCTTGTATATAGTGATATGGAGCATGCTGGTATAACCTGGGTATCTCCTGTATATAATTATATATGTACAGCTGGTATAAGTTATACATCTTCTGTATATAGTGATATGGAGCATGCTGGTATTAACCTGGGTATCTCCTGTATATAATTATATATGTACAGCTGGTATAAGTTATACATCTTCTTGTATTAGTGATATGGAGCATGCTGGTATAACCTGGGTATCTCCTGTATATAATTATATATGTACAGCTGGGTATAAGTATACATCTTCTTGTATATAGTGATATGGAGCATGCTGGTATAACTGGGTATCTCCTGTATATAATTATATATGTACAGCTGGTATAAGTTATACATCTTCTGTATATAGTGATATGGAGCATGCTGGTATAACTGGGCGGGTATCTCTTGTATATAATTATATATGTACAGCGGGTATAAGTTATACATCTTCTGTATATAGTGATATGGAGCATGCTGGTATAACCTGGGTATTCCTGTATATAGTTATATATGTACAGCTGGTATAAGTTATACATCTTCTTGTATATAGTGATATGGACCATGCTGGTATAACCTGGGTATCTCCTGTATATAATTATATATGTACAGCTGGTATAAGTTATACATCTTCTTGTATATAGTGATATGGACCATGCTGGTATAACCTGGGTATCTCCTGTATATAATTATATATGTACAGCTGGTATAAGTTATACATCTTCTTGTATATAGTGATATGGAGCATGCTGGTATAACCTGGGTATCTCCTGTATATAATTATATATGTACAGCTGGTATAAGTTATACATCTTCTGTATATAGTGATATGGAGCATGCTGGTATAATCTGGGTATCTCCTGTATATAATTATATATGTACAGCTGGTATAACCTGGGTATCTATTTTCAGTATTATTTACAAGCTGTAATCAATAGTTTACTGCTGGAATACAGAATGGGCCGGTGATGAAAATGCGGCTGAGCTTTGCTTTCCGCTACTGACATAGATGTATTGTTGTGCTGAAAATGTAAAGAAGGAATTTTATCGCCGTCTCCAAATCAAAGTTGGAAGTAAAATAAAAAAAACGGAGCCATTTGTCATGGCGCAGCCATCGCCCTCAGTCCGGGGCCGGGATCTTCTCATTGATAAATCTCAGGAGGTAATTTTCTGTGACTTTCTGAGCCGGTAGATTTGATGAATGACGTGAAGTGTTAGGCCTTATTTAAATATCCCAGGATGATTCTCCCGGCCAAATATAAGACGGTGGATTAGATCTTCACATGCCTCAACTGCAAAGTGGATGATTTTTTTTGTAAATTACTTTATTTGTGGAAGGAGAGGAAGACTCCGGTGAATGGATTTAGTTGCTGGAAATATGGAAACATGTAATCGTAACTGAAGTTTTTCTGCTGGGTAAAAATGGGTTTAAAGCGGTTGTCCGAGTTATGAAAAAAAATATAGCACTGTAAATCTGATGGGCAGCAATATATAACTAAGTTAAGCAAGTTTTAGGCAAAAAAAAATATTTCCACATGTTCTCTTCTGGCCCTTTGTTTACATGCAATAACTACAATCTCAGCCCCTCCCCCTTCCTGCTCTGCAAAGGGAGTGAATACAAGTGCTGCCCTGAGTGATATGCCTGTCTGCTGGGATAATCAGCAACATGTTGTATGTGTAGGACTACATGTCCCAGCTGTACAAGGACACTGCTGTTGCACACAGGAACTTCCCCTTACTTTTCATATGCAATGCTCTGCATATCTTCTCTAGTCTGTCAGCTGGCTGAAGGGGTTAATGTTTTATCTGAAAGAATCCAGGGAGAGAGCAGACAGCAGCAGCCAGCAGTGCAGGGAGACGTGGCCAGCACAGTGAAGTCGTGTACAGACTCTTATCTGCTTGTGCACGAAACATCAGCAGAGCAGGGAGAGAAGCTGACATCACAGGTCATGTGAGCCTCAGTGAAATCTGAGAATGCAGCCAGTGTAGAAGCACAAAGTGCATGGCAAAGCTATTATAGTTAGAAACATACAAGAACAAAAATGTAACTTGGACAACCCCTTTAAAGCAATTGCCCGACTGCTGGGGCCCCCACTGGTCACTAGAACAGGGGCTTCAGCTCCCCCTTCTGAATGGAGTGGCGGACAAGCATGCATGTCTGTCGCTCCATTCAGCTCTATGAAGACACATTCAAAGCAAGGGAGCACAGGCCCCGTTCTTGTGATCAGTGGGGGTCCTACCGATCAGACACTTATTCCCTTTCATTTGGAAACTGCAAGTGATAGATTTTTTTTTAAAGAAGAGTAAGGAATATTTCCAACCCCCTTATATACTCTTCCCAAAACAGAGTTATATTGTGCCATGCACCATATACAATGCACTTACCACACAATACCACCATAGTACCAAAAACAGTTCCAATCTGTCATACAGTGCTGAATCCGACACACTTTTCTACAGCTGCTCTGGGACCATCACTTGTGGGCACCAGCTGTATTATAGCTGACATCCTACTCTCACTGCCGGGATCAGAGGTGACTCCAATCTCGCCATTTTTACTCATTGGATGCCATGGTCAGTGCTGAGTGGTTAGGGAGAGAGGGTGCTCTCTCTCATTATCCCCCTAACCCTGTGGTGAGAATGTGGGGTGTTGAGGGATTCCTGTGGCAGACAGAGGCCTTACAATGGCCCTTAGGCCTCGCATGTATGGAATCCTAATAGGCATTATGCTAATTTTTCAATCCTCACATAGCACCAACGATGGAAAATTACAAATGTTCTCGGTCTTTGAACTCTGTGACACAATTTTTTTCCAAGATAAAGAGAATTTTTGTGCAAAAGTAGAAAAACGTGAAACAAAAGATACAGGGAGTCATATACTATCATATATACGCCAGTTTTCTGGTGTATATCTGTCGCAGATTGCGGCGCAAAGGTTATTTGTAACTCAGTCTGCAAATTTTCCCCGCTCATGCCAGGTCTAACCAAGGGGACGTAGCGTGCTGGAAGGCCCGTCTTATTTATAATTTTCTTTGCTTGTTTTAGGCATAGAAAATGGTCTAAATTGAAGCCAGCTAGGAAGCTGGCTTAGATTTAGGCCGATGGCGGATGTGCCGAAGTTATGTAGAGGCCTGCACCTCTTCGTTAGTTTGGCGGATCCAGCGCCAGAGGACGGGGTTATTGAGATTTAAATCGTCCTGCAAAAAATAAGTCCTCATATGGATACGTCAATGGAGAAACAAAAATCTTATTGCTTTTGATAAGCGCAGGTGAAAAACACAATTTCTTTGTCCTTTAGCCACCTAACTGTTCTGCCCTAGTCCTGTTCTGGCAGTGTGAAAAGTAGCTAACTGGAGGGGGGAGGGATGCTTTAGATGTTGATATTTCCTCAATGGTAGCAGCTAGAAACATGCAACTGATCTTGTTTGAAAGCAGACATTCCAAGCTTTTACCAGAATGACAGCAATATGGTCTTGTTTGAAGGCTGATAGTCCAGACCAAAATGACAGCTAAAGTCCAAGCAACAGAGGAGAAATCACTGTTAGAAATCAAGTCGGGAATAATTGCAAATAAAACCTGTTTTTCCTTTCACTTTCAGCTACATTCACAGCATCCCGATTTCTATCAGTGATATCTTCCTCTGTCCTGAACATATTGCTGTCTTTCTGGCAGTGTCTGAAAGCTTGGAATGTCTGCTTTCGAACAAGACCAGTTGCATGTCTCTAGCTGCTACTATTCAGGAGGTAGCAGCATCTAAGTAGCCCTCCCCCTCCAGTTAGCTACTTTTCCCACTGCTGGAGCTGGACTCTGGCAAAACAGTTAGGGGGTTAAAGGGGATCTCCAAGACCGGCTTTCAGTCCCAAGCTCCCTTCTCTTCTGCTGGACTGTGTGGTGTGCCGTCTACATGCATGTCACTGCTGCCGACTAATCATTGGCGGTGACGTGTGTGGGTGTGGCATGTGATAGCTGCCACTGCTGAATTAGATGATTGGCCAACAGAGGTGACACGGATGCAGACAGCTTGTCACATCTCTGCTCCAGCAGAGACCAGAAGCAGAGAAGAAGGCGGCTGGTGACAGGTGATGCTTTTTTTTTTTTTTTTTTTTAATATCTGGACCCAAGTCCCGGGGAACCCTTTTAATTGCCAAACTAGGTCACATTGTTAACAGATTAATGGTTAGTGTCTCTTTAAGAGTAAAATGTAAAAATCTCACATCCTCTTCAGATTTTTCATTGCGCCTTTCAATGCAAAGTTCATTTTCAGAAAATGTTCTGCCATAAAAAAGGCGAAATTGTGCAGAAGAGAAGCTCCTAAATTTTTTTTGTATTTTTCCCTGGTGCACAGCGGAGGACGGCGGTAATTAAAGGCGAGACGTCTAGCGAATGTTTCAAGTGGGCCAGATGGATCTTGTGTAATGGCGCTTTTAATTGCCACTTACAGCTTTAATGGGAGCAGCGCTGACTTCCACACTAAGGAATGTTTCAGAGGACGGTGTTGTGAGTAAACTTCAGTCCACGGCCATCTTGTGGAGTACTGGTCACATTCATGCCATGGATGATTCATTTAGGAGGTTTAGGGTCTCCCCAAATCCTTGGGCATCAGAAGTGACGCGGGTGCCAGAGAACAAGGTAACTACAATGTGTGTGAGGGGCCCGGGCATTTGGAAGGGGAGGAGGATTATGGGGGCTGGATAGCCCCTTTAAAGCTACGGTACGTCCATATGGGGTGTATATGTAGGGTATTTGCTGCCATGGGGTTTGTGTGCCGCCAACCTGCGGAAAAAAATAAAAAATCTGCAGAGTTTATCGCCCTGCAGGGAGGATTTTAACCACGTTGTACTGCAGTGAAGTATTAGTACACAGTGAATAGGGCATTTTCAATGCAATACACACACAATAAAAATATTGTCAGTTTTTATGTACATTTTCATATCTGGTAGTGCCTCCTGCTTTATATCCTTCTGGTCCACCCTCTTCTGCATTCACTGGTGGACGGACATGCTCAGTAGCTTCCCTGGTCTCTTCCTTCTTCTCTCAGTGCTTCCTACTTAGAAATCTATAGTTATATCCCTCTGTAGGTAGTGGAGAGGGATATTGTGGGGACTTTATATGTGTATCTCTGGGGCTATATTTTCTATTTGGAGGAGAATGGGGTTAACAAAAGCTAATTGCAATGCATCCTGGGAGCTGCAGGTGCTTTCTGAGCTGCTGCCCACTTGCAGAAAGGGAAGAAAGTCCTCTACATAAGTGACTGAAAGTGTTAAATCCATGGAATAGCCTCTTTAAAGGGATTGTCCATCAATCCATCATATGGCTAACATAGTAACATAGTTTATAAGGCCGAAAAAAGACATCTGTCCATCCAGTTCGGCCTGTTTTCCTACAAGTTGATCCAGAGGAAGCAGTGGCGTAACTACAACTACTGGGCCCTACAGCAAATTTCTTAACGGGGCCCCCCCAGAAACTTCTTCGCAACCCCCAACTCACATGCAACCCTCACTCTTGTGCTAGTCAAGATTGAGCTCTCCCAGACAAGGCCTGACATCCGCAACATCCGTTTCCTATAGTGTCACTGTATATAATGTCATTGTATAATACTGTTAAGGGGGCCCTGACAATAAAATCTTTTAGTCTCCCTCCTGAGGGGGCCCCTTGTGGGCCTGGGCCCCAAAGCAGCTGCTTCCCCTGCTTCCCCTATAGCTACGCCCCTGAGAGGAAGGCAAAAAACAGTGGGTGAAAAATAAAAAAGAAGCCATACTCTTCCTCACTGGTCCCCAGCTACTGCTTTCCACTTTCTGGTCCCTGCATGCCGCAAATGGCAGATACGGTAATGTTAGCCAGTCACCGGTCCTAGCAGGCAGGGACCAGTGCAGTAGTGTGGAATCTGTGAGGTTGAGACGTCTTTGTTATTTTTAACCCCCTGTGACCCATATATATGAAAAAAATTAATACCAATGGACGGCCACTTTAAAGAGGACCTCTCCCCGCTCCTGACATGCCTGTTGTAATAGCTTCATGCATTCCCCATGTAATAACAGCATCTATTCTTATGTCTCTATGTTGTGCCATTCCTTTTTTTATTTCTACTAGAAGTTATGAATGAATTGCTAGCAGTCTGCAGTAAGGGTACAGAGGGGAGGTAACCAGTTGGGGGTGTGTACCTGCACAGACTGACAATGCAGCACTGATTGGGTAGAGTCAGTCTGTGCATGTACACGCCCCCAACTTGTTACCACCCCTCTGTACCCTTACTGCAGACTGCTAGCAATTCATTCATAACTTCTAGTAGAAATAATAAAGGAACGGCACAACATAGAGACATAAGAATAGATGCTCCAGAATTGTTATTATGTGGGGAATGCATGAAGTTATTAAAACAGACATGTCAGGAGCGGGGGCAGGTCCTCTTTAACTATGACGTTTAGCACTCCACCCATTATGGCGGTTTTGTTTTTGTCAAACAGCTTCACAAAGATAACGAATTGACACAAGATGACAATTTTTTTCCTTTTTTTTTTTTTTTTTTTTTTAACTTGATGGGGGGCAGGGAGCTGTCGTAAAATTCATTTTTATTTATGCATTTATTGTCAGCACCTGGAACTTAAAAATGACAAAAAAGAAAGTTAGAAAACAAGGCAAACGTACTCTCAAGGCTCTTTCCTTTTATTATTTCCTGGTAGCACCATATATGATCCTAGAACATTTGTTTCCGAAAGTAACAAATTTCTATTTTTTGTAAAAACGTAAAAGGCAAAAAAACAAACAAAAAAACCAGATACAAAGAATCGATTATGACAATATTCATCAGTGTGATCATCCCCTCCCCCACCCATCATGGTGGGTGCAGTTTATGGAGAATCCTATTAACACAGAGAACCGATGCCATGCAAAACGCTCAGTTTTTGTTTTTCTTTTTAAATTCTCGCTCAAAAAATAGAGAGCTTTAATGTACAATTTTGTCTGGTTTGTTTGGAGCCTCCATATTGTCGCCTTTTAGAAAACGCAATGATTATCGCGGATTGTCTCAAAAATATATATATCGCTTTAGTAGAAGGAATCTGATTTTATTTTATTTTTTTTTTTAATCTGTGAGGCAATTAAAAGTCAATAGACATCGATCCCTGAGCGCACTCTTCTCTGCCGCGGACGTAAATTTCGCAAGGGATTTCTTCCATGACGCGGTCTTCTATGCCTTTATCTGCGCAGTCGTGGGACTGCTTGAAAGCATAGCTGCTTTTCTTGAATGTACTGTTAAAGGTTTTCATCGGCTGCGGTTGGGCAAAGTCGTTGCGGAACGGAAGCTCCATAGAGCTTAGGTTGGTCCTGCTCTGTTTCAGGGTGGCGGTTTGGGAGCCACAGTGGTGGTCGTGAATACAGCGGGAGGTGGCGGACGAACGCCTCGTCTTTTGGTAGTTTTCCAGTTCTTCTGACAGGTCGGCCAAGTCTGCAGAAATCTCTTTGTCCCTGAGGGAGAAGAGTTCGTAGTGTGGGGGGTCAAACACCTCCTGGAAGCCGGTCTTGTTGAAGGTGGTCTTCCTGGCCATGATTTTCTTTCGAGGCTGCTTAACTTGCACCAAGATGGAAATGATGAGGAGAACCAGGACAATCCCAGAGGTGATGCCAATGATGGTCCCATGGGTCTTGGTGATTTGCTCAAATAGTCCCATTTCTTTCCTTTCTGTAGGAAAACACAATGGGGGACATTTATCAGTCATGTTGTAGCAAGTATCAGTTTACAAGATGGCAGCAATGATTGTGTTGTCAGGGTATTTTACAAGAAATAATTTGCATTCGGCATACATAATTGAGTACTAATTGGTTATTCCACTTTAATTATTTTATTACCTTCTATATTCCTCATAATGTAGTGACTTAGGGATAGTTAGTTAACATATACAAAGCCAATGCTTTGTGTCAGATGACCACCAGGTCACATTACAGAGTGGTTAACTCATAAGACATGCGTACTCCACACTGGACATTCTTAGGAGGAGGGGCTGAGAGGTATAAACTTTTGTTCACGAAGACAAAGAACTCCGCCTGAGAACATCATCCAGGTAGGATGTTGTAAATCACTATCTCTCTCTCTTCAATTACCATGGAGCATCAGCCATGTGCTATGTGGGTAGCACAGCAACAGGAGCTCCCCCATTGTGTTGCAGGCTGTGATTATGTGATTTGTCTGTTTTACCTTATGTAGATTTAATCACACTTAGTAAATATTTTCACCACTTAGCCTGCATAAGCCTATTTATTCCCAAATCTTTTGAATTCACGTTAAAATAAAGATGCAAATTGCACCAAATGTTTAGAGAAAAAAAGAACACTATGCACGAACACCAGAAATACTGATGACATGAAACATCATGGGCAGGGAGGATCTACAGGTTATTAAATTAAAAGGATTACACAATGTGCTCAATAAAAGGCATGGATAGTACAACTATTTGTGTGCTATTAGCTTACATTGTGTCTGTCTGTAATTTTGACTTGGATAACAGGACACATTGTATCAGTAATCAATACAGAAACCCCAGTCATTCCAAAGGGTTCACTTACTTTTTCAATACCATTGTAACATACATTTTTTTGTCCTAGAGATGGTGCAATTTATTAAAATTTCTGCATTTTAAAACTCCTCTTACTCACGCCCCTCTTTCTAGACACTTACAAACTGGTGGTGGTGGAAGGGGTTTTTGTTAAAAGTGTACAAAACACATTTATCAACACTTTTCTGAGCAATTGGTGCTAATATTCAGGCACATTTTGTGCTTATGTTTCTGCATTTGTTACCTTTGCTCTCAACCTGCTTGTTTTCTGGTTTATCTCATGATATAAATATGGCCATTAGGTGGCAGTCAAGAGCTATATACAGATAAGCATGCCTGCACAGAGGGATCATGTATCTTCTGGAGCCTTTCCATGCCGGGCGGTATATTTTTCACGCTTGTGTATAAAGCTTTAGACAAGGTTATTTTTCTTGAGCCTCCTCTGGACATGGCGGGCTCTGACGTACCTTGCGTTTGATCTTTTCAGTAGCATTGAATGTTATTTATGAGCTGAAACATAGAGTGGATGGAAGCCTTAAAGCTGCTCAGAGAAGAGGTAAGGGACGATTGTGCACATTCTGACTAAGATGTTTGAATTAAAGTAGAAAATGGAAATTATAATGGGAAAAAACAAATAATTAGACAAATACTGTTTGAAAAATAAATATACAGGATGCTACGGTATAAGGCAGGATCTGTTATCGATGGTTCTGGAACTACAACTTCCATCATGCCCCGAGAGCTGCTGGCTACCTTCTAGACCAGGGGTCAGCAATCTCCGGCACTCCCGTTGTTGGGAAACTACAACTCCAAGCATGATCTATTTATTTGTATGGGAATTCCCAGAATGCTAATGCAGGAATGCATGATGGGGGTTGTAGCTTCACAACAGTTGGAGTGCTGGAAGTTGCTGACCCCAGTTCTAGCACTGTATCACAGTCAGTATTATTACACTGATGGACTCCAGTTTGGGTCGGACACACTTACCTTTGCAGTGATTTTCATCCCAGGGGTAGGCACAGTTCTGAATTCCATTGCAGACCAGGGAGTTATTAATGCACATGTTACTGTGGCAGAAGAAAGTGCTGTCCATACAGGGAGCTATTACAATGTGAAACAGACACAAATGAGATGATGACTCTTCATCTGGACCACAATTTCCATTCATCATTTGCATGAAAATGGTCTAGGCAGAGGAGTGTAACTATAGGGGGCGCTGTTTGGTAGTTGCTCCAGGTCCCAGAACAGTTTCCTCTGCTGGCTGTGACACTGCTGCTGCCACTAAGGGGAGCTCACTGATTTATGCACCTCGCTACCAGCTGTATAATCCATATGCAGTGAGCTCCCCCTAATGGTGGCTACAGGCAGCCTAGAATAAATCTTAAAAACAAGGCTGCCAACTTCATCTTTTGTTATGTATGGACACTTGAGGAAACAAATCGTGGACGGAACAAACTGTTTTTACAGAGATATGACGTGCCCTTCATATAAACCATATTCCCAAACGGGTCCCCTATATACAGTAATTCCACTGAATCACAAATTGTACACATGACCTCATTAGTCCCTCAGGAGCTGGCATCTGACTGCAGCACTATGAGGAATCATAGAAGAGGGATCGGGATATCATCTTTTACAACAACAATCCTGTCTTCTCTTAAAGGGGTATTCCCATCTATGTATGCTGCATATCTGCAGCCACCTCTCCATTCATGGGGGTCCCTAGATGTGGTCTTGTCCCTAGTGTGGGTCCCACTTTTAGGCATATCCTGTTGATAGGTGTTTTTGCACTGCACATGGACTGAATACCACCAGTGCACGCGCAAGTGCAAACCAGTGCAAAACTGGTCCGGAATCACAGATGATATTTCTGTCTGCTGATTCCTACTTTTGTGTCTGTACATGTATGGACAGTTGTAGCGATAGATGAATCTGCACCAGAATATGGGACTTAGAAACAGAATGGTGGGCATTAACTTTAATAACTCACGTTCCACAAAAGACGTAAAGAGCATTCGGAAACGGCTGAGACGACTCCCTTCATCCGCCCACATCCGAACAACCCCAGTCCCGGTTTGCAGCATGACGTCGTTGGCCACGGTGCTGCAGAATTTGGCTTTCAAGTTTTCTATGGAGCTGCTTCCATCATACACGGCCACGAAATTCCTCTTGCATTCATTGGAATGCTCCATCTGATAGTCCAGGAACCTCAAGTAAATCTGAATAGAGAGGTTTATAGTCAGGGAGGATGAGCATTTACAGATCACAATGGTGGGTACTTCATTCAGGGTTGTGTGTGCCATAGGTTCACACCAGCTCGGAGCCTCGGCAGTGTAAATGGCAGGACATACATATGATTCTCTGTAGGGGAGATCGACATCCCAATATCACAGCAATGCATATCATGTGCAGATGGATGACTACAGAATCAGACCACACAGTGCTTTGTTTGTAGTCTGTTACCATGGAGAAATATTGTACATCACTGGAAATATTTGTGAACTGAAACACATTGGCAGGGAGGAATAATCCAAAATTCTTCCTCAACCTTGTGCTAAACTTATTTGCAGCTACTGGACACTTACCTACAACAATGCATATTATGGCTGCAGGAGTCCCTGACAGACCTCTGTGCTAGTCATATACAGCTTTTGTGAAGTTGGGTATGCAATGATGGAAGTACTATATGACTACAGGACCAGACTACACAATGTTCTATTTGTAGTCTGTGACCATGGAGACATACAGGAGCTGTAGACACAAAATGATGCATATTGGGATCATATGGCTAAATTCACTAGTGCATAAATTTCCATTTTTTTTTTGGAATGCTTTACCTAAATATCCGATTGCACCACCATAGGTCCATTCCGCGGCCCCGCAAAAAATAGAACATGTCCTATTCTTGTCCGTCTTGTGGACAAGGATAGGACATTTCTGCAGGAGTAAAAAAAATGGAGGCATGCAATTGGTTGGTATCTGTGTTTTGAGGATCTACGATTTGCGGACCGCAAAGCACTTCCGGCCGTTGGCATGAGCCCTAAAGCTGAGAAAGTGTCCACTGCAAGTGCCCTGAATGTACACCCTGGAGATCTCAGAGATTTTTAGCATAAATTGACTGTGATGTTTAGCTTGCCCCACAGGGGGATCGCTGTAGAAAAAAATATCAAGTATCAGCCAATCAGGGACCCTTGTACCATAAATGTCCAGTTGACGAACTTATAGTGATAAGTCCCTGAATTGATCCTTGTGGCTCCTTTACCGTCCTGACCCCCAACGTGACTGACCTTGGCTTTTGGCGTCGCTTTAATGGTCCATATACAGTCCACAGCCTGACCAGCCTTCAGTTTATCCCCTTGTTCTACTTGGCTGGAACGAATTATTCCATCTGGTCCTGACAACTCAAACTGACAATCTGAGAGGACAAAAGGAGGGGGCAGTGGTCAACGGGATACGATGTGGCTCCAAGAAAAAAAGAGCGCAGAAAAGGTGACTACTGACCTGGGATTGGATTGAGGATTCCTCCGAGATAGCTGAAGTCTGGATCTGCAGGTAACAGAAATGGTGCGTTAACAGAATGAGATAAATATAAAGAAATTCCTTTAATCCGGAATTACCGGTATATACTCGATAGCATTGCAGGCTCTGACTGGCACTTTGCTGGGCACTTAGTGGGTGCATACTCTTCATTAGTTAGGCGCCATGCATGCAGTACTGGGGATTTGGTGTTTGCTGTCCAAAAGTGTTGGATTTAACCTCACACCAGGCGACCAAGGCTGGCACCCAGATTTCCCTTCTGGACAAAAATAAGATTATTGGGTAAGTGCTGCACACAGACGGAGACAAGGAGCGTCCTACATGGAGGATTGTGAGGCATTCCTCTTTACCAGTGGTAACCAGGGGCCCCTCATCTGCTTCAGCAAAATAGCGGTGGCTGCGCATGCGTTGTGCGCTCCCATTAATATCTATGGGAGCAGCGGGGAAGCTGCACCTGGTGGTGGCCAGACCCCGGAAAACCTGGGGTCCTCCAGGCGCAGCGCTCCTCCCTCCAATCTCGATATAGGTGCGGGTCCCAGCGGCGAGACCTGCACCTATAAGACAATGGGGGCATATCCTAGCGATATGCCCCCATTGTATAAGATGAGAATACCCCTTTAAACCTATGAATGCAGGGTCACTTTGCGGTGGAATGGATGTGAGCTGTGTAACAGCGCCCACTAGTGGTGACTTATGGCACCCCGAAAACTGGAACATCTCAAGGTTGCTGCCTTGTTTTAAGTCCCCTGTTGTATACCTGGTATAAAGGAATACTTTGCTCTGAATCCCAGTCCTTCCAGCTCCTCATCCGAAGTGAATTTAATCCACATGAATCGGCCGGTGGATCGGATTGGTAGCGGACTCCTGATGCCGCAGTATCGGTCGATCAGTGGGGAGAAGCCAAACGGACCATCCCGGACCTCTAAGTGATCGAAGCGGCACTCGAAGGACGGCTCTATGTGATAAGGCTCATCGAAGGTCAGCTCGATTCTCTGGCGAGGAGCAGCTGGGGGGACACAATGGCACAAAGCTACAATAAGTTATCATATAGTTTATAGGCACAAGGGCTGCAGCAGACGTGCCGTAATAATGCACCGGACAGCAAGTCTATGTAGTCGTGCAGAAGCAGGGAGTATCCTCACATAACAAGGGGAATTAGTCATTCAGGGGTCTGGGAAAGCTGGGTGATAATTCCTGTTAGAGGTGTGCTGCCTTAAACGGGTGGGATATCGTTAGAACAGAGGCCTGACCCCCACTGATCCGGAGACTGGGGCAAGGCTGGTTTATTGCTCCTTCTCTGCACAGTGACGCCACCTGCTGTGGGGAACTTCAGCACAGCTTCATTGAAATGGCATTGGCTGCAGGTCCTTGGACAGTCAGGTAGTCGGGTGCCTCTGAGTAGGAAAAACTTACAAGGGGACCCATCGCAACATCAGCTCTACAGAGCCGTCATTCTCCGTGTCAAGCAGCACCTGAAAGGGGCCTTATTTTAATCTATGCCATAAACCCCATCCTATATGTACACAACTGTCTGAGCTGGAGTATCTAAGCCTATCATGTGTGACACTGTATGCTGAGGTGCAGTATCTAAGCCTATCATGTGTGATACTGTCTGCTTAGCACTGTATCTAATCCTATCATGTGTGATACTGTCTGCTGAGCTGTATCTAATCCTATCATATGTGATAGTGTCTGCTGAGCCCCTGTATTAAATCCTCTCATGTGTTATACTGTCTGCTGAGCTGTGTATCTAATCCTATCATGTGTGATACAGTCTGCTGAGCTGTAATATCTAATCTTATCATGTGTGATACTGTCTGATTAGCACTGTACCTAATCCTAACCTGTGTGATACTGTCTTCTGAGCTGAAGTATCTAATCCTATCCTGTGTGATACTGTCTGCTGAACACTGTATGAAATCCTATCCTGTGTGATACTGTCTGATTAGCACTGTACCTAATCCTGTCCTGTGTGATACTGTCTTCTGAACTGAAGTATCTAATCCCATCATGTGCGATACTGTCTGCTGAGCTGTATATCTAATCCTGTCACGTGTGACACTGTATGCTGAGGTGCAGTATCTAAGCCTATCATGTGTGATACTGTGTGCTGTATCCAATTCTATCATGTGTGATACTGTCTGCTGAGCTCTATCTAATCCTATCATATGTGATACTGTCTGCTGAGCCCCTGTATCTAATCCTATCATGTGTGATACTGTCTGCTGAGCTGTGTATTTAATCCCATCCTGTGTGATACTGTCTGCTGAGCTGTGTATCTAATCCTACAATGTGTGATACTGTCTGCTGAGCTGTGTATCTAATCTTATCAAGTTTGATACTGTCTGCTGAGCTGTATATCTAATCCTGACATGTGTGATACTGTCTGCTGAGCTGTGTATCTAATCTTATCAAGTTTGATACTGTCTGCTGAGCACTGTATCCAATCCTATAAAGTGTGATACTGTCTGCTGGGCAGTGTATTTAATCCCATCCTGTGTGATACTGTCTGCTGAGCTGTATATCTAATCCTGTCACGTGTGATACTGTCTGCTGAGCACTGTATCCATTCCCATCATGTGTGATACTGTCTGCTGAGCTGTGTATCTAATCATATGTGATACTGTCTGCTTAGCAGCGGCTCTTTCATGCAATGTATCACTCTTCAGGAAGTACTGTATATGGCGCCCCCTCCTCCTGATGTCTGGTTCCTATATATTTTAGAGGCCACGTCCATTCACGATGGGGAGAAATGTTCATTCTATTGATCACTTCTATCAGAATTTAAACCCACAAATATTTCCGCATCCCGTCCATTAAATGAACTGATATTGACTTTACATGTCAGGCAGCATCTGAAAGGGGCCTGATTTTTAGATTTATCCTCCATCTACACAATTAGGAGAACACACTCCTGTCAGGCAGACACACCCGTCACCTTTCAGGGGGTTGAAAACTTTTGCATAAATTAGATATTGCAATAAGACATTTGGATCCAGAATATAACATTCACAGCGTCTCTGGGGGGTACAAACCTTCTAAGATGTAGACACATTCCTTGTTAGGAGGGTAGGTGTTTGGAAAATTTGGGGATGCGAAATGCCCACCATTACTGGTTCGTACCCAGGTACCACACTGGGTCACCGGGATGTGTTTGGCTCCTATGTTTTGTCCATCTGCAATGAATATAAATGAAGATCGATATTACACAATGATTACCATGCTACTGTGGGGGCAACACCAGCAAGAGCTGCCACCTGGGCGTGGTGGGCAGAAGTCACGCCCGACCGGAATATCTATAATTCAGGGAATTGTTATTTAAGCAATCTCCCAATAAATTCTGCAGCTCACAATCTACCATAGTGACTATGCAGTATGTGTATCGGAATGGGCTAGGTATATACTGTGCAGTATGTGGATCGCATGGGCTAGGTATATACTGTGCAGTACGTGGATTGGCATGGTCTAGGTATATACTGTGCAGTACGTGGATCGGCATGGGCTAGGTATATACTGTGCAGTATGTGTATCGGCATGGGCTAGGTATATACTGTGCAGTACGTGGATCGGCATGGGCTAGGTATATACTGTGCAGTACGTGGATCGGCATGGGCTAGGTATATACTGTGCAGTATGTGGATCGGCATGGTCTAGGTATATACTGTGCAGTATGTGGATCGGCATGGTCTAGGTATATACTGTGCAGTATGTGGATCGGCATGGTCTAGGTATATACTGTGCAGTATGTGGATCGGCATGGTCTAGGTATATACTGTGCAGTATGTGGATCGGCATGGTCTAGGTATATACTGTGCAGTATGTGGATCGGCATGGTCTAGGTATATATACTGTGCAGAACGTGGATCGGTATGGGCTAGGTATATACTGTGTAGTACGTGGATTGGCATGGTCTAGGTATATACTGTGCAGTATGTGGATCGGCATGGTCTAGGTATATACTGTGCAGTACATGGATTAGCATGGGCTAGGTGTATATACTGTGCAGTACATGGATTAGCATGGGCTAGGTGTATACTGTGTAGTACGTGGATCGGCATGATCTAGGTACGTATATACTGTGCAGTACGTGGATCGCCATGGTCTAGGTATATACTGTGCAGTACGTGGATCAGTATGGTCTAGGTATATACTGTGCAGTACATGGATCAGTATGGTCTAGGTATATACTGTGCAGTACGTGGATCGCCATGGTCTAGGTATATACTGTGCAGTACGTGGATCAGCATGGTCTAGGTATATACTGTGCAGTACGTGGATCAGTATGGTCTAGGTATATACTGTGCAGTACATGGATCAGTATGGTCTAGGTATATACTGTGCTGTATGTGGATCGCCATGGTCTAGGTATATACTGTGCTGTATGTGGATCGCCATGGTCTAGGTGTATACATATACTGTATCTATAATCAGAGGTCATTCACATTCTGCTCTGCATTACCCGTCCTCTCGTTCCAGCTCTTCCAGAGTAATCAGGGCTGAAAGAGCCTCTATTAGTAAAAATCTAATCAGGTCTCACATTGTATGGCACTGGGCGAGTGCACTCCGCAAATGGTGAATCAATTTTGCAAAACAGCAGGCTGTCCGAGAGAGAGAGCGAGATAGAGAGAGCGGCGGCTCCGTCCTTACCTTGTGTGCGCTGTGCCACCGCAATCCCCTCCACCACCAGGATGGTAATCAGCAGCACTGTCAAGGGACAAGAGGGGGCAGGTAAGTAGTAATCACAGAGGACCTGATGACCCTCCGAACACATCACTTCAGCAGGAGATGGTCACAGCAATGACACAGTTAAAGGTGCAGAACCCCCCACAGGGGGGTACAAAAGCTCAACTTGCTGTCAGTGGATGGAAATACTGTATGATATACCGTCTGGCTCATGTGGGTGCAGGGCTTGTTACAGTGTATGAGAACTTTCTTTTTCTACTATGTGGATAACACAGGATTATGATTGATTCTTAGTTTTGTTCCCTTTCACTGACAGCAAGCAGAGATGTTGAAGATTTAATACACAACGTCTTTATAATTTACCACCACATCCTCTAAGTGGATGGAGCAATTATGTCTAATCCATCTGCAAGTGATAGAAATCAGCAAAAAACAAACCAATTACTAATCCCCTGTGATATGTCCCCTGGGGTGTCCATGGGCATCTGCCAGACCCTGATAAATCCCTCTGAAATAAATGATGTATCTAATCCTATCATGTGCGATACTGTCTGCTGAGCTGTGTATCTAATCCTATCATGTGTGATACTGACAGCCCAGCTGCTGTATCTAAGCGTATCATGTGCAATACTGTCTGCTGAGCTGTGTATCTAACCCTATCATGTGAGATAATGTCTGCTGAGCTGTGTATCTAATCCTATCATGTGATACTGGCTGCTGATTGCTGTATCCAAAACTGTCTGCTGAGCTGTGTATCTAATCCTATCATGTGTGATACTGGCTGCTGAGCTGTGTATCCAATTCTATCATGTGTGATACTGTCTGCTGAGCTGTGTACCTATTCCTATCATGTGTGATACTGTCTGCTGAGCCGTGTACCTATTCCTATCATGTGCTGCTGAGTGCTGTATCTAATTTTATCATGTGATACTGTCTGCTGCTCTGTATCTAATCCTATCATGTGCAATAGTGCCTCCTGAGCTTCGGTATCTAATGTTATGTGTGATACAGTCTGCTGATCATCTGTATCTGAGCCAGTGTATCTAGTCCTGCCATGTCATGTTGAGCTGTGGATCTAAGCTTATTGTGTGATACTGCTGCTGTATCTAATTCTATCATGTGTGATACTGTCTGCTGTGTGCTGTACCTAATCCTATCATGTGTAATACCGTTGGTGGTGCCGCTGTATCTAAGCATACCATGTGATACAGTCAGCTGTCCTGGAGTATATAAGCCCTGGAATCCTCTTTGATACAATGTATCACTCTTCAGGAAGTACTGTATATGGTGCCCCCTGACGTCCGGTTCCTATATATTTTAGAGGCCGCGTCTATTTACGATGGGAAGAAATGTTCATTCTATTGATCACTTCTATCAGAATTTAAACCCACGAAGATTCCCGCATCCCGTCCATTAAATGAATTGATATTGACTTGAGATCTTTGCGTCCAGTTGCTTATAGGATTGCAGTAAATTTCCAGGTTTTATGGACTTCTAGCGATTTCTCGAGGGTCTGAGATAAATCAAGTATAAAGGCTTCAGGCTTGGTCAAGTAAAGATCAGGGAAATTATGGCCAAAGCAATTTCACGCTAAGATCCCGGCGTGTTACTCAGCGTTCTGGGGGATCGTTAGTTAATTGTAGTGTTTCTTAATCGTTACAGTGTGTCGTTTTAGCGGAGGATGATTTACACGACGTGGCAGAAAGTCAGTGGGGTAAAACCACCGCCATCTATTATGCTGCCTGTGCATGTCCTGGACCTAATGTGGTTAATCAGGATTTTGTGGTTTCAGGATTTCGGAATACGTAATAACCGTCCTAGTGTTTAACCGGAAATTTTACAAGGAGAGTTTCCCTTTAAAATATGTCCTCCCTGAAAGTGACTGCTTGCGGGCACAGCTTCCCTAAGCTGGCCGTACATATTAGATAAATGTGGGTGGAATCCATTGGTTGGTGGACCAATTGACCATCTAGTGCACAGCCAACCTGTTGCAAAACTACAACTCCCAGCATGCCTATCAGCCTACACCTATCAGCCTACAGCAGGGGATGAAGGGAGTTGTAGTTTTACAACAGCTGGAGAGCCACAGGTTGGCCATGCCTGATCTAGTTTGAATGGGGCCTCAGGCGAATTTAGGATCAGCCAGTCAGATTTCAGCATGCCTGATCCTTTTGTTCTCAGGCAGAGGAATCTGGCCAAAAATGTCTCCCCTATCCATGTTCAGCATGCTTACATGTTCAGCCGAGCCGAATGTGCGCGTTTATGGGAGGTTGGGAGTGATGGCTGTGGGCTGACAGGTATTTCATGTGTATGGCCAAGAAGAGTCTACTCTACAGAAAATAAGTCAAACCAGCACTGTCATCTCTTTAAAGGGGTTTCTATATGAAGAAAACCCCATTCATATACCTTATTAGTTCATATGGGCATCATTTCAGGTGGACCCCCATTCAAGACCCCTTCTCCAGAAGTCATAACGGAGAGATGTGGCTTCTCCTGTTGTGGAGGACTCAAGAAAAACCCTTTAAATTATCTGTGTTGCTTTGGGCTCCTTACACTATCTCTTTCAGCCTGTAACCTCCCACCAGCACACAACTCTGCTTAAAATACTCTGTGCTGCTGGAATAAAGCATGAATAGACAGTTAGCCTAAGGCCTGCAGGGTCAGACTACACAAGGTTGGCTTGTAGTCTGTTGCCATGGAGGCACGTGACTCTGAATATGAGCTGCAGATACAAAATATTGTGATACATTTGTTGCCAAGCTGAGGAAAGTAGTCAGATCACCCCCATCTATTAAGTCTATCGGTCTGGGTCAGCACCATTCATCATCTAGATCTGCGGCTGTCCAGCTGCTGTGAAACTACAACTCCCAGCATGCCTGACAGCCTTTTCTGTAGCTTCACAACCGCTGGAGAGCCACAGGCTTGGAGTCTATTGATTGAGATAGAGAGGCAGTGGGTTGCATATTGAACGCTGAGATTCAGGTCTGTCTCCTGCCGGATGCTGCACAGGGGAGGGTTAATTCTCTGCGATGAGCTCGTCTCAGACAGGGACTCATTGATTTCTGCCCTGGGTGATTAGGACTTAGTCTTCATTTATTTTATTACACGCCAGGAGCAGGGTAAATGCCAGTCTATTTTTCACGAAAAACAAATTTGGAAAGACTATTGTAGAGGCGGTGATGTGCAGGAGAAATGTCACCCGTGTCATTCGGCACTGGATGATGGGAGTGCATTATGAAATGGATCCGCTGCACAGAGAAATGATATTATATGGGCCACAGACGGAGTGTCTAGGGGCCGTACTGCACCTCCACACCCAAAGAACATAGGATATAACCTGTGAGACATACAGAGGAGGCCAAGTCATGGTATATGTACATGCATTGGTCATGGCAGGGGTAGATGACTGATGTCACCACATACCGCTCTGTTTATCCCTAAGGGACTCCTGCCAAATACAGCGCTCACCTATCTCCAGCTGACCTATAGTGTTTGAATGGAGCAATGGTGTGCATGCCTGACCGTCACTCCATTTAAAGGGGCCCATGGGACCCCTGTTCTGTTGATCCGTCAGGGTCCCTTTAGTCAAACCCCCTGTGATCAGTTTTCCCCATCCTGTTGATAGGTAATAGCTTGTTCCAATGGAAATACCTTTTTTAAAAAGAGCAATCACCACTAGAGGGAGCTATGGAGCTAAATGCATATTAAAGGGGTTATCCCATGATTATTGTAAAAAATGAAAATCAGACATAATATAGTACATGACAGTCTCTTTCTAACAAAGCTACAACCAGCTCTGTACCTCACATGGATCCAGAGATCTCCCATTCATTGCTCTGCTAGATTTATTTCAAGCTGGCAGTTGAGGGGAGTGCCTGCTGCAGCTCAGGGGGCGTGTCTAAGCTCTGCCTATCACAGCTCAGGAGGCGTGTCTCAGCTCTGTCTATCACAGCTCAGGGGGCGTGTCTCAGCTCTGTCTATCACAGCTCAGGAGGCAGTTGATGGATGAAACTGAGCATGTGCGGCCTTTTGAATGAGCAGGACAAAGAAATAAGAAAAAGAACAAACAAAATGTGGCACCTCACATATGCATTTATTGGATAATTCAGTGACTATGCTAAATTTTTAATTACATACAATTACAAAAGTATTCAGATCCAGGAGCTGGTTTTAAAAATGTAGATTATTTTTTGTGTGACAACCCCTTTAAGTTACTGTGGGATTGGTTGTATCACAGTATGCAGGAAGATTCAGAGCTCCCTCTAGTGGCCAGCGTGTTATGTTTTAAATTGAAAGGTATTTGGAGCTTAGCTACAAACAAACAGGGCTTTAGCTACTATGAAGATATACTGGGAAATTTTTCTTTTAGATTACAAAAAATGTTTTCAAGGCTAGAGATTAAATTTATGGTTCACTCTGCTGATGGGCCTTATGGCATGATATATTACAAGAAGGATGGGCTTACTTTTAATTTCTTCCCCTCATCGTCTGTATACTCTCCTGATGACTGCTGTACCACACAGGATACATATATACAGTTACCTACTCTATAATACAAACCCAATGTAACCTGCTGTACAGAACTTCTATACAAATGTCATCTACATTCCACTCAGGACCCTGGTACACATGCACTCTGAGCTCAGCCAAGCATGCATGTGTTCTGTATGGGGAGCAAGCAGCTGTCAAAGACATTAGAAGGCCGCTTATATATGGTGTGCAAACAAAGGATCGAGCATGTTGCAATCCACAGCCTGATCCTTCTGTCTTCTGACATCTGCTGTCGGAAATGTTTCTACCTTGTTCTCTTTGGACCAAATGGAGGAGCTTACTGACGGTTTCCAACAGACTTAGATAGAGATGGGGCAATGCTATAGTCCCCAGCTGCTGATTTGGCTATACAGCCCCATGGCCATCAAAATCCTGGACTCAATGGTCCTCCATTGGGTACAGAGCCGACCCCTTCTGCATCTCAACATCTCCCGCTATACTGTAAATGAAGCATCTGTAATTCCAAAAGCTGCACAACCTTCCTTCTAATTTGCCACCTGAAGGCTGCGTCACGAGCCGTCCGGGCAGAACTCGCTGCTGCTGGTTATAAGTTTTGCATATAATAATTTTAGAAACAATTACCGCAGGTTTAATGGAAATTAATGACGCCGCTTTACTTCCAAACGTTTAATTGGATTCAAACTTTCAATCAATGGAAATTAAAAAAGACAATTCAAAGCAAAGTCCTGATATGAAAAACAGCAATTATAACCCCTGATTGAGTTACCGGCGTCGGCTGCACAAACCATATTACCACAAGCTTTTTATGCAGATGGTGAAATATGGTATCAATTATGGTGTCGTTTACTCCCGGCTGTCCCTTCTGATGAACCTGCACTGATTTCACAGTGTGAATGGTGCCAGGTCTTTACTGATTATGTCTCATGCTCCAATCACACCCAGAGCTGCATTCACAGTTCTGCTGGCTCCTATAACCAGAATGCAGTACATTATCAGTGCTTAGATGGCAATGACACAACATTAAGATGTTAAGACTAGTTGCACAGTAGCATTAAAATCTTCCGGTAAGATGTTCTGGCAGAGGAACAGCCTGACTGAGTTCATCGTATCCAGCCGGAGCACCGCCAGACTCCATTGACTATAATGGGACCCAGTAAGGATCTGTCTGGTTTATGGCCTTAGTGCTGGGATTCAGCTGGCCAAAAAACGGTGCTAATGGCGGAAACAGGCCAGATCCCAGCCAGGTCAGATTAAAGTCAATGGGCTCTGGTGGGCAAAGATAATATCTGGCTATGCCTCTGCCGGAAAAGCCTGCTGGAAGATTTTAACGCTAGTGTGAAACTAGCCTTATACACATTCAATAGCTATCAAGCTGCTATTCTTTCCAACATCCCCCCCTCCCTGTACACATGCATGCTCAATCTGGCCAACAGCTATCCCACACGATCTCCCCATAACACATACCTGCTGACAGCTATCCCACCTAATAACCAATCCACATGCATGCCGACAGCTATACTTCCCAATCCCCCCATAAACATGCATGCCCATAGCTATCCCTCTTGATTTGACATACACATGTATGCTGACTGCTATCCCTCCTAATCCCCCCCATACACATGTATGCCAACAGCTATCCCTCCTAATCCCCCCCATACACATGTATGCCGACAGCTATCCCTCCTAATCCCCCCCCATACACATGTATGCCAACAGCTATCCCTCCCAATCCCCCCCATACACATTGTATGCCGACAGCTATCCCTCCTAATCCCCCCCATACACATGTATGCCAACAGCTATCCCTCCTAATCCCCCCCCATACACATGTATGCCGACAGCTATCCCTCCAATCCCCCCCATAAATATGTATGCCAACAGCTATCCTCCTAATCCCCCCATACACATGTATGCCAACAGCTATCCCTCCTAATCCCCCCCATACACATGTATGCCGACAGCTATCTCTCCCAATCCCCCCCATACACATGTATGCTGACAGTTATCTCTCCCAATCCCCCCATACACATGCATGCCAATAGCTATCCCTCATAATTCCCCCCATACAAATGCATGCCAACGGCTATCCTTCCTGATACCCGGGTTCACGTGTATGCTGACAGCCATCCTGCAGTCCTGCTGAAATTGGCTGGTTTAGCTGACCTTAGTGCCCTTTAACACAGACAAGAGCAGACAGATTATCAGGAACGGACATGCCTACTATAAAAAAATAATCATAATTTGTCCTGTGTGAACAGAGGATATGCTGCTGACAATATGCAGAGTGAATGGGGGACTAATGATCGTAAACCAAAAAGAAATGGAGACAGCACTCCTCACTGCTAGTTTATGATCTTTAATTTGGAGGCATCCGGAAGGAGGCATGCACCTGCTACACTGTTTTACTAGGAAGTGCAGTGATGTCCACATAAATATTTTTCTGTAGTAAATCGTAATGGCGATCATTCATCCCCCTTTCACTTAAATGAGCGCCGATCAACCGGTATATCTTTGAAAGGCCCTCCGATGGCCTGTATTAGGGGACCCTTGGTCTAATGTGTGTGGTCACCTTTACATCACCGGTTTGACTCACAGCGGAATTGTAAGTGCAGCTTTGGATGGGAATGGAGTATAAAAGGTGATTATGGGTCGATGTATGTGATAATTAAGCTGTTTGGAACATAAATAGCGGTCCTCCCAAAATGATGTATAATAATATAGCCTGGTGCAGAGCACGCTCGGAGCCACTACCACCACCATCAGATTTAGCAGCTGGTCTTATCTCTTGTATCAGGGTACAGATTTGTGAATTCCCTGTGGCTTGCTGGATGGAGGAGCCTGGATTCACAATGGTTAATCCTGTACCCGAGCATGCCAGGGTCTTTGGCATTTGGTCGCAGGAAGTTGGGTCTAGGTACCCAGACAAAGGCGGCATTCATATCTCTGGATACATTGTAACACTGCATGGGACTGATACACGGACAGGGTTGGGGGAGGAGGTCATGGCAGACTGTTCATGGGGGGAGCAGGATGTCCATGATGTAAAACTGGTGGTCACTGTGACTTCTGGGCTTTACACTGGGGGCCCAACCACTGGGATCCCCATTAATCTGCTGTTGCATGTATTGCTGATGGCTGCTGCACACATCCTCACCATGGAGGACAGACAGAAGACGGGGGCCTGTTTGATTGATGGGGGTCTCAGTGGTCTGACCCTTTCTAGTCTAATATTTAGCAGCTACCCCATATGCAGCCATCTTTACCTAACCCTCATCCTCAGCGCTGAAAAAATCAAGGGAGGGCAGTGGGTATGTAACAGGTATGGTGTGGACAGAAAGGGTCACCCTGCAGATCTCCGCTCCTCCGCTGTCTACAGGAGCTCTGCTATACACAGGGGAGTAGCTATAGGGGGTGCCGAGGTCACAGTCCAGTAGCTGGCAGATTTTGGATAATAGTCCCAGAGCTTCAAGTTACACCTCTGTTGATCCCAGAGGAGAGATCCTCCCAGTTACAGCTCTGGGGTGCAGGAGGTTATATACTGTTTATATCACTCATGTACATGTCCAACTATAGAATTACTCTAAATGGAAAGTGTAATACACTGCACTGCTGATCCTGACTTACAGCCAGGGGTGCACCACCAATGAGGCCAGGTGAGGCAGCACCAGGTAGGGGCAGGAGGGGGGCAGTGGAAGGGCCATGGGCAATGAGCGCTTTCATTGTAGCAAAGGGATTAGGTTACAAAAATGGGGGGCGCCATTTCAGTTTTCGCCTCAGGCAGCAGAAAGGCTAGGTGCACCACTGCTTACAGCAACCCCTGCTTGTTCAGTGCTTGCTTGTACGATCTGCATTCTGGGAAGTCTTGTTCTGGGGGATGTCGCTCAGCAAGCTTGCTGAATGTTTCCAATTGCAACCAGCTCTGGAGTGAGATACAGGCTTCTAAAGGGAACCTGTCAGGAGATTCATACAGACTGAACTACAGGCTTCCTCGTCAGCGAAAACACATGTAAAGGAAAACACATGTATTTTGCGGTCTGAAAAACATGGATCTGCAAAAAAACATATGACATCCGTGTGATGTCCATGTTGCACCCGTTTTTCTTTTTGATTAATACATCTTTTTTGCGGATCCGTTATAACAATGCCTGTCCTTGTCCGCAAAACAGACAAGAATAGGACATGTTTTATTTTTTTGCGGAATGGACTTCTGGATACACGGATACGGAATGCAGATGGAGTCATTTCCATTTTTGTTTTGCGGCCCCATTGAAATGAATGGTTCCGTATACAGGCTGGAACAGACATGGACAGAAAATAAGTTTGTGTGGATGAGCCCTAGGAAGAGGAGACGTCTAGGCGGCTCCCTGACGGTCTCCCCCCCTCCTCCCCCAGATCTTTTTGTGTCAACCAAGCCGAGCTGGGCAGAAGAAGTTGGTGAGGAGCCGTCTCCATGGCTCCTTTCCTACTTACAATGTGACATGGTGCTCAGAGGTGGACATGACCTTTAAGTGTACTTTAAGACAGCGGCATTAAGAATGGTGTTGCACAGTTTTTATTTGCAAAAATACAATGTTTTTGCAAGCGTCTTCTGCAGCCAGATGCAAGTCAATAAGAAAACTGGACTTTTTTCCGGCATTTTTCTTCACTGCTATTGCGTTTTTTTGGGTCCATGGCGTATTTTTTTTTCAATACCCAGCATGTTCTGTCATTTTATAGGAAAAAACAAAAGGCCTAAAAAAGTGTTATCAAAAAAGCTCTCCTAAAAAAAAAAGCATGAATTTCATGGTGTACTTTACAAGCCCAAAAACCTGCCAAAAACAAAAAACAAAAACGTATGAAGGAAGCCTAAAATCTGCAATGATCCGGCTCATTTATCCCAGAGACATAATAAATCCATCCCGGTCTGGCCGGCCAAGAGAATGCTGAAATCTCACGTTTTCGCTGTTGCTCATCCCCTGGATCAAGCAGCGGGGACCATCTGAGAGGGATTACATTTTGGAACTTGAGACTTTCCAGATGCCGCGAAGACTCTCTCTGACTTTGCGCATGAGAGCAGATGGACGGCGGAGGAGCGGAGATTTGCACGGTGGCACTTCTCCACTTAGCGCCTAGAGAATTAAAGCTACCTGTGCTTGGATACTGAGGAATTGTATTGCGAGCAACTCCCTAATGCACTTCTAGTCATCCAGATCCTTCCCTTAAAGGGGTATTCCTAGTAACATTCCTTTTCGTGGTGGGAAAACCTAACAAACGGGGAGTAAAGAAAAGCATCAGCGAGGAATTCAAGTCACATACATATTGCCCCATTTCCCGCGATGTTTAAGAGAATAGGGGTGACACTGACGGCAGCCTGTATTCTGCAAAAGAGGCTGTGAGAGCTGACGGCCATCACAACGGCCCCTCTGCTCTCTCTGTATACTAGCTGCCATAAGCATGAGATCAATTCCCCAGTGCTGCTCTCGACAATTAGGGGTCTTGTGCACACGACCGTATGTATTTTCCAGTCCGCAAAATACGGATCTGCAAAAAAAAAGAAAAAAGAAAAGACATCCAATTGACATCAGTGTAGCATCCGTTTTTTTGTGGATCCATTGTAATAATGCCTGTCCTTGTCCCCAAACGGACAAAAATAGGATATGTTCTATTTCTTTGCGGAAGGGACTTGCGGTCATACGGATATGGAATGAGTCCTTTCCGTTTTTCTTGTGGCCCCATTGAAATGAATGGTTCCGCATACGAGACGCAAAAAAAAGGGACATGAAAAACAAATATGTTTGTGTGCATGAGCCCTTAAAATACATTATTTGTTCGTAATGCAAATCCCTAACATACAAGAGCAGATCCACCATTGACCAACCTACTGAAGTGCTAGAGAAGTGGTCACCAACTGGTTCCCTTTCAGAGATGACGGCTGCTCATGCTGGGAGTTGTAGTACGGAACAGTCCTAGATGAGTGGAGCTATGAGACATCTATAGGTGGACATGTATTTGTGTATAACATGGGGCCAGATGTTCAGCAGATCCTCATAGCTGGAGATTATTAAATGATTCCCCCCTCAGGGGATCTGCAGAGCCTTGTCCTGTACCCGCTGGCTGGGAAAAGACCTACATGAGCAGGTCACTGCCTGAGGCAGAAGCTGAAGTGGTCCCTATAGATCCCCATATACAACTGTCCCCATATGTATCTCTATAGCTGTCTGCGCTCCTCTCTCTCTTGCTCATTGTTGCAAACACCATACAATGACCCACTTATAGACGACCTGTCCAGAATTTGTGCTTCTGCTGCCTGGAGGGTAATTTCTACATCTACAGGTAGGGGAACATTTGCATCCCTCCTGCTCACCAGCTCCTTCTTAATGGTTACCCTGTATTCATTGAAGTCCTCTTGGAAGCCTCTCATTTCAATGCACGTTCTCCAATCTCACGTGAGGTGGAAGTCTCCATGTATGAAGAGGGTACCCATCCTGGTGCACTTACTGGGAAGATGCCCAGACATGATGGTAATTAGATCATGCTAACGACTGGCAGAAGACGAGTTCAGACTGATGGAGTCCAGTTCTAATGGTTGAAGGTTTATAGGAAATGCATCACACCTCTCCGCCATGGATTGTATTGTGCAGGTTGGAACCTCAGGGTGCCAATATATATCCATCGTACCCCCGGTGCCAGCTGTACAAGCTCCTGCATAGCCTGAATCCTGACAGTGCTTCTGGAACTTCTAGTTCCACAAAGGCAAAGGGGTGTCTGCTGGTACAAGAGGGTCACCCCAGAAAGATGCCTCCTTATAAAGGCACAGTGGTGCACCCTCTTCTTCTTCATTCTCTGTACCTGAAGCAGAGGATGGTTTGCTGGAATAATGTGTGTCTGTAGGATGTCTATAACACGGAGGAGCAACCCTCAAATGATCCTAGACGTTAAACCACTGAAACATGGAGGATGAATATTTCAGAGGTGACTGGTAACAATGTGTGACAGCTTAGATACTGGAAGTTCTAGGAATATTCCCATAGAATATGGATCTATCAGTGCAGCGGATGCTGGGTGTCTCAGGAGACGTCCTTGGATTTTAGCTTTAGAACCTCCACTGAGATATAAGCAATGGTCTACCCAGAGCCAGAAACTCTACACAGCAATGGGCAAAATTACAATTCTGCAAATCCGCTCTCTGCAAAATTTGGCAGTCCCAGGTAGAGACTTGAGGATCCTAGCAGAACCCAATCATTCAGGATGATTAGATCTGCAAACCAAGCTCCAGCAAGTCCAGCTGGTCAGAAGCCACAATGACTAAAACACTCCTGGTAGAAAGCAGGGTGATTCACGTCTGACTACTGCCCAATATGACTAATAACTTCTTAAGATGTTGTCAAAAACTGTGGCTTAGGACATGTGCCTTCAGTACCATTCTACTGACCCAAACATGAGATGCCCACTACCAAGAGGTACCAGAGAATGATTTCATGAAATGTATGTCATAAAAAGGCACATATTCTCAGAACAGAATATTGTAATGGATGTTATGAGATTAGTATTTGCTATACAATATAGAAAATATTGAAAGTCTGATCTACAGCAGTTCTAGGCTTCTCCACCAGAGGGCAGTCTAAGACCAAGCAATAGGCATTGTATTGTAGCTTGTTGACAAGGGGTTAGTAATAGAAGAATATGGAATACACAGGAGTATACAGCTCTCCGACCACCCCACCAGGGCATGGGGATACTGTGTGAGTGCCCAGTGCCAGCCAGTCATGCATCCAGGGCAGAAGTGATGAGCATTGACAAGAACATTTCTATCCCGGGTTATGTGATACATTGTATACTTAGAAAGCATTGTCAGGATCCCCATTTGCCTCCTTATATTGGGGTGCCTTAGAAGGACACACTGCACCCACCCCCCTGCTGGGTCTTACCTTCTAAGATGAAGTAGACTTTTTCCAGGATCATGATGCTGATGAGGATGATGAGGGTTAATCCTGAATACTGATGAAGCCTGTGAAATGACTGGTCAGAAATCCAGGCTGAGTGGTCTTCCCATCACACTCAGGCAGAGGAGAAGGAGGTCAGGGTCTTTATAGGATGGGTGTCAGATGCCAGCCCCCAGGAGTCAGCCTGCTCCCCTGGGCAGGAGGCTGGGGGTCTGCACTGGGCTCCTCTCCCGGAGATCTGCAGCCCTGGCAGCAGCAATACACAAGGCTGCTCAGCAGCTCCCCAATCCATCAGGATCCCCTTCCTTTCCGTTTTCCTTTCCACCCCCCAAAAGTAGCTGTTGTCCAGGGGGTCTCAGCTGTGCCCTGGGGATTGATGCAGGGGCTCCATGCTGCCAGGCAGGAAGGAAGAGGGTGGGCAGGAGCTGGGTGCAGGAGCTCAGCAGGGTGGGCTCACGGCTCAAATGAAGAGTTGCCAACAATGAGGCTTATTTAGGATGAGGCTGAATGAGGAGCCAGTGCGCATGCGTCCTGCCAACTCTCCATCCCACATAGCAGTCCCCTCGTCCTGTGCCTGCCTCCAAGGGTCCACACCAGAGACCTGCCTGCACCTGTGCTGTCTACCTGGCTGCTCTGCCCGGATCATGGAGCATGCATGTGCTATGTAACAATAGACTATAGCCACCCTTCATATTACAGCAAGGTGCAGCTATAGTGGGGGGCACACCAGGAGCTGCAGACCCCCGAGTACCTGGAAGAGCAGGAGAGCTGTGCAACTATAGTGGGGGGCACACAGGAGCTGCAGCTCCCCGAGTACCTGGGAAAGCAAGAGAGCTGTGCAGCTATAGTGGGGGGCACACAGGAGCTGCAGCCCCCCGAGTACCTGGGAAAGCAGGAGAGCTGTGCAGCTATAGTGGGGGGCACACAGGAGCTGCAGCTCCCGAGTACCTGGGAAAGCAGGAGAACTGTGCAGCTATAGTGAGGGGCACACAGAGCTGCATCCCGGAGTATTATGGGAAAGCAGGAGAACTGTGCAGCTATATAGTGGGGGGCAGGGCACACCAGGAGCTACAAGCCCC
The DNA here is from genome assembly GCA_900303285.1 of Rhinella marina. Classification (NCBI taxonomy): domain Eukaryota; kingdom Metazoa; phylum Chordata; class Amphibia; order Anura; family Bufonidae; genus Rhinella; species Rhinella marina. The sequence continues at coordinate 1,083,553 of ONZH01016644.1, forward strand.
CCTAATACCTGGGAAAGCAGGAAGAGCTGTGCAGCTATAGTGAGGGCACACAGGAGCTGCTGCAGACCCCTGAGTACCTGGGAAAGCAGGAGAACTGTGTAGCTATAGTGGGGGGCACCAGGAGCTACAGCCCCCCTAATACCAGGGAAAGCAGGAGAGCTGTGCAGCTATAGTGAGGGCACACAGGAGCTGCAGACCCAGGATGAGCACCTGGGAAAAGGCAGGAGAACTGTGCAGCTATATTGGAGGGACAGCTGCAGACCCCTGAGTACCTGGGAAAGCAGGAGAGCTGTGCAGCGTATAGTGGAGGGCACACAGGAGCTGCAGACCCTGAGTACCTGGGAAAGCAGGAGAAACTTGTGCAGCTATAGTGGGGGGCACACAGGAGCTGCAGCCCCCCGAGTAACTGGAAGAGGCAGGACAGCTGTGCACACTATAGTGGGGCGCACACAGGAGCTGCATCCCCGAGTATCTGGAAAGCAGAAAGTAGGAGAGCTGTGCAAGCTATAGTGGAGGGCACACAGGAGCTGCAGAACCCCTGAGTACCTGGGAAAGCAGGAGAACTGTGCAGCTATGGTGGGGGACACACAGGAGCTACAGCCCCCCGAGTATCTGGGAAAAACAGGAGAGCTGTGCAGCTATAGTGGGGGGCACACATGAGGTGCACCCCGAGTACCTGGAAAAGCAGAACTGTGCAGCTATGGTGGGGGGGCACACAGGAGCTGCAGAGCCCCAGAGTATCTTGGACCTTTTTTTTTTTTTTTTTTTTTTTTTTTGGGGGGGGGGGGGGTATACACGAGAGAGCAGTGCAGCTTTAACCCCTTGCTGGCCGTGTTCCTGCATGGCTTCGCTGTAGAGCCGCATTTTCTCACTGCCCCCATTATCATTGATGGAAGAGGAGAGCTGAGGGATCCAATCCATAGGCGTCCTGCTGAAGACCAGGACCTTAACTCCTTAGTCACCGGGTGATTGTATAGCACTGGATGCTGCAGCCTCTCCAGCCCTTCCCATTAACCCCTTGGCGCTGGACTACAATGCACACTGTATACACCAGGCCACAGAAGATTGTGCCTTCTATATGGACAGCACAAGATAGGAGGACCTTCATGGTTGGATGGATGAAATGGATGGACAGAGAGATAGCTAGACAGACAGATATGAGATCAATTATAGTTATTAGATAGATATGAGACTGATAGATGGATAGATAGATAGATAGATAGATAGATAAAGATAGAAGACTGATAGGAGATAGAATGATAGCAGCCAGAAAGCAAAGCATATCTCATCTACTGCCAGAAGAGTTTAGGGGAAAACTAGGCAATTCAGGCACAAGCCGTATTCCTTGTATACATACAGATGTAGCAGAGCTGAAGGTGTCATTTAATGGTTTATTTTCTGCACAAGAAAAATAACTATCTAAAAATTGTCCATCCATCCATCCTTTTCATCCCCTCTCCAGCGTCCTCAGGTTCAGGAGCTGTTCTTTTAGCACCTTCCTTCTGTCCCACTAATGACATTATTGCTCACAGTATTAATGAACACTGCAGTCTGCCTCTCCCCAGCCTGAGATGGCTGATAACAGGGGGCAATAGTCTGTATTACACTGCACGGTGCAGAATCCAGATGTGGTAAACCAGAGGTGGACATGCCCCTTGCAGTCTGCACATGGAGTCCTGTAAACAAGGAGTCCAATCAGTGTTCCCTGCCTTCTGCTGGAGAGCATCTAAGGAAGTGGACTTATAAGTCCTAATTACTAGTGGCTTCTGATCCTCCATAGACATCGCCACATCTACAACGGGACATGCTATAGAAGTATGCTGACAGTTCACGAGGAGGGCGGGGCCCCCAGCTAATGACAATTAAGCAGCTAGACCGCCAGGGACCCCATTACTGTTCCTACACAGGGTCTGTACAAGAGTATAACTACTATAATACTGCTCCTATGTACAAGAATATAAGTACTATAATACTGCTCCTATATACAAGAATATAACTACTATAATACTGCCTCCTATGTACAAGAATATAACTACTATAATACTGCCTCCTATGTACAAGAATATAATTGCTATAAGACTGCTCCTATGTACAAGGATATAAACTACTATACATACTGCTCCGCTATGTACAGAATATAACTACTATAATACTGCTCCTATGTACAAAATATAAAAATAATACTACTATAAATACTGCTTCTATACAAGAATATAACTACTATAATACTGCCTCCTATGTACAAGAATATAACTACTATAACTGCTTCTATGTACAAGAATATAACTACTATAATACTGCTCCTATGTACAGGAACATAACTACTATAATACTGCACTATACAAATACTATACACTGCTCCTATTACAAGAATATAACTACTATAATACTGCCTCCTATGTACAAGAATATAACTACTATAATACTGCTATACAATAATATAACTACTTATGTACAAGAATATAACTACTATAATACTGCTCCTATGTACAAAATATAACTACTATAATACTGCTCCTATGTACAAGAATATAACTACTATAATACTGCTCCTATGTACAAGAATATAACTACTATAATACTGCTCCTATGTACAAGAATATAACTACTATAATACTGCTCCTATGTTCAAGAATATATACTATAATACTTCTCCTATGTACAAGAATATAACTACTATAATACTGCCTCCTATGTACAAGAATATAACTACTATAATACTGCTCCTATGTACAAGAATATAACTACTATAATACTGCCTCCTATGTACAAGAATATAACTACTATAAATACTGCTCCTATGTACAAGAATATACTACTATAATACTGCTCCT